>OY754977.1:7871088-8306088 GCA_963576475.1 Molanna angustata | reverse complement strand
AGTCCGTGGGAGTCAATGATTGAAAATATGTCTTTTGTGTATAAGATAAATAGTAACGGACCTAGCACGGAACCCTGGGGAACTCCGAATTTTACAAAAGCGGGAGATGATTTTAGGTTATTGAATTTGATAGTTTGGTGTCGTCCTGTGAGATAAGATTGAAACCATTTATATGTGTTTTCTCGCATACCGTAAGTTGTTTTGAGTCTTTCAGTGAGAATAGTGTGATCAATCGTATCAAAAGCTGCACTCATGTCGAGAAATGCTAATAGAACATGATTTCCGGTTTCAGTAGCTAGAATCGTATCAGATAATATTCGAAGAAGTCCAGTCTCAGTTGAATGATATTTTCTATACGCAGATTGAAGTTTGGTAAACATTCCGTTTGTCTCAATGAAGTCATTTAGTCTTGTACATACAATTTTTTCTAGTAATTTTGCGATAAAAGGTAAGTTGGATATGGGTCTGTAGTTATTAATGTCATCAGGGTCGAGGTTTGGCTTCTTTAGAATCGGGGTTACTATTGCTTCTTTAAGACTTGTTGGTACTACACCAGAGCTCAATGATAAATTGAACAGTTTGCAGAGATAGGGTGCTATTATAACAGAGCATTTTTTCAAGAGCCATGTTGGTATCGGATCTAAGGAACAATGTTTGTTGGGTGAGTAATTGATGAATTTGATGATTTCTTGTTCACTTGTTTCAATGAAATAATTTAGAAAACTATTGCTTATGTTGGTTGAATAAGAGGTAGGAGATGGCGAAATAGTTGTAGAGTGAATTTTCGAAATTTTGTTTTGCAGAAAGTCAGAGATGGCGTCTGGAGAGATATCCGTAGTAGTTGAAGATCCATTATTTTTATTTCCTAAAACTGTGTTTATCGATTTCCACATTTGTCTAGGGTTATCTCGTTCTTGTTGGATTTTATCTGTCCAGTAAAAGTTCTTCTTGGCTGCAAGTGTGTTCTTATAGTCGGTTTGCGCTGCAATCCAATCTGATCGTTGTAGAGTTGAGACCTGGTGTTTATACGCTCTCTCTATTTTGCGCATAATCGTCAAGCGCTCGGTAGCAGCATGACGTACCCGACACCGCTCTGTAGTGTTTTGCTCTAAAACGTGCGTTTTTTTAGAGACGTTTTCTTTTTTGCTAAAGAATGAGTAATAAAAATAGCTTAAATGTAATTTCACTATTTTCCGGTCTTTTTAAGTGATTACGTAAAATCATATTACTTTAAAACATATATTTGGTGTTAGTGCAGCGGATAAACATTTCGACTTGCAGTTTGTTATCAGTGCAGTGTTGTGTTCAGTGTTAAACATCTCACAGATGTTCACCACATGTTTTGTCTCTCATGAATACCTGGGTCTCGGTGGCTGGTGAGTCCACCCTCGCTTGCTCGACCCGACTTTAATATGGGCAATAAAAACATAAATTATGATGGTGACATGTCTTTAATATGCTTCAATACGAAAAAACTATACTTTTATCACTCAATAATTACAGACTACAGCGACCCCTAAAATGCGTTACAGATAAAGTTTCTCTCTTACGAATTGAAAGACGTGCAAAAAAATATAGGTTTAGAGGATGCCGAGGCGGGCGAAAAATAAAAACACACAAACATAACCATGATAAAGATATTACTGAAACATCGACACACAAAATCTCATCACCATCCGAACGTCACAAATCACCTCTACCCAGGAAAATAGTTGTTGGGCTTTGGAATGCCCGTTCATTAAATAATAAAGTTGATGATGTCATCGAAATAATTCGAGAGCATAAATTAAATATTTTCTGCATCACAGAAACATGGCACGATGATTACAATACCATATCCCTCAAGAATCTCCACTCTCAAGGATTTACAGTCGTCGAAGAAGCAAGGGAAAGAAAATCAAAAGAATCCGCTACATCAGCAATAAAAACTAACCATGGAGGTATTGCTGTAATCGCCAATCAAGGAATACGCATAACCAAAACACCAATAGGAAAATTTAACAGTTTTGAATGTCTTTCTTGTGAAATATCCACAAAAAACTATAAATTCAGTATTTTAACCGTTTATAGACCAGGATCTATTCAAGTAACTGGAACATTTTTTGATGATTTTGTAACACTTTTAGAAAAGACTACCTCAATAACTAATTTATATATCACTGGTGATTTTAACATCCACTTGGAACAGCATGACAATCCAATTAGTAAAAGATTTACAGACATCATAAATTCATTTGGACTCGTCCAATCAGTACAAACATCAACTCATGACGCTGGAGGAATACTGGATATCCTTTTATCCAGAAAGGACTGCGACGAAATCTCTCCTAGTGTAATCGATATCGGGCTATCAGATCACAGACTAATTTTGACCACTCTAAATTTCGATCAACCCCCGCCAAAATATTTTACCACCACTTCAAGATCATGGAGATACTTTAATATTGAAAACTTTCTGTCCGATTTACATCTATCCCCTCTCTGTAACACTCAAGATAATTTATCTCTTACTGAATTAGTCGACACCTACAATACAACGCTACAAAATCTTATTGAAAAACATGCACCGGAAAAAAACAAACGACGTCAAAACCGAATATCCGATATCTGGTTCGATGAAGAATGCAGGGAGAAAAAGAAAAAAATGAAATGAAAAAAATGTGCAATCACAAATTTTTTTCCCACAGAGAAGCGGGAAATATTATATAAATATAGACGTACTAAGAGATTAAGGTAGAGAATAAAAAAAATAAAATAAAAAAAATCAATGCTTATGGAAAAAATATATTATCAAGTATTAAGTTTGACATACACAAGAATGACATATTTTTGACAATTTTATTCAAAACAGGAGTCAGACAAAGAAAAAATACTAACTGAAAGTAACATGGAACAAAAGTAGGAAATTGAAGAACGCAGTAAGAATATTTTTACAGTATTTTTAAAAATTATTTGTACAAATAGAGATGACGTTACATCGTAACTTAAATTATTCTAAGGATTGATAATGCGATATTATTAATTAGGTATAATAGGTATATTAGGCTGTATATTATTATTTGGTAGAAAGAGAATAATTAGTTTCAGTTTTGGTTATTATAGGTATAAGTCAAGTTATTATTTAAAACCATATGTCGCTAAGATTTGTCGCCCTGGAAGTGTTCTCATAAAATTCCCTTGAATTAAAATTTTTCAACGTAATAACATTCCCAACGGCATTTAATGATGTGGTAATGTATACATTATGATCTTTTGATTCCATAAAAGGAATTTCCACGTAATAAAGTCTTCCTCTCAGTATTTAGAGATTTAATGCCTCTTAAACTATTAACTGGTGTTCAACTAAACCTAGTTTACGAGCTAAATGCTAACGACAAAGTTGACAAAATAGAACACCGCTTATGGGGGGGATTTTGAAACTATTATTAAAAATTATTTTTCAAATCATCAAATCTGATAATTATTTGTTTTTGATTATTTCGAGTTTTTAGGAGGCACAATTTTCTAACAGGTATATTAATTATCGCTCTTCAGGGTAATCCAGACGGAAGAAAAACATCAGCAAGACTTCCAACTCAGGTATATTTAATTTAAAGAATGAATATGTCCTTGTTAAACAAGTACATATACATCCTCATACATTCCCTAAATTAAACAAATGCTTGTGATATAGGTGAACGAAACCGGTCGAGGCAGGATTCGAACTCGCGACCGCTGGATTACTAACCCATCGCGCTAACCGCTCTGTCATCGACTCATCTAAATCGTTTTCGTTCAAATTGGTCAGTTTCATTTTAGACTTTGATAATGCCAAGTAATGTCGGCGAAAACGTTCGGTAATTGTAATAGAAATTTGTGTAAAAAAACTTTGGTATATTGTTCAGTAATTTTAAAATTGATTTCCATTCTCTTAACACAAAAACTAAAGAATCATTTGTATATTACATATTTATTTCAAATTTATTGGAAGACTGTAATATGCTTCTGCTTCAGATACATACATTTTGTCAGTGGTAAGATAGACATTTTGCTTACATTATATTTGAATTATATATTAATTTTATTCAATCTTTTAGTACATACATAAAAGATTTATTAAATAAAAATTCTGTAAAAAAGGATATCATCATCATCAGTGGCTCCACAGCCCAGGATGGGTCTTGGTCTCCTCAAGGAATCGTCTCCATTGCACCCTATCCATGGCCTTTTCTCTCCAATTCCGCACACCGGCTATCTGAAGGTCCCTCTCGACTCCATCCATCCATCTTAGTTTCGGCCTTCCCACACCCCTTCTTCCCTCTGGACGCGTTGTAATGAAAAAGGATATGGGTGTTAATATTTTTTTAAGGGGATTTATGCTATATTTTAAAATTGTGTGACGATAATTCACTTGAGAATTTAGAAACACTGTTTTACATACCTATTTGAGGAATTGGGTGTTCGGGTTTATATGCTCTGTTTATGCATTTTCTTGTCGTATATACATAGGACGATATGAAAAAAAATAAATAAAACCTAAATAAAACCTACGTGTTTTATTTCGCTCAGATTTTATGTATATTCTTAGTACAAACGTGGCATGTTTTCACACAAACTTTACTAGGATATAATCGTGTTTCTGTATACGAATTGGTTGGCGATTTTGGTGTTAATGTGCCAATTTATCGTTGGCCATAATATCTGTTTAAGAAAGATTTTTACGATATTTCTCAAATTTAGCGACTGATTCATCTTTGCAAAATCGACAAAAATATACTATCGACTTTTTATGGCGTGATTTTTGTAATAAAATAAAAAAAAAACTACACACATCTACTCAAAATACTATTAAAACTTACGACGTAAGGGTCGTTCCATGGTGTCGGATGTGATATTTTAATTCTAAAAAAAAATATGTATTGCTCTCCACTTCTATGGAACACTGGAGATTGTTTTTCAATTTTGAAGCGTGTTATTTTATAACAGCGATTTTAGTTACGGTAACGAAGTAATATGTAGAGATGTCATGATATTTTTGTGTATATAGCATATGACTTACTCATAGATTTTCATATAATATACTAGATGTTGCAGTTAGCAAATTTTGTATGAATCGAAGTGAGGATTTTTTCCGCGGGACTTTTGACAACAAGGTGGGTTACAGAGAATAACGACTGATGTGAATTGTTATCGGATTTATTTGTTGAAAAAACACTTTGTTTAATAATATTTAAAGAACAGTTATCTAGGAAATGTTGAAATGTATGGAAAACTGCGATATGTTGCCAACCAAGAAATTAAACGTGCGATATACCATGACTCACTCATTGCACGGAGTACTCCATCTAGTATATTATATGGAAATCTTTGGACTTACTATGAAATTCTTTGTTTTCTTTAGTTACAACTATCTATGTATTCGATCGAATTCATACAATATCGTGCGTGTAAAATGCATACATAGAGATGATTGGTTTCTCATAGATACCCATTGATTTCGTCTAACGAAATATTCAAAATGCTCTTACGTTCTGGAATATTGTGAAATATTTTTTTATTTAAAAAAATGTAGTTATAGAAATGGACGTCACAAAAACAATCCAGGGATTGTCAACCATCCCAGAAGAAATAAAACATATTAAGTACATAGGCAAAAAACTGTTTATTAACAAAACAATAAGAAAAAAGTGTACATTAACTTTTTAGTTAAGAGATAAACGTTCGTTTAAATTTTCGCATCCAATCGTGATATGTTATTTTTATCCAAAAAATTGCTTTCATTTTGAGTTTTTGCAAATTTATTGTGAAAAATTCGTATCTATTCGTGGAATGGTCCTCTGACTAAATAATTATTAATATTTCCCTGATAAGGCGTATATTTTTATGGAAGATCGTTTCATCTGGATCGTTAATCTTTTACATCATGTGCCAAAGGCTTTAACAGCCGAAAGGCATTAAGTACCCCCGGTAAATAATAATAATAATAAAAATGTTGAATTTTGGTTTTTATAGCTCACAGTTTATTCGAAAATGTTTCTTAATGCGCGTATATGAATATTTAAATGTTTGGGTTTTATAGCTTTTAGTCGACATACATTTTTTAAACAGTTCATCAAAACAACACAATATATTTTCAACAGGTAATTTGTTTTTTAAGCACAAGAAGTAAAAGAGTTATAAATGTTTTATGTACAGCTAAATAGGCAATATTAAAATTAATTCATCACAGTTCGTTGCTGTCATTTTAATTTGCAACAATGCTGTGAGATTTTTGAAATTTTCTTGTTTATTCATAGATTTGCTTGTTAAAATAACTACATATGTAATAATATCTCTTCTTTCCTTGTTATACGCATACATTACCATGTTCCAACAAGAAATACCCGCCAAATTATTACTTTTGTATGTAAGACATCCAACACTAACTATTTATATAATACTCCGTTGAATAGAATTCATTGATTGGGCAATGATTTTGGCTATCTGACTGACCATTTCTTTAATTATTTTAAGTAGGTACTATAAATATACTTTATTAAAACATTTTCAAAAACATACCCCCAAATGATTGTGTAGTCACTTGTTAACATTTTTATATATTTTCGTACATTTAATTTTTATTTAGTTTAATTCAATAAGGTAATATATTATCGCATCTGGCAGCAATCACTGCTTCAGTGTGGCTAAGTATGTAGGTAGTTATTCACACCATTCATTTTTATATATATTCAGTCAGTAATAATATTCTCATGTTAATACTTTGTAATTACTTTATATTATTTGAGTTTTTTTATTTATTTATTCTTTGGTTCTAATCTATGTACTTTCGTGTTGAATTTACCTTTCTTATATGTTTTTTTTTATATATTCACTGCTACCGTTGATATGTAACTATAGATGATCTGAATGTTTATAAATTGTATTCCTTTGGTTAAGTCTATGCTGTGTCATTTTATATTTTGTTTTTGTAAGGGGCTTTGAGCCGTGAATGTCTCAATAAATAAACAAATATATTAATGTTGCTTTCATTGATGATTTTTATAATATTTTTATTATTTCAGGTTGGTACAATTTTTGATCAAGAACAAACAACTTAACAACTCTAATAATTTGTTATGTAAGTAAGAAATTTAATTCTAAATTCTTTATATATTTCATGTTAATGTTCTCGTCAAATGTTGAATGTGAATATTTTGTTTAAAACCACTCTTTAAATATGTTTTATTACTATCGTATTTTTAATGCGCATTTCTTTAACTAATTTATTTTAACACACACAGATATAATAAACAGTATAAAAGGTTTATCGAAAGCATCTAAGATAATATTTTGTTTAATACTTTTGTATATAGAAAATGCAATTCATTAGAGTCAATTTTTTATAACTTTCAAAAATGCAAATTTAAAAATGGGTTTGTCTCAAAAATTTGACAAATAAAATCTTTGATAAAAAACTATATCATTATGTATAGAAAATAAACGTGTCAAGAATTTTAATGAACTTGAATTTTGAGCTTAATAGTGGACTCAAAACTTGAAAAATTCTCCACTGTCACTATGCAGGGTGGAGTAAAAAAATCAGTTCGTGGATTAAGAGTTAAGCAGTGTGACTTGAATACATAAACTTTTTATATATTTGTCAGGATAAAAAAATCCATATGCAACACAGGTCTTTGGAAGTTCTTTGAAGATGAGACATCGCGATCCTTTCTATGGGGTTATTAACATCCTTAGGGGAGGAACCTACTCTAATATATAAATGTTTCTAGAACTTTTTTTTATGTGAGATCCGCTTGTCTGCTATTAATGATAATTTTTCATATTCGAAGTTTGTTGTGAGGCACTGGCTAAGAAAAGTGCTTTCAATTTTTTGTATCACTGTAAGCAATGAGGTTCAGCAATGAGGTTAACCACCAATTCTGAATGTAGTGCCTGTTTAGGTGAGACGAAACTGGTGTGTCGGATTTATAATCTGCCGTGCTTCCTTTTATAACGTATACACATCCGCTCACCTGACGCTGGTAACCCACATTGTGGGATATGCCGTGGTTGTATGTAAGGTTATGGACTAGATTTGTTCATGTCTCGGGTCGCTCTAGCTGAATATTTCATAAAAAAATAGTCTTTATGACAAGTAATCTTGAATGGTCAGGTTAAGTTACATAAGTGAATAGTCTAATAAAGTGTAATGTAATGTAATGTAATATAATAAAACGTCACAAATGTAATATGATATAATTTTTTTTTTTTTTTATTCATTTATTTGGTCCCACAATATTTTAAAGAAAGTATATTAAAAATAACTGCTTCACTACACAGAGTCTGTTCCGAAGCAATTATCAGAAAAGTTTGTATAGTTATTACATTTTAAAATACAACATAATAAAACACATAAATATTATACAAAAAAAAAATAACAAAAAAAAATATATAGGTATATCAACATAACAGTAAAATTTTTAATGATATATCAACCTACTCAGTACTCACAAAAAAGATGACAGCCCTAAATACAATTTAATTTGATTTATTTTATTTTATTAATAATGCATATAAAAATGTACATTTTTTTACCAGCGACTGCTTCACTAGGATTCCATCCCGTGATGAAGAGGGCACTTTACAAAAAATAATATTAATACTTCAAAATACAATATCCTGATAATAAACAATAATACAAAGATAATAATGAATATAACTTATTTATCACTGGCTGCATTAAAAAACAGTAATATAAAAAACAGTAATATAAAAAACAGTAATATAAAAAACAGTAATATAAAAAACAGTAATATAAAAAACAGTAATATAAAAAACAATAGTATAATAACAATAATAAAAGTGTTAAGTTCAAACAAAACCAAACAACAATATGCAGAAGAAACCTAAAGAAGTTAAATTATTATTGTTGACACATTCATATCATTTCATTCATTCATTTCAATGTAATATAATATTATGTTATATGATAAAATATAGTAAAATGTGATATAATATAGACCCCAACACGTATAGCTATTCTCCTATAATCATGCCCAAACAATACTTTTCTACGAACTCCATAGATGGAACCAGTGTGGTGTTTTATTGTGAATCACGTGACACAAATAAAAAAAAATGGAGACATATTTAAAATGGAAATATATTGTGTGGTGATGTGTAATATCTTGAGAAACATTTCATAAATGATAATATCAAAGTCTAAGTATTATTAAAATGAGGATTTTCGCAAATATGCTTTCACTATATCTAGTACACACAAAAACATTCTCATGTATAGTAGAGTTTACATTTTTATTATTATATCAAATAAAATACTCAGTTGACAGGTAGATCTTTCAACTAGATATCTTGAAAGCTTTGATAATAATCTGTCTCTTATGTTGAATAAAAATAATCATACTTCTTGCTTTTTCATATTTCTCGTAAAATATTTTCAAAGCTATCTTTGTGTTGGGAATGTCACAGATACTTACATATAAGTTTTATCTATAATTAAAAGTAAAGGCTTTTTGACTCTACATTATTTTTTTATTCTGCGCGATAGGCCTATTTCGCCTTGTTAGGGCATTAACTAGCTTATTAGCTAACTTACATATAACTTATTTCACGTATTGCGTTTTATTTCGAGAATTTTTATTTTCTCATTTATTTGTCCGTCCTTGCGCTTTTTCAAATATTATTTGAAAATTATATGGATGCTGCGTTTCGGATCAAATACGAGATAAACGTAACATCATCTACTGCCATTGTTTTATATGATCATGCTGAAAATCAGCTGCTGGGGGGCTTGTCTTCCTGCAACATAGCTGAGCATGATCCTTTTGAGTCAGAAAGGTTGTTTTTCTTTTCATTTGTTGATATATGTCTAAGTATTTGTATGTTAACTTTTTCGTCTCAATAAATGTTTGTTTATTTATTTATTTGTTTATTTATGTATTTATATTTATTTCTTTATTTATTGATTTATTCATTTATTGATTTATTTATTTATTTATGTATATATTTATTTTTATATTTATTTATTTATTGATTTATATATTTATTTATTTATATATTTATATATTTATTTATTTAATTTTTAAATTAATTAATTTATTTATTTATTTACTTACTTATTTATTTATTTATTTATTTATTTATTTATTTATTTATTTATTTATTTATTTATTTATTTATTTATTTATTTATTTATTTATTTATTTATTTATTTATTTATTTATTTATTTATTTATTTATTTATTTATTTATTTATTTATTTATTTATTTATTTATTTACTTATTTATTTGTAAGATCATTTATAACCCCCATTCACCACAATATTTGAAAAAAAAAACGTCGTTTGCCTGTCAAATCACGGTCTACCTTTTCGATCTGCTGAACCACACTAGCTATCCCCATATACACTACAAAATGCCTTTGAGTCAGACTCGAAAAAAATTATAATATATTTAAGAATAAAATAAAAAAATAGTAATGTTTTACTAGTTTTTTTTTGTTTATTTCATTCTTGTTTTTGTGTAGCTTCATATTTTTTAGTAGATGTAGGTACAATGTTTTGCAAACGTAACAATACAAAATAGATACTCCCCTCTTTTAACACAAGATTTTATCTCAATTAAAGAGGGTTATTATGTATCAAATAATGGAATTTAAAGAGCTACATGGATCAGGAGATCGACGACATGTGCTGTAGTAGCTACGTGGAGATGAAGAGGCTGACAGAGGACAGGGCGGAGTGGAGGAGAAGAGAGGCAGCCATAGCTGTTGCAAACCAATCCCAGGATTGAAACCGATAAGAATGGAATTTGTATACCTTTTTAAATTATGATTTATTTGTATTGATTTGTAATAAATAAATATAAAAAAAATGGACTTTTATTGTGATGAAGTAACTTCCTTTAAATCTATACTTTCTTAACATACATATTAGAGCTTTCCACTTCAAAACGTTGCAGCAGCAATTGCCACGTGATTTGCCACAACCAAGTCTTCCTCGTTACATCCCTGTACCATGTTTCGGCAGACAAGAAGATGCTTATCATCTTGGACCTCTCCGCAATTGCAAGATACATCTTTTCGTCAAGTTCTTTTAACGCCTTTTGTGACACCTACACAGAGTCTATTGAGTGACTTCCATGTGCGGTAGAGTAGATGTTGTCCCGGCCTCAAAGTCTCGTTTCGACCTTCACTGTACTGATCAATCCAGTTATTGCCCTTTCTGGTGGCACTTGAAGGGGGGGACGTCGTGGTCAGGAAATTTTTTATATATTTTAATCTCGGAATCGTACAGAGGATGTCTTGGGACAGTTTCTCGCTTCTTTCTTCCAGAGTCTGCAGCTATCTTTCTTCAGACATCTCCATGGGCGATTCCTATTATCGGGCATATCTCACTTAGCACTCTGGTAGGCTGCTAGCAGCCAGATATTATACTCCCGGTTTCATTTAGTGCTATATCTACGTGTTTCGTACTTGGCGAGGAAAAACATACAGGTGCTGCACATGCTCTCAGCGGCGGAAAAACATAATCCCATAGCTAGAATTTGTTATTTCTACTGCATACTTACTGCTTGGTATTAAGGCATTCCTTAGGTGTTCCTTGAATGGCATTGTAAAGTCAAGTGTTACACCCAGGTATTTATGAGCAAAACAATGTGTCAAGAGTTCATCCCTCCATGTGACATGCAGTCTTTTAGAAGCATCTTCGTTGCGTAGATGGAAAGATGATATTTTAAGAGAAGAGGAAAATGGAGACAGTTGGAAGAAGCCTACATCCAGCAATGGAGGGAAAGCTAGGAAGAAGAAGATACCGAGTTTGAGTCGTTTTAAAATATAAAAATATATTTATAAATAACAATAAACGATACAACGTTTTGACAAAAATGTTATTTAGATACCAATAAATATCCAATAACAATTATTTTCTGTAGCGTAAATTTGGCTGTATGTGTATTTGCTGTCTTAAAAGGTGGTGATGTCCCTGTGTTTTGTTAGGAATAGTTGATGGCTATTTGTATTTTAAGACCTAGAATCACATTGTACAATAAGTCGATACGTCTTCTATAGTCTTCACTTCATCTTTAATTATTCTCATGTCAAATCCAAATTCTCAAAAAACTTATAATATCATTATATGAATAATCTTTCCTTAAATTTAAGAATGAGTTCATTTTATCATTAGTATCACTGTGTGATAGTAATATTAATATACGATGTAATTTACATACTTTTAGAGAGCTTTCCAATTAACATCATTATATTTATCAATAATCTGAAATTTATCTTGAAATATGGTCCTGAATTTCCATAAAAAGCATATATATCATAACGCAAATATCGTTTTTCAATAGTCCAAGTTGGAAATGTGATATTATTTATTGAAAATTTTGTTGGATGTAAGGTTTCAAGTATCACTTTTAAATTGGAAATGTACCTATTGAAAGAATCCGTTTAAGTTTATTCCCGGCTTTTCGTGTTTTCTATCATTTATGTTTTATTGTATGTATATATATTTTTTAAAATTCTCTCTTGGAGAACAACAAAAATATTTTTATCCGATTAATAGTTTTAAATAAGAACTATGTTGAAAATATGCATTACATCACAAAATAAACTAAAACGTTATTATTATGAAAAATATGAACACATATGGGTTTCAGATTTGGAATCCATATTTCGAGAAGGATATTCAGTTGGTGCAGAGAGTGCAGAGAAAATTTACGAAATCGGCTGCAGGTTTGAGTAATCTGTCCTATGAGGAAAGACTGGATGCCCTGAATTTGACAACCTTGGCTGACAGAAGGAGGAGAGGAGACCTGATAGAGACATACAAAATTCTGAATGATTACTATGACTGCCCGGTGCTTCATACTATGTTTCATCTGAACAGGAATACACATCTGAGAGGACATACTCTAAAATTAGACAAATGCAATTTCAGGATGAACCCAAAAAAGAATTTCCTGAGTAATAGAGTTGTGAATGATTGGAATGGACTTCCACAGTGTCTGGTTGTTGCCGATAGTGTAAATGGTTTTAAAAATGGACTTGACAAAGTGTTGTGAAATTGTCATTGTCTGGGTACATCAGCTACAGCTGCCTGCCCAGGAACAAATAATAATAATAATATGTATATTCTACAAAGAATTTCTTTAACTTCCGACGACCGTTTCGGCTTACAAGGCCATAATCAACTGGTGTTGAGTATACAGTTTACATTATTAGTTTTATATTAAAATATGGTATATGATCAAATATTTCCTGTTGTAAAAAAAACAATAAACGATTTTCAACATGGATTCTTTGCAGGTCGTTCTGTCCTTACCAATCTCGCTTTACTTACAAACTTTTTATTAGATTGCATGGACAAACGGAAGCAGGTTGATGTTGTTTATACCGACTACAGCAAAGCCTTCGACAAAATCAACCATAATATACTATGTAAAAAACTTGCTAACCATGGTATTCATGGAGACCTACTCCGCTGGGTGTCATCTTACATAACAAACAGATCTCAGGCTGTTGCCGTGGGTGGGTTTGCATCAACTTGGAGAATGATTACATCCGGTGTACCTCAGGGATCCATTTTGGTCCCCTTACTTTTTTCCATCTACATAAATGATATCGCAACTCGTTTCCATTCTGCTAAAATACTTCTTTTTGCGGATGATATGAAGATTTTCCTTCCCATCAACTCAGTTAGTAGTTGTGTGAGCCTACAGGAAGATCTTGATCGATTGTCCCAATATTGCCATGAAAATAAACTCTTTATAAATATATCTAAATGTTACAAAGTTACATTTACTCGTAACCGTAATAAAGTAATCCATAATTATAATATTTCTGGGTCGCTCTTATCAAACAAAGACTGTGTATGTGATCTTGGAGTTATTCTGGACTCAAAACTTACTTTTGAGGCTCATATTAATAGCATAGTCACTAAGGCAACAAAGAGCCTGGGTTTTGTTCTAAGAACATGTAAATTTTTCACCAACTTCAGAACGTTCTTGCTCCTTTACAATAGTTATGTTCGTCCACATTTAGAGTATTGTTCACAGATTTGGAACCCACGCTACAGTTTATACGTTGATCGACTAGAAAGAGTTCAAAAACGATTTCTAAAATTCTTAAATTTCAAATCATATAACATATACAGTTCTTATGATGAAATTGAGAAACATTTCCGAATGAAAAAAATCGTACACAGGAGAGAAGTTGCGGATCAAATGTTTCTCTTTAAAATTATTAATTCAAAAGTTGACTGTCCTGATTTTATTAAATAAAATTAATTTCCATGCGCCGTTGCGAAATGGCAGATTGAACTACTTGTTTTATGTTCCTCGAAGTAACACTAATTCTAATCAAAATGAGTTTATCAAAAGGGCTTGTAACTTCTATAATGTCAACCTCTCAGCCAGTATCACACATTCTGATATATTTACCGCTAGTAATAACGCATACAAAAATTCTCTCTATAAGTGCATAGCATGAACTCGTATGTTGAATTTTTTTTTTTTTTGTTAGTTATTTTTGTTTTTTCTAATATTATCTTTTGTATACTTTTATTTACATTTTGAGTTGTTGTTTGTAACAAAAATATAACAATTTAACTGTCATAATCCTTTTCCCATCCTTTTCCTTTCCCGTCACAGGCAAACATACATCTTAGTTATATTTAAATTTATGATGTTTGAAATGTTTTATAATTAATATCTGTGGACATATGTAATTGGTCTGTTTGTTTTTATTTTATAGTGTATTATTCCATTTTAGTATTTTAAGACTGTATTTGTCCCTAAATAAATAAATAAATAAATAAATAAATATACAGAAATAGACAATATGTAAATAGCATATTAAATATTTACCTATTGTATATTTCTGTATACAAGTAATGTAAACTGTATACTCAACAACAAGTGGATTATGGCCTTGTAAGCCGAAACGGTCGTCGGAAGTTAAATAAATTCTTTGTAGAATATATGTGTTCATATTTTTCATAATTATTATGGAATTCTACAGTTTGAAAGCCGCATCGATTGAAAACTGCTAAAACGTAATTAAAACATCGATCTGATATTTGAATACAAAAACTCTTTGAATAATAAAATATTATTATTATGTCAATATGGCACATGAAAAAACAAGGTTGGAAATAAGAAAGAGACCAAGATTTTTCGTTACCATGTTTGTGATACATAATTTTAGATTAATTTTCTTCATAAAAAAAACAGTTCCAATCCACAACGAGCATGAATTTGAATAGCTATACACAGCTAGCATTCTCGGCGTTCTGTTTTCAAATGAGTCTGAAACTTTATCCTCCCATGTGCTCTAAGCGTTTATAAATTATGTAAACAAAGTTATTATGATATCAGTATTGAATGACCTTTTGATAGAGATCTCAAGGAGTCAAGGCTTCAAATAGAGATCTCAAGGAGGCATGGCTTCGTTCGGAGGACGGGGAAGACAGAAGAACTTGGAGGATGAGGACTAGGAGAGCCGACCCCAAGTAAATGGATGAAGGCTAGGGCGAAGAAGAAGTATTAAATTTCTTTTTGACGAATCGTCTTGAAGAAAAAGACGGTGTTTCGTTTACATTTCAGTCGAAAGCTAAACGATCACTGATTTATCTGCTCAAAGGTTTTAATAAACTATGTAAACAGGATGTGTATATAAAAACGATGTATTATTTACATTTCAGTCGGAAGCTAAGCGATTGCAGAGGTATCTACTCCGACCGTTTATAAATTATGTAAACAAAATAATTATGAGATCAGTGTATATTGAATAATTATGAGAATAAAAATATGATGTTTTGTTTACAGTTCAGTGAAAAACTAAACATTCACTGAGTTATCTGCTCCAAGCGTTAATAAATTATATAAACAAAGTAAATATGATATCAGTATTCAATAAAATATCCCTGAATGATTTTGAAGAAAAGTCGATGTTTTTGTACATTTCAGTCACTGATCGATCACTGATTTATCTAATCCAAGCCTTTAACAAATTATGTAAACGGATTAATTTTATCACTCATAAGTTACCTTTCGGCGAATTATGCTCGTGTAAATAAACGACGTTTTGTTTACTAAACATTTGAGTCAAGAAGCTAAACGATTGTCGATTTATTTACTCCAAGCGTTTAATTAATTATGTAAACGAAGTATTAATTTTATTACTCTTAAGTTACCTTTCGACAAATGCTCACATATATAAAAAAACGATCTATTGTTAAAATCTGTGTCGGAAACTAATCGATTGTAGATTTATCTGTTCTAAGTGTTTATAATTTATGTAAACAAAGTAATTATGATATCAGTATTAAAATACCTTTGATTTTCAGTACTAAATAACCTTTCGACGAGTGCCTTTCAAGAAAAAGATGATGTTTTGTTTACAGTTCAGATAAAAATTAAACATTCACAAATAATGTAAACGGAGTATTAATTTTATCACTCTTAAGTTACCTTTCGACGAATGCTCGCGTATATAAAAACGAGGTTCTCTTTTTTAAAAGTGTGTCTAAAACACACCGATCACAGTGTATGTATGTAATCTGCTACAAGCACCTATGATGAATATCAGAGCAGAAGTTACTGTTGATAAAATCCGCCTGAAGCGAGAACTTTTGAATTTTAATAACACAATAACATTTCACTTTCGTTATTATTTCGTTCTCTTTTCGTTGCCTGGCTGTTAATGCTCGTTACATAAAAAATAATAATACACATCTTTCGGAGTCTTTTGCGTTTTTTTTTTATTTCTGTAAAAGTTTCCTGGTACCTTTACATTATTCATAAAACACTCTGTTATTTCATATTCCGTGGAGATGTCAGAAACAATTTACCTACTCAAATCAGCTTCTGCGAAAAATGTGACGTAAATCCCCATTTAGACACAACCGCATGATTTAAATCAAAATAAAATAAGTATAAAATAACAAAGAGTAACGGTTGTTTTTGGGGTATACCTACATGTATTTTTTATGTTACATCACTCTCAATTGTACATGAAAAATTTGTCATTTTCACTGCTATTATATTTTTTGGTATTTCATTATTTTTATTAAAAAAAATTCGTGGAAATAGAGTGCAATTTCAAATATGCGCATATAATATATTCGAGTTCAAAAGGCATAAGACCAATCATGACGTACGCCATAGAGACAAGAGCTGACACCACCAGCACAAAAAGTCTCCTTAGAACCGCGGAGATAAAGACTGTACGGCCCATCGCAGGATTAACCTTCCGAGATCAAATGAGGAGCTCCGAAATAACAAAAATTTGTGATGTTGAGGACGTGGTGCGACAGGGTAGAACAAGAAGACGTTTCTGGAGAGATCACGTGGGGAGAGTAAGCTCAGACCGTGTAGTGAGGATATCAGCTGATGAACATCCTACAGGAAGCAGACCTCCAGGAAGACCGCCCAAACGATGGAGGGACAGCTGGACGTCCTCCTCCCAGGAGCAGGTGCCGAGAACTACAGGACATAGTCCTAGCTGACGAAGAAGAAGAGTTCAATTGGCAATTTTTACTTATGGCATGAAAGTATATGGTCTAAAAATATACTTAACATTTTTGATCGACTTCAAAAAGGACGAGTGTATCAATTCGACATGGTTTTTTTCTCCTCACTACCAACTAGTATCATGCTGAGATTGTATTCTGAAGGTTTCATTACGATGTTTCTGTGTGTGTCCTGTATACTATGTGTTATGTACGGCGTTTTCATTCTACTTTATCGATTATAGACTACATAAAGTACTTATTCGATTCTTTTCAAATTTTGCAAATTTGTATATCTAATACTCGCTTAGACCCCAGTATATTTTGAATTTCATTTCAAAGTGTCCCCATGCTCAGGAAAACTTAAAATTTGATATTTTATTTTAAAATTGATAAAAAGGCACATCACTTTCATGAAATGGGTTTATACAATTATCAAGTTATCATAACAAAATATTCAAATCAAAAATAAATTAACAAACTCATTTCATGAAAATTCTGTATATTTTTATAACCCGCTCATTTTTATGTTTGTTCAATAATAATGCTTTACTAAGTTGTCCGATTTCAATATTTATTTTTCATTATAAAGATCTAATGGTGAGATCTACGAGAAAGTAGATCCCACCATCATACATACATACATACCATTACGACATGTCCCTTGCGGGGTAGGCAGAGAGAACCGAACGCCACTTATTTCTAACTTGACATACATTCATCGCCTCGTCGACATTCGTACATCGTCTTATACATGTTCGTCTGTTATTCACGCTTCTAACATTTCCGTCTTTCAAAATACTATTCACATGGACGTGCCATACCTTCCTTGGGCGGCCCCGACCTCTCAATCCATTCCTATCCGCATTATATATTTTCTTCGTCAGGCGTTCCTCATTCATTCTACCCATGTGGCCAAACCATCTCAATGTGTTCACTTTCATTCTATTAATGACAACTTTCTATATCTTACATTCTTTCCTTATGTCCTCATTTCTGACCCTGTCATACATCTTCCTATTACAGATTCTTCTTAGTGATGTTAGGCAAGTTATAAAAGATTACTCACGATATTAACCCCTATTCAGTAACTATTGTAACTAAAAAAGGAACATACTAAAATTGTAGATTTTAGATTTACGGTCTTATTTCAGCGTTATAAAATATCAAATTGGACTAAATGGAATAGGAACGTACCTATATTGGCCGGAACGTTCTTTAAAAGTTACTGAATTAGACGTATTTTGAATAATTATGAAAATTTCATAATTATTCATAATACGTCTGATTCAGTAAATTTTTAAGAACGTTCCGGCCAAAATAGGTACGTTCCTATTCTATTTACTTCAAGTTTATATTTTATAACGCTGAAATAAGACCATAAATCTAAATTCTACAATTTTAGAACGTTCCTAATTTAGTTACAGTAGTTGATAGCTCTTCAATACTGAATAGGGGGTATTAAATACTATATTTTAGTTGCAACTTTTCAGACATACAATACAAATTCACTAAATAATAAACATCCGAAATTAACAAGAAAGAGTAGAGATTGGTACTGAAGGGCGTCGCTTGTGCGTTAAGTTAAATACCCCCCCTAGCGCTAAATTCAAGAAAGATCGATGCTCGCTGTTTGGACGCTAGGAGGCGTATGTATCCATTTGGCAGGACAGTCGCTAGGCGCTAGACCGCCATATATTCTAAATAAAACGAGTGGATTGTGGCCAACGCTAAACTCCTCACTAAAAAGTCATTATATAAAGTATTCAAATTTTGTATAGAAACTTTTCAGCATTTTCATGAAATGAGTTTGTTAAATTATTTTTTATTTAAATATTTTATTATGAAAACTTGATAGCTCTTCAATACCATTTTATGAAAGTAATGTGCCTTTTTACCAATTTGAAAATAAAAATTTCAAATTTTAATTTTCCTGAGCTTGTGGTCATTTTGAAATATTTGACAGTTAAAAAAATTGAGAAGCACTATTCATATATTGTTCAAAATCTAATGAGATCTAATCGAGTATTAGATATACATATTTGCAAAATTTGAATAGAATCGAATGAGTACCTACTTTAGTCTATAATCGATAAAGTAAAATAAACACGCCGTACGTAGCATACTACACACTGCACACAACACAGATACATTGTGATGAAACACAAACACACACACACACACACATACATTGTGATGAAACTTTCAGAAAACAATCTCAGCATGATACTAGTCGATAATCTGTAAAAAAAATACCCTTAAAAATTGCGAAATCATAACTCCCCACTATATCCCCTTGAGTTAGTGAGGAGTAAAAAATCAATGTTAGATAAAAATATAAAACAAGACGTAGAAGTGATTATTTTAAATAGATTTAACTTGATTTAACTTTGTTCGGTAAATGTGGCAACACTTCCAACCTTTTCCGATCCCTGAAATATTGTTACCTACATAGGAACAAAAACAATCGTCATTACTCTCTCGTCGTGTGTGAACGCATTGCACTGTGACAGAAAGTTATATAGTCGACTCAAGAGAAAATATACATATTTTCTACCTTTTCGCATCAATCATCGAAACTACGCGCCGTGCGCTATTTTGAATTCCTGAACCGTGTTCAGAGGAAGTTTTAAAGTGTAAATCAGTGTTGTGTCATAGAGGTTGGTGTAGTGCCCTCCGTGAAGACACTACACAAGACGAAGGAAGAAGGCTGCCAAGGTAGGTGCAATATTTTCCCTTCTCTCTATACGCAACATCTTTTGGTCCTTTCGATCCGAATTGTCCATCCTATGGTCCATTCCGAGCCTATTATCCTAAATTCCAGCCACATCGGACGTCATCAAATCGTATTTGTATGACAAAACACACGTAAATTGTGTTATTTCGTTATATTTGTAATATTTCAACATAGTATTATACATAATATTATTCTGAAATATCAATTTATTATTTGAAGACAATAGCAAACAATAACCTCGTTTTGGTCGGTGTACTACATAATTATGTAGGTAAAATTATATTTATTATTTTTTTGTGGCTATTCTATAATTATTTTATTTGTGAAACGGCAATAGTTGCTTAGTTCAGAGCAGTGTGAATTATTTTCTATGGTCAAATATCTGTAACTAGCTTCACGTTGTTTACTACTGAACTGACAGCCGTACAGTATAATATTATCTAGGTACCTATATCTCGATCTTATGTTGACAAATAACAATAATAAGTGTATATTATATTATTATATTGTATGTATAGTGTAAAGTATTATATACTCCTTGTGTAGAGTTATATTATCTGTGTTTAAAATGACGAACAAAACAGTTAAGTGTTCACTTGCAGCTTTAAATTTAAAGTGTTTATTCGATTTCGCTATACAGGCGAAATTAAACCCCTCGGAATCGAACATAATAAAATTTAAAGTGCGTTATTCTGACTTAGAGAATATCAAATCCGAATTTTATGAGAATCATATTCTCATAGAAGCCGCGGCAAAGTCTGATTTCGATTCTGAGACACATAGTGATAGGTATAATCAGTTTATCGAAAACTATTATGAAATCAAACAAATATATTTTGAATTATGTAGTGATAAGCAAGTATCAAAAAATAATGAAAGCAGTAGAATTCAAAATATCAGTCTGCCACATATACCGTTGCCTACCTATAATGGTTCATATGTAGATTTCAACAATTTTATCTCGATATTCAATACATTGATTCACTCGAATAATCAGTTAAATGGCATTCAAAAAATGCATTATCTGTCCTCTTGCTTGAAGGATGATGCCTCACGTGTGATAAAACACTTATCCTTAAGCGAAGAAAACTATGATCTGGCATATAAACTTATTAATGAACGTTTTAATAATGTAAGGTTAATTGCAGATAATCATTTATCGAATTTGCTCGCCGTTAAGCCTGTGGAAAATGTATCACAGTTGCGTAATTTTCTAAATATTGTCAAGGAAAATTCGCAGGCGTTAATTTCTTTGAATATCAATGTTAATGAGTGGGACTTTATTTTGGTTCATATATTAATAAGAAAATTGTATTCTGATTTACGCTGCCGATTTGAAATAACATTGCCCAAAAATGAGATGCCAAAATTTCCCAAACTGTTACAATTTTTGGAAGATCAATGTCATGTCTTAGATGTTACTTCTGTGCAATTTTCAAAGGGAAAAACACTCAAGAGTACATTCCATTCTGTGCTACCTTCTAATAACATTAAATGTCATTTCTGCAAGAATCAAGCGCATGCAATTTTCGCATGCGAACAATTTAAAAGGCAGGACGTTAAAACACGTCGTGATTTTGTAAAGGAAAATCGACTGTGTTTCTCTTGTATGAAAAATCACGATATTAAAAATTGCAAGAGTTCCGGAAAATGTAAATTGTGTCAGTCACATAAACATAATACTTTGCTACATTTCGAAAACAAACAAATTGTTCAAACAGTTTCAGATCAAAACAAGTTAATTACATCTGCCGAAATTCATTCAGGCACAATTTCTCAAACGAAGCAAGTCATACTTGCTACAGCTCGCATACCTATTAAAGATTCATTTGGGAACTTTCATCTTGTACGGTGTCTGCTAGATAGTGGGTCAATGTCCTCCTTCATAACGGAGAGTTGCATTCAGCGTCTATCATTAAAGCGCAATAAAATTCAGGTTCCAGTGACGTCACTGGGAGGAAATATTACTCAGGTTCGCGGTTCAGTTTTTCTTACTATGAAACAACGCAGTGGTGAATTAATTTCTACTACGGCCCTAGTACTAAATCGCCTAACCAATAATATACCATCAGCCCGTGTCCCTCAAAGGGTTTTTAATGCATATAAAAATTTATCCCTTGCTGATGAATATTTTTATGAACCTGCTCAAATAGACGTTCTATTGGGAGCAGATTTGTATGCAAGTCTTTTGGATGGCTCGTCAGTTCATTTCTCAGAAGGCATACCCACGGCATTAGGAACCATCTTTGGCTATGTTATTAGTGGTCCATATGATGATTCATCTCATCGCACGTTGAGCAATAATCTTGCGATACATTCCTTCCACTCAGAAACTTCGTTAGATAAATTAATTGAAAATTTTTGGCACTCAGAAAATCTTCCTGAGGTAATGCCTTGCAACCCAGAAGATGATCAATGTGAGGAGTTTTTCATGAAAACTCTTCAAAGAATACCTAACGGTAGGTTCATGGCTAGACTGCCATTTAAGAAAATTCACCCTCAACTGGGAAATTCTTACAACGCCGCGCTGCGTAGGTTCTTAAATTTGGAAAAACGATTTTCTCAAAATGAAAACCTAAAATTCGAATATACAAATTTTATGAATGAGTATTTATCATTGGGTCATATGACTCTTTATAAGGGTGTGACTCAACCTGGTAAGCATTATTATATACCTCATCATGCCGTTTTTAAAACCACAAATCAGTCAAAAAAAATTAGGGTAGTATTTGATGCGAGTGCACAGACATCTACTTCAGTTTCTCTCAACGACTGTCTGTATGCTGGCCCCAAATTACACCGCGATATTGCAGACATCATACTTAACTTTCGTATTCATCCAATAGCTTTAATTTGCGATATTAAAATGATGTTCCGTCAGATTCTGATTGATCCCAAGGATCAGCCATATCAGTTGATTCTTTGGAGAGACTCTCCTTCAGATCCTATTAGACATTACGCCTTGTGCACAGTCACATATGGCGTGACGTCATCGCCTTATGCCTCCATGAGGGTGCTCCGTGAGCTCGCAAGGATTGGGGAGTCTCAGTTTCCTATGGCTTCAAAGGTCTTACAGTCTCAAATATTTGTTGATGACATCATCACCACTGCTGCAACACTTCAGGATGCAGTACTACTTAAGCAGGAACTTATTTCACTGCTAAAAATGGGAGGTTTCGAGCTACGTAAATGGTCATCGAATTGCAACCAGTTGCTTGAAGATGTACCAGCTGATCATTGTGAAGTGCCAAGATCTTTCGACGTTGCAGACTCGTCTCCTTGCATTAAGGTCTTAGGGATCCAGTGGGATCCATTAGCTGATGTGTTTAGGTATCGAGTGAATGTGCCCGGAGACGAATGCACCAAGAGAGCGATTTTATCTACTATTGCAAGAATATTCGATCCATTGGGTTGGATCTCTCCTATAACGTTCAAGGCAAAATTAATCATTCAGAAATTATGGTTGTTGCACACTTCTTGGGATGACATTCCGCCTCAAGAAATTGTCAAAGAATGGAAGAATTTTGTAGCTGATTTAAGTGTTATTGAGAGATTTAATATTCCAAGACAAGCATTTCACGAGGGTTTAACTGAAGTATCCATACATGGATTTTGCGATGGTTCACTCTGTGGATATGCTGCAGTCGTGTATCTTAGAACCGTGAACAATGAGGGTCAGGTGAATGTCAGCCTCTTGGCGGCTAAGTCAAAGGTAGCCCCTGTGCGCACGAAGATGACTATCCCTAGACTAGAATTAAATGCTGCATTGTTGTTAACACGTTTAATAAATTTTTGCGTTTCGTCATTCCTTGGTAGAATCAAAATTGATAATGTAATTTGTTGGTCAGACTCCACTATTTGCCTGTCGTGGCTCCAAACCCCGCCTCACTTACTACAAATCTACGAAGGAAACCGTGTTTCCCAGATTTTAAGTTCTACGGCCCATATCACATGGAGATATGTACCATCAAAATTAAACTGCGCTGACATTTCATCTAGGGGTGCATATCCCTCCGTATTATTGGATCATGAATTGTGGTGGCATCCACCATGGCTAAAGGACTCTTTCGAAACTTGGCCGTGCCAAAAGAGAGAGTCTTTAGACTCACACAAACTCCCTGGTCTCCGTGAGACCAAGGTGATTGCTCTATGTGCAGACATGGAGGAGTCTTTTGTTATTAAGTTTGGTTCCTTGCAACGACTGCAACGAACTACAGCTTACTGCATAAGATTTATCAATAATTGTCGTCACAAATTTAAAAAATGTACCGGTCCTCTTTCTGTAGAGGAGTTAAAATTATCACTCTTCAAACTTATTAAATGGGAACAATTAATTGCGTTTTCTGAACAGATAGACAAGTTGAGGAATGGCCGTCCCTGCTCCGTGAAACACTTGCAAAAATTATTTCCCTTCCTGGATAGCGAAGGTATGATACGAGTTGGAGGGAGACTGAGACATTCTTCTCTTCCATATAATTCTAAATTTCCCATTCTTCTCCCTAAATCTTCTCACTTAACTAATCTGATTGTAGACAACTATCATAAGGTACATTGCCATATCGGTCCCAATGCGCTGAATGCTATTTTACAACAGCAGTTTTGGATTGTTTCTGCTCGGCGTGTAATACGTAGTCGTATTCATAAGTGCGTCACGTGTTTTAAGGTAAACCCCAAGTCGGTGTGCCCTCAGATGGCAGACCTCCCATCGGACCGTGTTCGAGTCGGTCGGGTCTTCGAACGAGTCGCCACAGATTATGGTGGTCCCTTTACTATGCGAGCAAATAAAATAAGAAACTCTAAAACCTTTAAGGCCTACTTATGCATATTTGTCTGTCTGGCCACGAAGGCAGTCCATCTAGAAGTTGTGTCGGACCTCTCAACTGAGGGATTTCTTGCAGCCTTCTCGAGGTTCTCATCCCGTAGAGGACTTCCGACGTTTATTCGATCAGATTGCGGCACAAATTATGTAGGGAGTAGCAGACATCTCAATGAAGTTTATAAGTACCTCTCAAGTTCAGCAGTGCAGGAGGTATTGTCAAACAAAGCCAGCCAGCGTGGTATCACTTGGCATTTTAATGCTCCAAGTTACCCAAACAGCGGAGGATTGTTTGAAGCCGGAATCAAGGTGGCTAAAACCTTACTGAAGAGAGTAATTGGAGAGCAGATATTAACTTTAGAAGAGTTCATGACGGTTTGTGCGGAAGTAGAGGCAGTCATGAATTCAAGACCTTTAACGTCTCTGTCGGAGGACGCCTCAGAGTGGAATGTACTAACTCCAGGCCATTTTTTAATAGGTCAACCTCTTGTAGCCGTTCCTGAAAAACGTATGGATGACGTGCACGTTTCTAGACTTACACGTTACCAATTAATTAAGTCGATTTCCCAATCATTCTGGAACAGGTGGCAGCGAGAGTACCTGCATACTCTCCAGCAGAGATCTAAATGGCTTAAGGCCACGATTCCTCCAAATGTC
This sequence comes from Molanna angustata, assembly GCA_963576475.1. NCBI lineage: Eukaryota > Metazoa > Arthropoda > Insecta > Trichoptera > Molannidae > Molanna > Molanna angustata. Next base: position 8,280,386 of record OY754977.1, on the reverse strand, counting down.
GGAGATCTTGTTGTCATACGAGAGGACAACATGCCACCCTTGCAGTGGCGATTGGGTAGAATATCGAAGCTTGTCTCCTCTCAGGACGGAGTCACTCGTGTGGTTGAATTAAAGACACCTAGTGGCATCTTGATGAGACCAGTTTCGAAGCTATGCCCACTTCCTTGTCAAAATGACAATGATTTGTAAAGTTTAAGTTTTCCTTTATTTTGTATTAGTTAGGTATACTTTTTTTACCTTTTTTGTTTATCTTATTTTTTGCTTATCTTATTTTTTTGCTTGTATGAAGGTCGTACCTTCACATGACCATTAAGTTTGGGGATTTATTTGCTATATGTCTCCAAATTTATGTATTTTTTTTTATATTTCGTTATGTGTTTGTCATATAGTTTTAGAAGAGCCGTGGTATACATACCAGGCCTCTTCGGAGGGGAGGATGTTCGGTAAATGTGGCAACACTTCCAACCTTTTCCGATCCCTGAAATATTGTTACCTACATAGGAACAAAAACAATCGTCATTACTCTCTCGTCGTGTGTGAACGCATTGCACTGTGACAGAAAGTTATATAGTCGACTCAAGAGAATACATATTTTCTACCTTTTCGCATCAATCATCGAAACTACGCGCCGTGCGCTATTTTGAATTCCTGAACCGTGTTCAGAGGAAGTTTTAAAGTGTAAATCAGTGTTGTGTCATAGAGGTTGGTGTAGTGCCCTCCGTGAAGACACTACACAAGACGAAGGAAGAAGGCTGCCAAGGTAGGTGCAATATTTTCCCTTCTCTCTATACGCAACAAACTTTATATTGTATGTGTTGAAATAATTATAATTTTAATTAAATAGTACAGTTGCCGTTTTGATTTACCAACATTCGGTTCAAATTTAGAATGGCTGAATTCCTCGGGTCTTTGGGTGGTTGCATTTGGTCTATTTCAGTATTTGGACAGTAGACAGGGAGTATATATCTATGGTTTGTGAGAATTCCATTTCGCCACAGAATGTCTCTAACCATAGACTGTCTTACTTTTGTTGACCCAGAGAGTAGTTACATAACATAGACTCTGAATTTCTGGACATTCATATTGCTAAAGTTATTTATGTGGTTTGGGAGAATAGCTCGAACGTTTGGCGATCGAATCGATGCATTTTGAAAGTATTTAATACAAACAAAGCTAAATTTTTAAATGATCTTATATATATTTTTCCCAATATTATCTTGATTTAAATACATCTAGGGTTATCATAAAACGCATACCTATTTTTGTTTTAGTATATCGGTTATCCTGATATTAATAATTGTTTATTTCTTTTAAAAAACAGTTTATATATCGCTCTATACCTTATAGTTTTTTGACCTTATAAGTCTGGCGCAATTCAGGGGTGACTTCTATGCGAAAAATGCATTGTCACCTCAGATATAAGAATTGTAGCTTTCATTATTTACAAAAAACCAATTCTCTCAATATATGGCGTTCCAACAAAATAAATAAAAATAATAAGATTGTTGTTCATAATTTCACCCATAGATGGCTGTAGTAAAAATTCCTTATTTTCAAGCGAAAAGAATTTCAGTATTACAATATATAGAACTTTCAACATTGAATTGATAGGGATCTCATTAAAAGGCATAATTGGTGAACGTTGCGCAAGCGCATAAAGTGATCACGTAAACCAGCCGATGACAGGTCGTAAGCCCTGTAGGTGCCTTGATTTCCCGGTTCTCCAACAATAAATATTCCAACTTCGTCTCTATTGAGATAATTAAAAATCTGTTAAAAAATATAATATAAATGTCTAAGATCGGGGAATGCATATTATTTTTCTACAAGAATATAATATATATATATATATATATATATATATATATATATATATATATATATATATATATATATATATATATATATATATATATATATATATATATATATATATATATATATATATATATATATATATATATATATATATATATATATATATATATATATATATATATATATATATATATATATATATATATATATATATATATATATATATATATATATATATATATATATATATATATATATATATATATATATATATATATATATATATATATATATATATATATATATATATATATATATATATATATATATATATAATATGTATTATATAGAACACAATTAAAAAGTAAAGGTATATTTTTCTTTATTAATATCTAAAATAACCAAGTTATTTTTTTCAAAATGATTCGTTTTGTAGTATAATGATGCAATTTCAAATTGATATAATAGGTACGTTGGCAGCAATCGCCCCCTTAAGTCGCCCCCAGTCGCACTCATAAGATAATTATAACCGTGATATGGGTAAACATGGGTGGTTTCGATTCCGCCGTCTTACGGACTTAACCCCCTGGTTCAGGTAGGCCAGTGAAGACTGATGGAGACGTAATAAAGATATAGATTGTTGCAATCCAGTTTATAAACACCGTTCATGATCATGCGAAGTGCCTAGGTTTTATTTTAGTCTTTAATTCTCACAAAAGTAAAAGAAATGACACACTTGATTGATTTTATTCAAAATGAGAAAATCTTATTTATTGACAAATCTGAAACATCTCTCATTTTGGTATTATATAATGAGATAAGTGTACTCCAAGATATTCTCTGAAGATCGTAAGGGGACAAAGGCGAGCGTTTTTATTATTCCATTTTAATCTGATCTTATATAAAAGGACGACTTTGAATTCAACGAAGGACTCCTCTTACCTCACTCTAGAATCAGACAATTCCCTTTCATGTGGTCTCAATTCTTACTGTACACAATGTATTAATCTTATCAGTAAAATTAAGACTTCTTACATTTGTGACTTTTATAAAGATTTGCAGTTATTTTAATTCAAAAATATGTCTATTGAGGATATCACAAAATTCATCACTACACAATTTAGTGTTCATTTCACAAATTATGTTAGTGTGAATGAAATTTATTAACCTTTTGAACAGAGCCAATGACAAAATATATTTCTTAACGACATATAACACATGAGATCCAACTGTCGATACCAATAGTATGTGTTCTTGATGAATACGTACCACACTATAAACCCATGAATCTAAATTATTTAATATTTTATATATTTTGTTTTCTACAAAACACGTAGGGGTGTATTTAATGATAGGATAGTATCCTTTGGATAGGCCACAACATCCGGCACCCAGGCCTGCTTTTTACCATCGTCGAAGGAATGATTGATGGGGTTAACTGTAGAGGTCGCCCCAGAAACAACTATATAGACCAGATAAGAGGTGACGTGCGCTGTAGCAGTTACAAGGAGATGAAGAGACTGGCGGACGGCAGAGATAAGTGGAAAGATCGAGTGTTTGGTGCAGACCAATCCTAGGATTGTGACCCAGAAGAAGAAGAGAAGTATGGAGGTCAGTCATTTTTTCCTACCCAGAATATGAAAACAGCATGATGGTATGTATACATGTTTGGAGATTAAGTAGCTAACCGTTCACTATGAAATAGTAGTGTTTCACTGTGAAATAGTAGTGGAGAATAAATAAAAAAAAGACTCGTGTGTTACACTATGAAATATTATTTAATTTATTAATGAACTCATCCTGGTACCCCGTGCTAGTTGGGTGTTTCTTTTTCTATAACTTCCAACCAATAGTCGTATCTAGCCCAGTGAATCCAAAGTATTGTGTGAGATATAATTTTAAATGAATTGATCCCCTGATGGGAATTGAACTCAGATCGCCGGCGGTGTAGTCAAATAATTTACCATTATGTCATGGCGTTCGGTAATAAACCCAATTTGTGAATAGCTTATACGAATCAAGAATCGATTCTGTTAATTAAATTGGTACATTGAGAACGTTCAACACTGTGTGTCAATAGTCAATTCTATTATATAATATGTATCAAAACACAGTCAACGATTTCTCGGTAATTTGTTTGTACATAAGCATTGTAGGTGAATTTAATTCAATCAGTGTTGTGTGAAGCCAAATCTCATTTAGAGATTCTGTCAAATGTAGATCTCATCTAAGTATGTATCGAAAGTTTAAAGGCTACGTGACATAACTACTTTAACCCCTTAAGGTTTTTTTTATAAAAAAAAGGCTAAACATTTTTTTTTCATGAACGAAAATTATATGTTGTTCACTTTGTTCACTTCTAAAAAGATTTTCACCATAAAATAAGTATGTAATTGATACTATTGAGCTAAAAGTGTGGGGAGGTAAAAATATATTTTATAACGAAAATATTCATAAAACGAGTGGGTTATGGCCCACGCTAAACTTCTCACTAACAAGTCACAACATAAAGTATTCAAATTTTGTATAGAAAATTTTCAGCATTTTCATGAAACGAGTTTGTCATTATTTTTTTATTTATATATTTTTTTATTTAAATATTTTATTATGAAAACTCGATGATTCTTCAATGCCATTTTATGAAAATGGTGTGTTTTTTTATCAATTTGAAATAAAAATTTCAAATTTTAAGTTTCCTGGGAAAAAACTATAAAATATTTGATGTTAAAAAAAAATAAGAAGCACTATTCAGATATCCTTAAAAATCTAATGGGATCTAAGCGAGTATTAGATATACATATTTGAAAATTTTGAAAAGAATCGAATGAGTACTTTAGTCTATAATTGTTTAGTCTAAAATCCCGGAAAATCGCAAATAATAAAACCATTATCAATGCTTTACTTTAGTTGAGATTGCCGTATGGCATTTTTTAATCCATCAGTATCTTCAAATAAGCCGATGCATCTAAGGTACAAGAAAGTTTCTTTTAAATCGATTATGGCCCAGGAAACTTAAAATTTGAAATTTTTATTTTCAAATTCGTAAAAAGGCACATCATTTTCATAAAATGGCATTGAAGAGTTATCAAGTTAAACAATTCAAGAAAACCAGCTCATATTTGATGTTATATAATACGTTAGTCCGCTCACAACTCGAATATTGCTCTCAAGTATGGAATCCACATTACAACAAATACGCAGACAAAATTGAATCAATCCAGAAAAAATACCTCAAGATTATGCAGTACAGAACACAGAATCCCCGACTACCATACACTGACCTACTTAATAATTACAATCTATGCACACTAAAAGAGAGACGTACCCTAATTGACATGACAACACTATACAAAATAATCAATAGCACTTTTGACTGTCCAGCACTCGTTAGCGCAATTAACATACATGCACCACTCAGATGCCTACGAAATGATTTACTCTTCCTCCCCTCAACTTCAAAAACAAATGCAGGATTTAGGAAACCAATAAACAGAATGTCCAATGAATACAACAAAACCTTCCCAGACACACACATCTTCTCCAAATTATACGCAGCATTCAAACATGAAATACGACACATTCAAAAATCATCACCACAACACGCGATGACATAATACACCTACACATACACCACTCGTACTTTTGAATTATGGCTTCTTAATTTTTAATTTCAATATTTTAACTATTTTTATGTTTTTATAAAATTATTGTTTATTTTTGCCCCTTAATGTTTTTTTATATTCAATTTCTTAACTACTTTAATTCTTTATTAATTCTTTACTTTTTTTTATTATTTATGGCTTTTTATTTGTTATTGTGTTACTCTGCAAACTAAATTGTGAATACTGTAAGGTTGCAGATAAACGTCGACTTTACATATTGCTATTAGTTTTATACATTTGTATTCTGTAACTGTTTGTAATCCTTAATAAATAAATAAATAAATAAGTTTTCATAATAAAATATTTAAATAAAAAATAATTTAAAAAACTCAATTCATCAAAATGCTGAATATTTTCCATACAAAATGTGAATACTTTATAGAATGACTTGTTAGTGAGGAGTTTAGCGTTGGCCACAACCCACTCGTTTTCAGATAAAATTAATTACATTACATAACTCAAAATATTCACTGGGAATTATGTATGTAAATGATACGTGTATAAGTTTATACTTTGTTTAAAGCTTCAGGGTAACTTCGACATACAGGAATCTGTCAATGACACACGTATAAGTAATTATGTACATTTCACTAAGGTATTGTTTCGTTTGACGTAATGATATAATCAATCTACAATATCAATACAACCATGACCTTATTTACTACATAGGCAATGAGATGTGAGATGCTGCCAATTATCATTTGCTATTTACGTTCCTATATATAAATATGCGTAAAAATACATTACACGTATGTAATATGCTAATTAGCTTCTTAGTAGAATCAACAGATATTAATGTGTGAATATTGGCTTATTGAGAGTAACAACATGCAGTTTTTTTTATTTATAATGTTAGTTATAATATAACCATGGATTAGTACAAAAATGAAAATAATTACAGTTTTTTTTTCAAATAAGTACTCTCCCATTAAAGTTAAAAACTTTTGTTTGGGACAGGAGTAAACAAAGGAGTATTACAAAGATTTAACATATTTATATTCACATACTTATAGTTACATACACATATTTTATAGGTACGTTACACCAACATAGTTGATTAGTTTCTATCTATGGCTCTGAAATGAAAATCGCGTCAGAGATTTGGATTTAAGACAGGTATTATGGCGGACATTTGGACCTGGTTGATCTGTTTTGTGTGAGCGCATAATATGTTTGTTGAGGTAATGATTGTGAGTGCAGAAAGATGAGATTGTGTACATATTTAGTGTGAAACGGGAACAATCACCTGGTTCATAATTGCATATAATTGTCAATAAAAATGGTAAACTGCTAGCCCCAGCATTTCCTAGTTGGGCAGCAGTAATCTACTTATTGTTGTCATTATAAATATGGTGTGATAAAAGGTAAATAAATAAATAAAATAAACTATAGAACAAATTGTTAATTAAACTTAACTTATAGCTAATACATGTTTAAAGTTCTTTTTATTGTTAGTGATATAGAGCATTAGTTAAAATTTATCTGAACAAAAAATAATAATAAAAATTTACTTGTTATTTAGAAATTTGAAAATTTGAACTGTAGGACAACAATTATACAATGTTTTATTAATGGACCAATGATATTTTAATGTGTTATTTTATAACAAACTTAAAAATTAAGAAAGTGAGTCAATTAATAATTATCAAATAATATCTAATAAACTAGTTATCGCGCAGAAGATAAAATTCGACCGTAATTCATAAAATTTTTGGGTTTGAAGTCATTAGTCCAGGGGGAATATCCCGTCAAACGGTGGAATCAAAACCCTCTTCATAATCAATCATGAGGGTTTTGATTCCACTAATTGAGGGGACTTGCTTCCCTGATCTATGATAAATAAACTTTATTTTTAAATAAAAAAATGAATATGTCCTTGTAAACAAGTACATATACATCTTCCTACGTTCCCTAAAATAAGCAAATAAATACTTGTGCTTAGGTGAACGAAATCGGTCGAGGCAGGATTCGAACTCGAGACCACTGGATTACTAGCCCAGCGCCCTAACCGCTCTGCCATAGATTGTATTCACCAAGGGGTACAAAATTTTCTTTTCGAATATTGCAATGTGTACCTAATTATTGAAGTACCATTTATAATGTTTCATAGTTGATTCTGTATTTTTCTTTAAAATGTTCTGTATTTGAATTTAATACAACTGCGTGTGACACTACGTGTTTGACATTGTCATTATGAAATTAAACAATCCAAGGTTTATTTTAAGGAAATATTTTCTTATTTGATGTTTAGTCTTATTTTCTTATTTCTTATTTAGATGGGTCGATGGCAGAGCGGTAAGCGCCAATCCAGTGGTCGCGAGTTCGAATCCTGCCTCGACCGGTTTCGTTCACCTATAGCACAAACGTTTATTTGCTTATTTTAGGGAACGTAGGAAGATGTATATGTACTTGTGTAACAAGGACATATTCATTTTTTATTTAAAAAAAAAAATGTATTTATAACACATATTCAGTATTACTAACAAAAATCGATTGCACATCCGTTTACCAGTGTTTTAGTTACACACAGTGTAAAGCCTGTGTAGCAATTATTTAAAAATCTTACTTACTTACTTACTTTCCGTGTCCGGAACACCATCATATTGGTTGGTGCTCCGGTGGTGGAAGGATTGGCCGGCATTCTGCCGTTTCCAGGGACGCCCGATTGCTTTTCCGAAGTTAACCGAAACTCAATCTACGTGGAGGCTCCTTCCGTGTCCCCAAAAATCTTACTAATAAACGCTGTATAACGACTGGGTAGTTGCAACAGGCGTACAACAGAAATTGATCCGACGTTGTATTTTCTTCCAGCGCATGCGCAAGGGCCCCGCCCGCCATCCGCTATTCTAATTTTGACGTTTGTCGTGGTTAATATTTCCATATGTTTTTCACATTTTAAAATAGGAATATGGAAATTATAACCATTAATTTCATCATACGGATACCCATACGAACACGTTTGTCGATATTATAATGGAGCTATTTTTTAACAATTTTTCGATCCTTAAATGCACAATTATCGATAGTAAAATAATTTATCAAAATGTTTCATCATATTATTCCATGATATATCAATATAAGCATGCAGATCAAAATCAAATTTGATTCATGATACATGAAAGTTGTCTTAAAATACCGCTAAAGTACCTAAAACAAGCGTGCAAGCGTTGTGTAAAATTTGTATGAGAGCTACACAGTCGTTAACTAACTGATCTGATACATAGCGATAATTAGTATCGTTTTGGCCTACAAAGGGAGATAAACGGTCATGTAACTTTTACAAGACGCTTATTAGTAAGACTAACTATGTATAAATTTTAGCTTTCTGCACTAGAACTCCATTTTAATTTTTTTCTTTTTTTTTTACTTAACTTTTTTAACCGAACTTTCTCTTATTAATGTAAATCTTACTTGTGTAACTTACGTGTGTGATTGAATATGAGCTCATGTTATTTTGTGTGCATCCATAATTGGACGTCCAGCAATCATAATAATAACCCATATTATTTTCTTTTTATGATAATTGTAAGCTGGATGTCTGTCGATGTACCATTTTAATAAAATAAATAATAAACTTTAACTATGCCAAATCTCAAACTCTTCCGTGCGCGCTTTTTGCTTTAATAAGGGTCCGAATTTTTCACTTCACGTATTACTTACATATATGCACTCTTTTGAACACTTTTTGCACTCTGCTCAAGTGGCGAGTTTATAGCCATATGTCAATTTATTGGTTAATTGACATTTAAATATACCCATACACTTGTGATATCGGTCGTGAGATATAATTTTCAAAGAATTTCTCCTCTGATAGGAATCAAAACGAGATTATTGTTTAAAGGCCCATTTTAATCGAAAAAAATATAACTATACCTAATATTATTTGAAAGATGTGGCCTCTTTTCTCCCATTTTTTACACCACTTATGAGTCTTAAGACTTCCCGAATAAGTAGTAAGTAAATCTTCCTGAAGAAGGGTACAATGTTTTCGAAACCGGTCGACGTTAGTCCTCATTAGTGGTGAAAATAAACAAAGTAATAAACAAAGTGAATATTGAAAAAAAAAATACTAAAATTATGTAAAAAATTAAATATATTTTTTTTCATAATTCAGTTGATTATGGAGTTCTATCATGAAGTGACATTGAAAAAAAAAGAAAAAAAACATGTTTTCCATTTAATTCAATTCATTTAGTTTTTTAAGGTTTTGATTTCATTTTTATCTGGTCATAATATTGTATTGTATTTTTTTACTTTTTTATTATATTTGTTTTAATTTAAAACAAACAAAAAAAAAACAAGCATAAAAAAACAATTAGAGATTTATCCATCGGAGATGATTTTAATGAAAGGTACGAACCATTTTCCGGAGTGTTGCTGTTGGAGTAAGGAAATAGTATTTATGGCGCCCAATGGCGTATTCAAATATTGAAACAAACAAAACTAAAATGAACCTCGCAAATTTTCCGAACCCATTCCTGAAAGATTTCCTATCTCATTACGGTATTTATATAAATTTACTACACACAATTTTTATGAGGAGTTTTAAGGGTATTCAAAGAGTATTTTATGACAAATTTTTAACATCTGATTGAACATTACAGTAGAGATCGAAACAAGTTATCGGAGACGAGGACTGTAACATAATCTACCCTGCCCCACATGGAAGACACTGAATAGACTCTGTGTAGGTGTCACAATGTGTAAAAAGAACTTGTATAGGTGGGGTATATGCCAAGAGGACGATGTATATTGCGATTCCGGGGAAGTCCAAGATGATAAGCATCTTCTTGTCAGCCGAAACATGGAACAGGGATTTAATGAGGAAGACGTTGTTGATGCAAATGACGTTGCGATTGCTGCTGCAACGTATTGAAGTGGAAAGGCCTAATATGTATGTCCGGGCAAGGTAGGTACCTAAGTAACATCTCAATAGAGACGAAGTTGGTATATTATAGGAGAACCAGGAACTCAAGACATCTACAGGGCTTACGACCTGTCATCGGCTAGTTTATGTGACGTTTATTGAGTTCCCTATCAATCCAATTTATGAAAGCTCTCTATATTTTAATCATGAACCTTATAGACGAGCATTCACTATCAAAATTCAAAAACTTGACCTGTCATTGACTGGTTTACATGATTTTTTTTCGTTCACCAGATATTCAACAACTTCTTGGTTCTACAGCCTCTTTGTGAGCCTTGGCCTCTACCATCATTCGTCGCCATCTCTCTCTGTCCTGGCATGCATTCTTCCAGTTCATGATGTCAATTATGTTTACATAGGTCTCCCTGCACTACATCCAACCATCGAAGGTTAATCCTGCTAACGCTACATCTTCCTTGGCCCTTTGTGTAACGAACCCTTCTTTGGTATTCTTTCTTCACTCATCTTTTCTGTATCATCATCATCAGCAATGGCGCTACAGCCCGGTGTGGGCCTTGGCCTCCTCCAGAAACTGCCTCCATCCCGCCCTGTCGACAGCAAGTCTCCTCCAATTTGTCTGTCAGATCGCTCTTATATATCCCTCGATGTCGTCCAGACATCTCATCCTAGGTCTCCCTTTGCTTTGTCTTCCTTCAGGACAGGTGTCCAAGATTTTCTTTGGAATCTTTTCTATATAGTCTCCCCAATATAATGAACTGCAGGATGCTTGGTTGATCATAAATGGTCTCTTAAACGAATGTAAATACGACAAAAATACAGACTTATCCCAGAAATAATAAGTAAAGAAAAAAAAACTTTAAGAACAAGAGAGTAATTTCGGAAAATGTTAATGAAAAATATGTACTAACATATAAGATTATCAATTAAGTTCAATAGTTTTAAATCTCCATAATTTATTTTATCACAATACTGTGACGGTCAAATTGCATCTGTCCAAAACGGAATAACGTAAAATGTACTTTATTACCTACACGGCAATCTCGATTTGTTCCCGGCACACGTGTGTGAAACTAGCGACAGAAATAAAATGATAAAAATGAAAAATGCACAACCGGATGAATTTATAATGATTTTAATCTGTACGATGAAAAGATTTGAGTTTTACGAGGCCAAAGCTGACTACTGCTGGTGTGGCTACTATAAAAACGCTTTATTGTTTTTTTTTCGGCTTTTGCCGCTGTCGGTGAGATGAGAAAAGTTTCAGTAAACAAAGCCCAGACTCTAAAATGCGACACGAAAAAAATGCAATGAATCCTGCTTTTATTGGAAGGCTTCTTTATTTAATTTTTATATTTAGTGTTTCTAGTTCATCTCCGAATGCGTCTACTACTGGTGTGCTGTAATAGTTTTGAAAATGGAGATTTAAGATAAAAAAAAACATCCAGTTCATTTTACCCAATCGTTGTTATCTGCAGTGGTATCATTTTACAGTTAAAAAGAGTTTATGCTATGTTCTGAATATTGATTTATAAATTTTAAAATAAAATTACTTTGTATATACCACGATAGTTCCTTCATCAGGCTAAATTTCAACTAGTGGTAAGCAGTGGTATCATTTTACAGTTAAAAAGAGTTTATGCTATGTTCTGAATATTGATTTATAAATTTTAAAATAAAATTACTTTGTATATACCACGATAGTTCCTTCATCAGGCTAAATTTCAACTAGTCTGACGAGGGAACGATTAGTTCCGAAACCAGTCGCAAATTTTGTCGACCTTCGTAGTCTCCAGTAAGTCTCCAGAATGTGGCAACTTGTTATGGGGTGCGTGTTGAATTAATATTTGACATAGTACCTGTTAGTTGCCCGAGAAGTAATATAAAATAAATAAAAAAAAAAAAAGTAAATTTTTATCAAATATCGTGGTCTATACAAAGTAATTTTATTTTAAAAATTTTATACTATGACTTAAGTATAAACAAAATGACGATGAAATTCTTTACATAAGTTGTGAAAAATGTGTATCTTAATTTTTCAATTTATTATGATTTATTTTTTATATGGCATTGATGAGAGGTTGATAATGTCAAGTTTTCGAGGCATTGATGAGAGGTTGATAATGTCAAGTTTTCGAGGCATTGATGAGAGGTTGATAATGTCAAGTTTTCGAGGCATTGATGAGATGTTATTAATGTCAAGTTTTCGAGGCATTGATGAGAGATTGATAATGTCAAGTTTTCGAGGCATCCATGAGAGGTTGATAATGTCGAGTTTTCGAGGCATTCATGAGAGGTTGATAATGTCGAGTTTTCGAGGCATTGATGAGAGGTTGATAATGTCAAGTAGTCGACTGTAAATCAATTACTTTTTATATATGCTGTCACATGGAGTACTTCTTCAAGACGAGTAAAATAACTGCAAACTGTTTTGGTATACAATTTAAGTAACACTTATTTTTTGTAATGTATATTGTTTGACTGTTTGTTTGCTTAAAAAAATAACATATAGGTATACATAAATTTTGATATAAGGGTAAGATGTAGGTACATATGTACCAACATGTATTATAGTTTGTAGTATTTAAGTTTGTTTTGTTTTTTAATAATTGTATACATGTACCTACTTTATACAATTCTTTTTACAATAAAATAAAATCAAAATAAAATAAGTAAGTTGCACGCTTCTGGTTACTATGGTTAGATTTATATTCAAAACAAATTTGTGATTCATACACTTGCGTTGTAAAAAAAAACTGAGTTGTAACCGAAATCGTTAATATTTCTCCATTCCTCATGAGTTGGCCATAAAAATGCAATAACGTTCTATTGGAATTTTTGATTTGTTACAATCGGAACACATTTACAGTTTACAATCCCAATTTACGACGTCCCAGACCTTTTAGCGGTTTTCAACGAAACAGTCGGCACCGTTTCACAATATATACATTTTCTACCCCTGCTTTTAATTTATGTATGTACCTACGTTTGCACAACCAATTGACGGATATATGTGTATGTTCGAAGTACGGTTAAAGATATTTTTCCTTTTAGTGTCCAGAGCGATTTGTCTACAAAATTTGTTTGACGGTGTTTAATGCTTTGAATAACCTGGCACCACAATACATACATTCAAGAGCTGTGTCAGAGATAAGAGCTATCTGGGAGGCATCTCACACTCAGTTCTTCTGGATCACAGAGTAACAACTCCCTAAAGAAGTTGGTCAGAGCCAACAAAGCGGATAACTATGGTCCTATAAAGTGGAATAGATTGCCTCCAGATGTCCGCAGTGCACAAAGCAAGAGCACTTTCTCTAAAGGACAAAAAACGTCTTTGTTTCGTAAAGCATCATGATTCCGAATCAAACAAATTATTTATAATTATTGGCACCATTAGAAAAAGTAACAGGTGACATTACAATTCCATATTTTTTTTGCATTATTTTATTCAAACCATCACGGCATATCCCACAATGAAGGATAATCAGAGAAAGGTGTGCGGGTGTGCATTACCTTTCAAAAGGAAGCACGATACATGCTCGTATCTTTCACAAACAGGTCTCGTCACACCTAAAAAGGCACTAAATTCAGAATGGGTTGAGAACTTCATTGTTAAACTATTATTATTGGGGTTGGTTCTCCTCGTCCTTAAATTATAGGTCCTTCTGTCCTGTATTATGTCACCTAGGCCATGTCTCTGCAATTGGTCTCGTCTTGGTACGATTCAGGAATTCTTTGGTTTCCTTTAGATGTAAGTCGAAGAAGATCCATGGAGATTGCTTGGTTTACCATGTGATCTGGCGTTCTGCGTTCAACGTGCCCGTACCATCTCAACTGTCTTTCCTCTATCTTACTTTGTATATCAGTAACGCCCTGGCTTCCACGAATGCGCGATTTTTTTATTATATAACGTAATGACACTCCAGCTGCCCATCTTAGCATACGCATTTCAGCAGTTTCCAGTTGCCTAGAGTAGGAGTTGTACATTGTCCAGCATTCGGAGCCATAGAGGAGCATCGTTCTGACGATTGTCTGTTACGCTTTTCCTTTCAACTTTGCTGGCATTTTTGGATCGCTAGGGCAGCTGACAGGAAAAATGTAGCAGACAATCTTTAATTAAGAAATATACAATTTTAATCAGGAATGTCGACTTTCTTTTTCTTTTTATAATGTTACGAGTTTATTGGTTTTGGTTAAAAAAAGTACCAACCCAGTATTTATTCGACGTCAAAAAATCTTCTGTATTTGAACGAGTTGACAGCTTAAAAACAGATCTCTTTGAATTCGTTCGTGTGAACGTTTTTCTATGTACCTAAATATTGATAAATGGCGGTGTTTTTTTGACATCCATATTGCCTTTTTTTAATTACATTTTACAGTGTTTTTGAAATGTGTATTTAAGAGAGTGTTTTTATATTATTTTTGTGTGTTTTTTCTCTTTCTCTCTCGTTATTTATTGCGTATTTTGTCGACATACTTTACCGCCTCATCTAAAATTGACGAATATTTGCGACTGACTTTATCGCTTCATCAAGTTGTTTTCCACATTTTTGTCCAGAGCATTGAATTATATTAAAGGTAAGGATTTTATATACATGTTTTTATATTTTAAAGTCTCAAGGTGTGTTCTTCTTCTTGTGCATGTAGGGTTCCTTCCAACGTTACCTATGACGATAACCTCTGTATCGGGACAATTCAAAAAGTTGTCCGACTTTCAGCACTCCAGTCGATTCAAGGATATTATTAATTTTGCCACGGCAACATAAGTCTTGGTGCCGTTTAGTGATACAAGGTCACACCAAGGGCGCATAGTTTATTCGTTGACTCTACTAAACAAGGCACTCTTAAATAGTCTACCGAATGTGTCAATGCTTTGAGCTCCACGTTTGTGAAGGAGCAATATATTCAAATTTAAAGGCCCGTTCATAGTGAAATCGCGATCATAGTAAACCGCCTAATTGACTTTGTCCAATTCTTTTAAAGGGGTTGGTAAATATTGAGCTTCTTAATGAGGGTAATGCATGAAGCTTGATCAACAAATGATCGTATGTGGGACAATATATGAATGTCAATGAGACTAGGGACACAATATAGGATATTGTGGCGTTCGGTTTGTCATGTCTACCCCGTGAGAGGCACGACGTGATGGTTTGTAAATATGAAATGTGGAAATAATTATTTATATTTGTATTTAATTTACGTTCTGTATACATGCATTTAAATTTATGTAAATGAATTATATTATGAATTTTCTAGATATTTTCTTACTATAATTTTCTAGTTATTCAGATGTAAATAAACTTTACACATTATTATTATGTATATATTTGCACCTTAATATTTCGTTAAATTAATATGGCGATAATTTAGTACCTTGTTTTTGATTCAAATACATGGAATAATCCATGGGTTAAACGTTATTTCTACATTACCTAGGAACTGAACAAATAATCAGACACATATATCCAGGGCCGCATACAACACATGTTTTAATTATGCAGTTGCTCATGGCGCAAAGAAATATGGGGCGCCAAATATATGAATCGGAAATAATGAAAATAAAAATTAAACTATTTGATTTTTAGTGATTGAGATAGAGGGGGCAAGTCTGGTTCGACCGGCGAAATCAAAACCCCAGTGATTACCCATATCATGGATATAATTAACGTATGGAGTTCTATGACATCTAAAGATATTGTAGAACTCCATATAATAATTATATCCATGATATGAGTAAACAAGGAGGGTTTTCATTTCGACGGTCAACCAGACTTGCCCCCAGAGTTAGTATACGGGAAAAAACGAAACGACATTTATTTCTATAATTTTTAAATTCTTTCAATCGGACAATCAAACTTGTATTTATTTATTTATCGTATGACATAGTGAATCCATCAAAATCAAACCATCAAACACACATAAGAGGTTGAACAATTTTCATATTAATCAAACTTGTAAGGACTTTACAACCAAAATAAATGAATTAGTACCTCATATTACATTGTTATCAAATATGGAGAAAAAAACACAAAATTAATTCAATTGCACCATAGATTTTATTGTTATATACTAGATGTAGTACCTACTCCGTGCAAAAAGTGAGTCATGGAATATCGCTCGTTTGACATTTTGGTTGGCAACATATTTCAGTTTTCAATAAATACATTTCAATAAATCATACATTTCATATATTTCAATAAATCCTAGATAACTGTTCTCTAAATCTTTATAAGCAAAGTGTTTTTTTTCGACAAATACATCCGAAAACAATTCTCATTTGTCGTTATTCTCTATAGAAAATCGATGTGGTCTGCCAACTAAAACGTCGAAAATTCCGTGGAAAAAGCCTCACTTCGATTCGTACAAAATTTGCTAATTACGACATCTATGGTGACTTTCACCAACGTTTCCTATACTGTCACATAGCTGGGTATTACCTATAGAGATGGGAAAAACAGCTTATTTTTTTAAACGTTATAGACGTTTCGTTAATTTTAAATAACGTTATTTTTAAAGGCTTAAAAAGCTTAAAGGCTTATTTATATTTGTACTGTATATATACAAGTACAATATACCTAAATCTAAAAAAAAATTAACTCATTAACATGCAATGAAAAAAAGGTATGTTTTTGAAATACCTAAATATAATGCACCTACTTCTAATTTTTTTGCTTCCTCTAGAAAGTATTTAAAATGTAGTCTAAAACCTTTAACGAAAATACAGTAGAAATGTTATACAATACATACATAAGTTTAAAAATTATGTTGATAATAATTTTGTACGCTCGAATCATCTAACAAAGCCAACAACACACAATAAACCAACCCGATAGGCGTTTTAAACGATACTAAAGAAACCAAAAATAAACGTTTACAAAAATCAGTAATAATAATAACTTATAACGTTGAACGAAACAAGACGATTTTGATCATTCGTCACGATGATGTCAACAGATGTCTAGCGACCGACAACGCTGCATGCCGGTCAGCTAATCATAAATCACAATCATCTCGCAACGTTGTCGTTAAAAATAATACATCTTTGTTATGATTATAAAATAAGCTTTTAACAAAAAACAGCTTTTAACGAAAAACAGCTTTTAACGAAATCATCATCGGAACGTTATGATTCATGATGGAAATCGTTGTAACACTCGCAACGTTCAACGAATATGGTTTAAAATTTATAACGTTTGATTGATTATTATTTTTAAACGATTATTTTAATCAGCTTTCGTTTAAACGATCATCTCTAATTACCTAAGCTTAGGTAGCCCCTTTATAACGTATCGTTTGTTTGTCTTAGCGTCTCAGGTAACACTTATGTAGGTGGTGAAACGAATATTCCCGTTAGGTACTACATAAGAATTCTTAGGTAGCACCTTAGAGTTAGGGGGCGTTGGTGAAAGTCACCACTAGTATAATAAAAATCTATGAATTGTACTAGTAGGCATTTTAAAACTGACTTTGGAACAAAAACTATAACTCTGAAAACATAGAATTCGGAAGATCGTTTCACAGCCTGGTTGTTGTGTTAGTAAAAGAGTTCGAGAAGTTGCTGGTTCGTGTAAATTGAAGGTTTATTATGAACGGGTGTTGAGATTGAGTAAAACGAGTGACTCTATTGTGAATGGGTGTTTTGTGACTCTATTGTGAATGAAGTTTTTCCGAGCTTGTTCCGTTGTATTATCTATTGAATAAATTTTGAGACCGACGGTGGTTTTAGTGTTTGCAATCCATTAGTCAAGGATGGGTCGTCAATCAGACGTACAGCACGCCTTTGTACAGCATCGAGGGTATTCAGTAGGTATTGGGGGGGCGCACCATTCAAGAGGTGGGTGACTATCATATTCAATAATTGGGTGTATTTGCGCTTTGTAGAGAATAAAAATTTAAGTTTTTAAGAAATACCTACGCGCTCTGTATAATACGCTCAATTTTTTGGAGGCGAGTTTCACCTTAGTTTCTATGGAGACCCTGTAGTGTAGTTGGTTTGTTTGAGACTCCAAGCAGGTCGATAGATTTCCTGTAAGGTAGGGTGCTTCTGTTGAAATACACAAGCAGTCGTAAGAGTTTCTCTTCGCATAAATTAGGCAGGCTTGGGTTTTTCCACGTTAGAAGAGACAATATTTTTTCATCCCAAGTATTGATGGAATGGAGGTAATTATTTATTTTAAGATGTAGGTCTTTGCGAGCTTTTGATATATCACTCTGTTTAGGAGGTTTGTCAAAAGAAAAAACTTTCATGGACTATACTGTTATTAGCATAACAATGGATGGGTGTGCATGAAATCATGTCATATATGTGTAGGAGGAATAGGGTCGTAGATAGAGTGGACCCTTGAGTGACTCCTGCATTGATTGAATGGTGAGATGAAGAGCAACCGTCCATTACAGTAACGACACACGATCTCTCAGAAAGTTCTCAATCCACATAATTTGAATTTTTATTTATATTGCTTCTCGGGCAACTAACAGGTACTATGTCAATATTTATTTTACACGCACCCAATAACGAGTTGCCACATTCTGGAGACTAACTATATTAATCATCTCACAGATCCAGACTGCAAAAACAAATAAAAGTGTTTCCACCGGGAATCGAACCCAGGACCATTGGATCAGCAGCAACATACCTAACCAATTGAGTCACGAAAGCCGACATATATAGATATGGAGGAAGTACATAAGAATAAGAATCCAACTATGGACTGCAAAATATGCAAAAACATATATGTTTAAAACAAGAGCTAGAGACATGAATATAAAAAAAAACACCATAAACTATATTCGGTTTATATGGTGTTCATTTTTAAAAATATAATATACCATCAGAGTGGTGGCAGAGCGGTTACCGCGCTGGGTTAGTAATCTAGTAGTACTGAGTTCGAATCCTGCCACGACCGATTTCGTTCTACTATAGTTCAAGATATGCTTAATTTAAGTAATGTATGAGGATGCATATGTATTTATTACAAGGACACATTCATTAAAAAAAAAGGCAAACAGCAAGTGTTTATTACCGATATATAAGTGTAAGTGGAATGGGTTATTTTTCAATATATTTTGCGCCGGGCGTCGTTAACTCTGAATGCGGTCCTGCATATATGTGGTACCTAAGCAAAACCTATTTATTCCTTTACGTTTTGTGCATAGTATAATTCCTATTAAATATTCGCGTAGGCTTCATAAAAGGTAATTTATTCACGAAATTAATTGAAAATGCTTGTTTGCGCTTGTAAAATTAGAGAAGTATTCATTATTCCAGAAATATCTCCCCCCCCTTCATCCTTTAACATCCCGAAGGAACTAACGCGTGAAAACATATATAAACTATGATGATTTTACATGTGAAATTGTCTATCGTTGGTTTTCGATCATCTACATATTTTAATCGAACACTCTTCAAAACCGCATTTCTAACTAAAACATTTTCCACTAACATCTTATCGAAAGGCATTTCCGATTAATACACTTTCAGATAGCATTTTTAACTAACACATTTTACACTAACATCTTATCGAAAGGCATTTCCGATTAATACACCTTCAGATGGCATTTCTAACCAACACATTTTCCACTAACATCTTTTCGAAATGCATTTCTAATCAACAATTTTTCAAATCGCATTTCTAACTAACACATTTTCCACTAACATCTTTACGAAATGCATTTCTAATCAACACTTTTTCAAATCGCATTTCTAACTAACACATTTTCCACTCACATCTTATCGAAAGGCATTTCCGTTTAATACACTTTCAGAACGGATTTCTAGCTAACACATTTTCCACTTACATCTTTCAAATCAAACATATTATGAATATCGTCTTTTCAAAAGCATTTTCAACTAAAACAATATCTTACCGATCAAATTTCTTACTGACTTATTTTCAAGTAACGGTTTTTCAAAACGCATTTCAAATAAACTTTTAACTTTTTAAGTTTTAACTAACCGTTTAACTTTTTTCCTTGCAATGTTTTCATAAGTGGCCGCTTGCGCTGGTGTGGACATAGACCATCCGCGCTTTAAAAGTACAGTGACCAAAGTACAAATAAAACCTAACCATACTGAGTACCTATCACCGTATTGTGGCGACCGTATTGGCACAATTATTGCAATTTATAATTATATTGAATATCTACCTAATAAATTAACTATTACAGAATTATTAAAATAATTTAAGGCATCTCTGTAATTGGCTTCGATATGTGTAATGTTTTTTAAGCAATTTATGAAATAGCTGTTGAGAGGAAATAAAAGAAAAAAAAATAAAATAAACAGTTTTTCAAATCAATTTCTAATTAATAAATTTTAGATTGCATGTTTTCGGAACGTATTTAGAAATAATATATTATCATATGGACATAGAATAATAATAAAACTATAGAATACTCATTCCCATACAATACCTACCTCGCTGAAAAAGTGAAGCCGTTTTATTGGTCGGCTCTTGTCAATATATGTATGACTCTGCTGGTAGACATTGTTCGTATAGTACTACTCGTTATGACTGCGTAAATAATTTTGCAAGCAGTTAAAAAATTCCCTATTTGGAGAACGTATCACGCAGACGGTCAAATGATTACTGAATGCTCGTTGCAAAGTGTTGACCAAATTAGTCAACATAAAGCAGTCGCATTTACTGCAGGCTAAAGAGTATTCTATACTATTATTATTCTATGCATATGGACTGGACATTTATGGATTGGCCAGACAAGCGGATACTATGTAGATGGGCACCCATTTATACAATTACCCACAGTAGAAACTAGTGATGCCACAGATGTCAAAAGTAAATTTTAACGGAAACATAAACGGACACGGATGCAGAAGCGGAAGTGTTAACACTAAGAAATACATTGAAAAAAGTCACATTTTAATAACACATTTAATTAGAACTGCATTTCACACTAACATTTATTTATTTATTTCTTAAGGTTACATACAGTTTTATAATATAACATATATTTTCAAAATGAATTAATTAATACAAAAACCAAGATTGTAACGCCAATTACTATGTTACGGTCATACAATCAAAATATATAACTATATATAATATATAACTCTATATAATTATGTATATACCCATAGAAAAAATATATTTGTATAAAAAAAGGAAAATTTCCGTGAACATCTTTTCGAAATTAATTTCTGAATAACATACTTTCGAATCGCTGCTCCAACTAAAACAATATCAAAGCACATGATCAAACGTATTAACATAGGTATACATATACATTTATAAATAGCCCATTTATTTCTTACATATTTTCGATAAACATTGAACTAACACATTTTCATATGTATTTTCAACTAACACGAAAAGACACGTATTTAACTTAATAATAATAATTAACACGTCCTTGCACCCCGTGCAAGTGGCGAGTTTATTCCCTTATGAAAATTTCTTCCAATTAACCAGTGTTTCCAGCCCAAAGAAGCAATGCTTTTTTAACTTACACAAGATACAAAAAATATTCTGCATCCGTAGATCGATGAAGTTCAATACATAAACTTTTAAGTCTTATAATTTTTTTATAGATACTTGCCTCATTTTACTGTCTATGCCTAAAAATACTTTTTTTTATATTGGTACCATTTTCCTTGTCGAAGCACTCAAAATTATTTGTAATCTATATATTCAGCGTATAATGCATAAATCGAATAATTTCATATTAGTGAATGGTTCACAATCACTGATCTAAGTGTATATTAACAATGTTAATTGTACCTACAAGAGGAATAACACTCGTAGATGAATATTATTAACAGTCACCTCTAATAGTATTCATGTGTGTACTCTCGGGGCCATGTGAGTGACAACCAAAAGTACTTAAATGTTGGTACAATATTAATATTGTGTACATACGTACGTACGTACGTAGGTACATACATTGTTCCTCTGTCACTCGATAAATATTATTTTGAGCTATTTCACTAATGCGATATTTGCGTTGTATTTTAATTATGTAAGCGCTAATAGTATTGGGGACTGTTCGCCTAAATATTTTCGTCGATATATGTAAAATATGTAGGTATATGATGTACTGTTAATGATATTTTGTATGTACATGTGTATGCGTTTATGTATTGTATAAGATGTATTTACGTTGTGTTTTTGCAGTATTTACGTTGTGTACTTACGTGCATTTTTTACGGCGTGTAAGACGTGTATGTGTACTAATGAAGATGTATAACAACCCAACAACCCGAGTACCTGGATTCGACCTGCCACGAAAAATATGGATACAGCAAAACAGAATAAGAACGGAACAAGGTTGCTGTAACTTCTTGCTTTGGAGATGTGGGAAGATAGAGAACTCAGGAAATTTAGCGGCACCCTTAAGGATATCCACGAGGCGTGACTGGAGGCGGTGCAATGGTTGACAGAACATGATCCAAGGCTGTAAACTTAGACGCTGCCCATATGGGTGAAGAGGATACAAGTTCCAGGGCCACACGAAAAGAAAAAAAAGAAGAAGATGCATATTATGTGTATGAGGAATATAATATTGTGTGTTACGATGCACTATTTACGATGTGTATGTAAAATTTTTGAAATGTTTTAGATGTGTAAGATTTGTGTTTGTGTACTTTGACGATTTTCTTATGTAATATTTGGGATTTATTATACATGTATGTGCACTGTTTACTATTAACTATGTAGGTACCCTACGATGTGTAGGTAATAAGCGTACCAATATGCACTGCTCATTACGTGTGAGATGTGTTTATGTACTGTTTGCGTTGTATTTGCACTATTTACGATGTGTATGATGTGTATGTGCACTGCTTATTATTTACTATGCAATCTTTACGATGTGTACCTATATGTGAGATGTGTTTATGTACTGTTTGCGTTTTATTTGCACTATTTACGATGTGTATGATGTGTATGTGCACTGTTTACTATTTACTATGCACTCTTTACGATGTGTACCTATATGTGAGATGTGTTTATGTACTGTTTGCTTCGTATTATATGTGTATTTGCACTATTTACGATGTGTAAGATGTGTATGTGCATTATTTACTGTTTACTATTTACTATGCACTCTTAACGATGTGTACCTATATGTATTGTTCACTACCTGTGAGATGTGTTTATGTGCTGTTTGCGTTTTATTTGCACTATTTACGATGTGTATGATGTGTATGTGCACTGTTTACTATTTACTATGCACTCTTTACGATGTGTACCTATATGTGAGATGTGTTTATGTACTGTTTGCTTCGTATTATATGTGTATTTGCACTATTTAGGATGTGTAAGATGTGTATGTGCACTATTTACTGTTTACTATTTACTATGCACTCTTAACGATGTGTACCTATATGTATTGTTCACTACCTGTGAGATGTGTTTATGTGCTGTTTGCGATGTATCATAATATGTGTATTTACAGCATCGTTAACAATGTGTAAAATGTGTATGTGCACTGTTTATGACGTGTAAAATATGTATGTACATTATTTACTAAGTGTTTATATACGATGCATTACAAGTGTAGGTATTTGAAGCACTATTCACGTTGTGTGATATGTGTTCGTTTACCAATTCCGATGTTTTGCAATGTTTATTGCACCTACTGTATTGTCTTAAATGTGTATTTGTGTACTGTATTGTCTTAAAAATTAATGATGAGCAATATGTGTACTAATTACGACGTGTGAAGTGTATCGTTTTTTACTTTTTTGTGTATATTTTTACTGTTTTATTTTCAGAATGATAGGCCATATTTGATAGACCCGTGAGAATTTGATGATGATCGAATGACCAATATCATTAAATTTATGATAAACAGTGAAACAAAAGTTTTTAAAGTTTTTTAAATGTTGTCTGACAAAACGACGACAGAGAAAAACTAAAAAAAAATCAACGATGAAATATTTCAATTCTTATATACGACGATTTTCTTGTGTCAACTCAACGGCGATTGATTTTATTTCAAGTGTTATAAAAAAAAATCTAAATGAGTTGTAAAATAATAATGAATTTCTAGTGTCCTGCATAAAAAGAGATGGAAGTCGTATTTATGATTGCATAGGAAGGAACAATTGAATCCAATCAAACTGTGATAATTAAATTTTTCTAGTTAATTACGTACGGAGTGGGAAATTCCACTAATGATTTGAACTGTTCGCTTTATTCCTAGCTATTAATTATACATGATGTTACACAAGCAATATTCGAACGCTCTTTATCATCGGTAAAAGTCGTAAAAGTTCGCTGGTTAATAATGTCGAATACGGGGTGTCCTGAAACCCATCTGTGCTTATTATTAATGTTGATTCACTTTGCTGTTGTGTTCGTTCTTTAAACAATAATAAATATTTCAAAAACGTGACAGCATATTGGAGGAATTTTTTTTTTATTTATTTAAAAATTCAACACAGACAGCGTTTGCTGGTATGAGTGTTGACATACATTTTGGTTTAAGTATATTGAAATTTTGTTAGATTAATACATGTTATACAATGTGGTGAACAATAGCATTACAATGAAGTTTACAAAAAAAGGAGTACAGGAAAATCTATTTGAAAGCACTATCATGCAGTATGTGTTGTTTTAACTTTTTTTGATAAAATGGAGTTTTTGGCAATGCTTTATGTCATCTGGTAGCTGATTATACAAATTAATGCTGGTGGATAATAGTCCTTTGTTTAGTCTGTCTGTTCTATTGCTAATGTTTCTTAGGTTGTTTCTTTGTCTAGTGTCGTAGTTATGTATGTCACTAACAGTTTCCAGGAGTGTGTTGTGTTTAAGTAAGTCATGTTTGATTTTATAAATGTACATTATTTTTTCATAGTTTATAATCTGTTGTATTGAAAAATGAAATCATATTTCTTTTATATTTATTTATTTTTATCCAAAACATACAGTGGAAATTGCCTAATGGCAATAAGTCCGCCAGTGTAATATATATATATATATATATATATATATATATATATATATATATATATATATATATATATATATATATATATATATATATATATATATATATATATATATATATATATATATATATATATATATATATATATATATATATATATATATATATATATATATATATATATATATATATATATATATATATATATATATATATATATATATATATATATATATATATATATATATATATATATATATATATATATATATTTATATATATATATATATATATATATATATATATATATATATATATATATATATATATATATATGTATATATATATATATATATATATATATATATATATATATATATATATATATATATATATATATATATATATATATATATATATATATATATATATATATATATATATATATATATATATATATATATATATATATATATATATATATATATATATATATATATATATATATATATATATATATATATATATATATATATATATATATATATATATATATATATATATATATATATATATATATATATATATATATATATATATATATATATATCTTTATATTATGTACAGAAAGATGAATAAATAAATCAATAAATAGATATAAGATACCATATATGTAATTGTAGGTAGTATAAGCATATACATAGTAATATAGACACATAAAAAGTAAATAAAAGTTATTTAATTTTTTGGTAAATAACATTTTATTATTTTACTTGTGCTTACATAGTTTAAGCTATCTCTTTTTGTTTGTACCTTTTGTTACTAGGTTACTAGCCCCCTCACTAGGCATAGCCTGTGCTAAGGTGAGCTAGTGAGCATGTTATTGTCTATTTTGTTGTTTATTTATTTATATATTTACATATAGTATAAATACATATGCATATTATGCATTCATACGCATTCATACATATGGGCCTTCGTTTTTCTTCATTAACCGTTATTAGTACATTTTAAATTTTATTTTTTTGAATAATTTCCTTCGGAATTTTTCATCTATTTCATATAAGTTTAAATGGATGACAGGTCGTAAGCCCTATACACTGAAAAATACTATGGCAACCGAACTGGTTACCTACGTTTTAGCCAAACCTTTGGTATAAGTAATAAAGGTTTATCTATTTATGACTGTACTATTTGGCTGTGTGCACAAAACATTTTCTGTTAATTTTAACATTTGGTTAATTTTTATTTTGAAATTTGAAATTTGGTTACTAGTAAAAAAAAATTCAGTGTAGGTACCTGATTGCCCGGTTATACTATAAATTTAATATCTCTATTTAGATATTCAATTTCTCTAAAAAAATATTCATACTGGATACCATCGATGCTGTACAAAGGCGTGCTGTACGACTGATCGAAGACCCATCATTGACTGATGGATTGCAATCACTAGACCACAGACGCAAGGTCGGTATTCTCAGTTTATACTATATATATACTACCACGGGAGTAGCTCAGAAGAACTTGCATACCTGGTCCCTCTTCCATTCATTCACAATAGAGTCATTCATTTTATTCAATCTCAACACCCGTCACTGTTTAAACCTTCAATATACTTGAACCAGGCGCTACTCGAACTCTTTTACTAACACAGCAGCACGGTTATGGAATGAGATTCCGAATTCTGTGTTTCCACCTTCTTACAACATGGGTATTTTTAAGATCAGAATTAATACTTTCCTGAGCAGATTGCAAACCCCCTCACCAACGCTACGTAGTGAGCTTCTTCGAAAGAGTATAATGGACCCAAATCTTAACAGCTGATGTCTTCTACGTAGCCCCGTTAATAAAAGGTGTTCGTATTCTGTTCTAAGTTAATGCACTTTACATACATACAATCAAGGCGTATCCCACAGTGTGGGGTAACAAGCAACAGGTGTGCGAGTGTGCATTACTTCATGAAATAAAGTAATTTTTTTTCTTAATATTCTTTTTTAAAAGAATGTATAATATCCTGGAAACAAGTACATTTACATCCTCATACATTCCCTGAATTAAGCACAAATGCTTGTGCTTCACGATTGTATGTATAATAAACGAATGAGTTGTGCCCAACGCTAAACTCCTCACTAATAAGTCATTCTATAAAGTAAACAAATTTTGTATGGAAAATATTCAGCATTATTTTCAAGAAATGAATTTGTTAAATTATCTTTGATTTAAATATTTTATTATGAAAACTTGATAACTCTAATGTGCTTTTTATGAATTTGAAAATAGATGTGCTTTTTATGAACAGAAATTTCGAGTTTTTTGAGCTTGGGACCACATTGAAATATTTGACAGTTAAAAAGCATGAGAAACACTACTCAGATATTTTTCAAAATCTAATGGGGACTAAGTAAAAAAAATAAAATTCATTAAAATAAACAAAGATTTGCTATATCCGGACAAATCTGTACTTAGTTTCACTACTCACTTACTCAAGGAGATATAGTAGGGAGTTATGATTTCACCATTCAGATATCCATCAAAATCTAATGAGGTCTAAGCGAGTATTAGATATACAAATTTGCAAAATTTGAAAGGAATCGAATGAGTACTTTAGTCTATAATCGATAAAGTAAAATAAACACGCCGCACATAGCACATAATACGAGGCATACACACAAAGATACATTGAGATGAAACTTTCAGAACACAATCTCAGCATGATACTAGTTTATAATCTGCAATAAAAAAAAATGGGAAATCATAACACCATTGTTAAAATCATCCTTAAGAAACCTTTTGATTATCCAACAAACCAACTTTATCAGGATTTTTATGTTCTCAACATAAATTCATTTTTTAAAAGAGCCTCTCTTTACCAGATATTTAAAGATCATTTCATAAGAAATTTATATCCAACCTCTAATTCAAGAAGAAAGACAAACCTTGATATACCATTATTAAAAACGACTACCGGCCAGCTCCATTATACATACCAAGGTATTAAATGGTTTAATGAGCTGACCGGTAAATATAAATTAAATATAACTGATTTTGAAAGCTATGAAAATGCTGTTAAGTCTCTTTTTATTTTATAACTTCTTAATGGAATTGTTTAATATTTAATGTATTTTAATTGCATGTTTTTTTCTGTTCTTTATTTTTCTTTGATATTGTGTACATTATTAATTTTTGATGAATTATGATAATGAAGATAATTTTTAGTTTATATAGGAATCCCCCCCAAACCACGAGTATAAGCTCTTTTTGGGGGGTAATATGAATAAAATATTTTTTGTGTATGTTATTATAAGTATTGTAAATTGTTATATTTTATTTCCATATATATAAAATAAATAAATAAAAAAAAAAAAATAATCCCAACTATATCCCCATGGGTTAGTGAGGAGAAAAAATAAATAATTATCTAAAAGTGGCGAATTATTATTCTATGCGTTTACACTTAATATATAGATAGATAGTCTGTTGGTTGTCCAAAGAGCTTTACAAAACAAAATAAAAATGGATACTTTGCAATATCTCGATGTGTTGTGTTAGGTACTCAATGGATATCTGTGTAAATGCAAGAGTGCATTTCCTACCATAGCAAAAGTTCTGCTAGATGAAGGTATGTATAATGTATAAACGCCATATACTCATCTCAGAATCCAACAAAGGTCATTTTAGCAGTTTCTTTTGTGTCCTCTCTCTCTGTTCTTTCTTGCCGTGTCGCCATTTTCTCGCATGAACTGATAGAGGAATGCGGTGTTAAGAGTCGCGTTTTGTTTTTCCTTTTTCGTTAAGAAAATTTCATGAAAACAATGGAATTGTTGTATCTTTTTCTCTCGCTGTTGGTCGGTGTGTGTTCTGCGGTGCAGTCGGTGAGGAGAATGTGGCCAATTTCATCAGTGGCTGTGTTCGGTTCGCTGAGAAACGAGACAAATTGGATACAACGAATATATTTGATCCCTGCTTCGAGACAAAAGCTATGAAAAATGACAAACGATTTACTCTTAAAAAGAAATAAAAGGTTTTTCTTCTTCTTCTTATACAGCCATTTCTTTCCACTGATGAACGTAGGCATCTGGTGTTGCCGTTTTTCGTCGCCTAGGTGTTGAATAGATAAAGGAAATTTTCTTTTAAGATATTGTGTGCTTCCTTTGTATTTTTGTGTAAATTGGAATATTTTCTTGCTTTTTGTTGTTTTTATATAATTCATACTGTGTAACCATATTCGAATTATAAATTAACTATAAACCACTTGTTTTTTGAGTCACTTCGCGACATGTTTCGGAAGCGCTGTCCTTCCATCGACCGGCGTGTCTAGACTAACATGTTGAATTTGTGTGTATCTTTCTGTGAAGCGAGGGGGGTGGCGGTTGAGGGTTGGTTGGGTTAGTGTGGGGAGGGGAGTATTGTGTAGTGTTTTTGTTTTTGACGGGGAATATATTAAGTATTGGAGAAGTGTTATGAGAGGTATGGTTATTTATAAGTTTTATGCCGGAATTTATGTGTTTATGTATTTCGAGCGTTTCGTAGTTGTTAAGTTGGTATCCTTTATGTTGTGTTTCGTGTAATAGTTTTAGTTTGTGGTTATTGAATGAGTGATTAGTTTGGATAATGTGGTTAGCAAATTCTGATAAATTATTATTGTCATACTGTGTAAATTTGTTATTTTTTTCCACGTTAATATTTATTTTCGTTATACTAGATGTAAGAAAATGCATTTATTTTTTACATCTAAATAAAATAAAATTTACATTCATTTGTATTTTTTATGCGTCAATTCTAACTAATTTAAATTATGAGTCTAGACTAATGAACTTATTAGCTTTTTAACTAGTTTATGAGTTTAATTTAAATCTTTTTGATATAAATTATGAAATATATGTAGGTACACCAATTTAGTGGGTTGAATACACAGCGGAACCCACGTTTCTGTGATCTTATTCATCAAAAATATCAAATTGAAATATAAATTTTTATTTGTGTCATGATTTTTGGCTTTCGTTGTCCCCATGTGCCAGAATTTAATCTATAATGTCTTTTATCGGATAGAATTCATTTTACTGAATTTCTTCATAGCCACAAATCCTAGGATTGTTTTGCACCAAGCACTTTAACAAGGTGTTCTGATGATTTTGATATCATTTAATTGCCCATTACGTCACACCGGGAATCCACTGCCATTTAAATTACCAATATGTAAAACAAATTATTTACAGAATACATTTATCCATAGAACATGTAACAATTTCAATGTGTTCTTTAAGACTATAGACCTCTGTAATACATCAATTTTTAATTTCAAATCATCAGTAATTAAGTCCCTGAATGCCTCTGTGGCTTCTGGTGAGTAGTGTTTTTGCAAGCTCTCCTCTTTCTCTTTCCGTCCAATTCCAAATATCCTTTCCATTCTTTCCCCTATAGTATAACAGAAAATTTATTACTTCTGTAAACTTAATTGGTCCACTTATGGAGTGTTATATTATTAACTAGCTGAGAAGCTTCGCTTCGCTCAGCTTCTAAGCTAGGGCTTGCAGCCGGCTTTTACCGCTGCGCGGTAAATGACCGCCTCCGGCGGTCGATAGTACTGAGGGGTCTGAAGGTACTGAACGGTCTGAAGGTACTGAACGATCTGAAGGTACTGAGGGGTCTGAAGTTACTAAAATGTCTGAAGGGAGGAAATGAAGAGGGGTATGAGGCATTGATGGAACGGGAGGTACAAAAGGACCTGAAGAGACGGGAGACACTGAAGAGACGGGTGGCACTTAGAGACAGGAGGCATTGAAAGACGGGAGGCTCCGAAGGGACGGGAGACACTGAGGGACCATTTTTAATTATACAGGCAATACGAAGATTGCTGAGTTTCATCTAAATCAAACGCCTATAATCCGCAAAGTGGTTAAAAAGGTTGCAAACCCTATTGTAGAAGTCAAACGAAGCTTCTCTTTTAGTTTCTTAATTTGCGTTTCACAAACCATGACACGGAGCAAGCTTTATTTTTCGCTGCTGTGTTTGTCGCCTCCGCACAAAAACGTTATTCTTATAAAATATTAATTTACAAAATAATAAATTGTTTAATTTAAGAAAGATTGATATTTTAAACTCCTTGTAAATAAGCATGTAATAAATATTAATATTTTTTCGTGCAACTCTCCAATAATAATTAGTACTTTAAATCCTGGCAACACCGTGGTTGACATTTGACTTGACATTTGACAAATGACCGATAAATTATGTTTGCAAACTCAACATGTAGTCTAAATCTAAACGATATTACTTAAATGTTTACTCGATCATCTATTGTGTGTTATGTGTATTTAGATTGTATAATTTTTTATGCTTAAATAAGGATATTCGCCTTTTCAGTTAATTTAGCAAGCATTCGCAGACTCTTATTTTAACTGCAGACATTAAAGCGGTACTATAGTTTGGTTATGGACATTTTATATTTAATTCACCAGAATTTGATGTATTTCAGATAAGCATTACAGTAGCGAGATGTATTCTAAGTGCAATTTTTTTAATACTATAATTTATTTTGCCAACTGTAACCACTAAAATATAAAATCATGTATGTTCTCTTCGGTGATAATTTATTTTTCTTGTTTATGTTTACCTTCGTTTCACGATGAAACTTTATCTGTTACAGAAACATATTATATTATTATGTTATATTTTTCAACTTGCAACTGACAGTATAGCCAATCAGCGGAGACTTATAATTGGCTGTTAAATTATTATATTAGATGTAATATATATGCTGTTAGTCTTCCAAAAATTTATAAACAAATAAATATAATAATTTTAGTCTAAATTTAATACTTAAACTTTGTCGTATGTTTGTTGAATAACAAATGAGAACGTATGAGGCCGACTTAAAAATTATTTACCATTTAAGACTAAAATCATTCTAACGCGACGTCCTACGTAGGCGATTCAAGGCGAACGCGAAGCGGCGCGAAAATAACAAACAGTCGGTAACTATTGAAGTGTCCTGCGTTACCGACCACGAGTAGGGTACGGTGTGACATGGCACGATGCGAAGCGAACGCGATCAATTGGTTTGATATTTTCGCGCGAATTGGAAGCGGTGCCATAGTTTTTTTTTTGTAAAGTATAATGTCAGAAGCACGATTCGCGTGCCCGTAGGACAGAGCCGCAGCGTCGCACCGCATCGCTTTGAATTCGCATGTATCCGTTCGGATCGCTTCGAATCGCCTACGTAGGATGTCGCGTAACTCAACAACACATGCTACCATTACTTGACTACGCTGACGTTGCCTACGCTGAGATTCAACTGAAGATCAACTTAACAAACTCGAACGGTTACAAAATGTCTGCATTTGATACGTGTTTGGACTCAGGAAGTTCGACCACATGTCCGAGAGCAGGCAACGACTGAACTGGTTAAAGATCCGTCACCGAAAAGATTCCCGTGTTCTTTCCCTTTATATATTTTATATTTTTAATACTATAAAAGTCTTTAATTATTATTATTATTAGGTGATGTATGTATGTCGAGTATCGAGACGACAATGCGTATATGTCAGAATAGGAAAATGTGTTCAATTCAATATGGTTATATAGTTTTTATAGTTTGATTCAAGTTTTTTCAATTAAGTTTTTGACAAAGATATACATTGTTAGAGATATGGAGAAAACTTACCACGTTAATAAGTTTTGTTGAATTTGATAGTAATATATTTTTATCGGATACCTACCTGGATATTAACAAAACACGATGAAAACAGAGTGGATGCCTTTGAAAGAAAAATCTTATGCAGAATATACCTATGTACCTATTAACGACTGTCAAACATGGCGTAAAAGATATATATCACCGAGCTTTATGATCTTTACCAGGACATCAGCATAGTCATGAGCCATGGGGCAGCAGAACTCGAAGGTGGCAGCCAACGATAGAACAGTATGGAGTAGATTCTTGGACACAGATAGGACCCATCAAGAGTTGTGACGCTAAGAATAATGATGATGATATTTTTATGTGAATAAAGTAATTGATTGTTGGCAATTATTTAATTTTATTTTCTTAAATTTGTCTTCATAAATTTGAAAGTAAAATAATTTGTTAATTAAATGAAACATACAGAAATGTTTTGAAAATATAGATTTCTTCTTCCTTGCCTCTTCCCAGTTCATCTGGAGCGGCCCTTCTGGTATGACCTTTCCTTTCTTGCCCTTCGGAGACCTTTCCATCTTGCGTCATTTCTCTGGTTAGTTGCTCCTCCCTCAACTCCTTAATATTTGTCCACCAGGTGGCCTATGTACGGCCTCTATTTCTGGACTGAGTGCGATATCCTGTGTGAGTTTAACTATATGATCCTCATTTCGTCTGGTAATGTGTCCGTACCATCGGTGTCTGGCCTTTAGTTTCTCCGGAATAGAGGCGACTCCAAAACTACCTCGGACGTATTCATTTCTAATTCGATCCTCCTTTGTAACACATCTAACTCTATCCCCTTTGAAGGGGTCTCTCATAATTCTTTAGTGGTTCCTAAAAATTTCATTTGAAAGCAAGCATTACATACATACCATCACGCCATGTCCCTCGCGGGGTAGGCAGAGAGAACCAAACGCTACTTATTTCTATCTTGACACACATCGCCTCGTCGACATTCATACATTGTCCTATACATATTCATTTGTTGTTCATGCTTCTGACATCTCCGCCTTTCAAAATAGCGTTCCCATGGATATGCCATCCCTTACTTGGGCGACCCCGACCTCTCATTCGATTCCTGTCCGCAATGTATATTTTCTTTGTCAGGCGTTCCTCATTCATTCTGCCCATGTGGCTAAACCATCTCAATGTGTTCACTTTAATTCTATTAATGACATCTTTCTTTATCTTACATTCTTTCCTTATGTCCTCATTTCTGACCCTGTCATACATCGTCCTATTATATCTTCTAACATGACTTTTAAAATACTTAATTCTATAATGACATGCATTTATAGAATTACCTGTCAATAATGTATAAAGAGGCTCTGGAGGATATCTATTGCAGGTATGTGTACTATTCCATTGTTACAACACATTCCTGGGTTTTCTCCCTTCCATTTCAAATCACCACAATATGTACAAATTATAGACATTCTACCAAAAGTTGATACTGGCTCAGAAATAAATTGCAACTATAGGTTAATATCTATATTGCAACTATAGGAAAAAGCAGAATTTTCCTTTTGTCTCCATGATTCATGTTTCAATGTCACTTCTGTTATTTTACATACAAAAAAAATAGTGTTTGGCGATATTGTTAAGCGTTTTCAATTTGACTCAGGGGCCTTATGACTTGAAGACTTAGAGGCTGTTTTATACTTTTAATGCTGCTAAGATGGCGCATTCAAGTGCAGTTATTTCTATTTCTTCAACGTCTTGCATATTCATCTGATCTATTGTCATTAAATTATCACGACTCCCTACCTCTATCCAATTACTTGAAGACTGAAAATCTGTACTTCCTCTTTCTTGCTGCAGAAATTGTAATACCCTATACGCCGTCATTCGTAATCTACTGGCTTCACATCTCCTTTCTTGCTTTTCTTTAGATTCTTTTGCCCTAAGTGCAACCATTCGCAACATGTTATTTTCATGTGCCATTCCTTCTGCACCCTTTCACCTACTCCTAGAAGAATGACATAACCTGTACACCGAAATACAATAATCACCAACTCATTTATGAAAATATCTTTAAACAAATACCTACGTTCTTTCCATATGTGAATGTTGATTTAAAATTTACCTAAATTCATCGAGAATTGAAATTTCAACTTACATTTTTTTGTAACTATATAGGCTAAAATTTGATTCTGAAAGAAAATAAAATATAAAGTTATTAAATATTGGAAAATAAACTAAATCAATACATATTAATTACGATAAAAATAAAAAGTAGCTAACTTTCGAATATTTGACAGCTGAAAGAATGGTGGAACAACGCGAGGAAAGCAAATCTGACCCACAATGCAAAAGAGACCATTTGTTCAACGTGAATTGCTCACTCTCCCTGTGTCGGATTTTATTACTTCGTGCCATTTGAGGTCTAATTACGATAGGGACGCATATATCAGAATGTTGGTATTTTTGTCATCTTCAGGGTAAATTCACATAAATCATGTCTAGAACACTGGCAACGGTGAAATAAAGCCTTTTAAAAAGTAGAAAGAAGAAGAAAGAAGAATTTTGGCGACTCGGCGAGTAAAGCATAAAAGCATTCTTTAATTCTTATTATATAACATTTAAACATACTTTCTTTTGAAAATAATAAAAAAAAAACATATCAGCTTGTGAGGCTTTGTGTTTTTATACTGTTTCAAATGTAATATTATAAAAATGTAATATTGTAAGTTTTTTACTCTACTGTAAAATTCCCGATTTCCACATAGAAAGATTTCAAACGAATGTAAGAACAGGCAGCCTTGGGCAGACTGACATGAATATAGTCGTGCACAAACATTCGCAAATCCAGAACGACAATCTTACCAGGTCTACTTTATTTATATGCAGATGTATAATTTGTTATATGACTGTATGTTTACAAAATAAAATAAAATAAAATAAAATAAAAATAACCCATGTATCCCACTTGCCTAAAATCCATTTTCGGATTGGACATATTTCATTGTTTTTAATATTTTTAATGAAAAAGAAATCTTTGGATTATTTACTTTCTGTCTCGGTTCATAACGTGTGAAATACAATAGCAGGGGACTTATACAATCTTAATGCGTTTTTCACATCGCTTTGTGAGTGCAGGTTCACAGAAATACAATTACTATTTTTCCTTTTATTTTCGTCTTTCTTGTCTCTCCCATACAGATCTTCTTACCCACTTATAAATTCCGTGTACCTATTTATTTTGCTGTACCTTAAGGTTTGAAATAAGACGTCTCTCAGACACCAGATGCTCTGAGTACAAAAATATGTGTGGAATTGAATTTTTTTATTAATTTGTAACATATATTTATTTATTGAAAGAAACATAACACAATAATACACTAAGAATCAGCATAGTAGTTCCAATGCTCTTATATAAGGTATTTACTTCATAGTAAAAAAATAAAAAATAAAAATATATAATAAGTAAATCAGGCTTTAATGTGTGATTAACATACCTATTTAAAAATACATTAATTCAATTTATTCAATTATTGAGTAGGTCAAGTTACATACAGATACTTTAAATGAAAGGTACCAGGTTCGTAATATTTTAGAGTATAGAAAAATAATAGATAACTTAAGTTATATTTTTGTTACAACTTTAAAGACATACAATACAAATTCACTAAATAATAAACAAACTAAATTAACAAGAAAGAGGAGAGATCGCCATTGAAGTGTGTCGTTTGTGCGTTTAGTTTTAAATACCCTTCTAGCGCAAATTCTAGAAAGATCGATGCTCGCCGATTGGACACTAGGAGGAGTGAATGAATGAATGAACGAATGAATGAATGAACGAATGAATGAATGAATGAACGAACGAACGAACGAATGAATAAATGAATAGTATATTTCCAACATTATAAATAAATTATTACAAGGAACAAAAATACAATTTTTTCTTTTAGTTTATACTTATTACAATTTTACAATTATTATTATTTTTTCCACACATTGGAAATTTTACTGCCTCTAGACATAGTCTGTTCTGAGGCAGTACTAGTTTTGAATTGCTATGGCTACTCTGCGATCATATGATTTGTTTACACATCCATTTGACAAGGCGGTCGCTAGGCGCTGTGCCACCACAAATGTACGCATAAAAACTAGTAAGAAAAAGATTTTTTTTTATTTATTTAACATAATAATTTTACAATAACAAATCAAGATATAATTCACAGGTAATAATATTTTTACAAATTTTTCTTTGCAGTGCCTCATCAAAAAGATTGCAATCTTGTGCTTGATGAAGGAAATCACTTATAAAAAAATAAAAAATATCAAAACAAAGCAATTAAACAAAGTCAACAATAGAGTAATTAAATCAAATCAACATGAATAAAAAATCAAATAAACATTAAAAAAGTTTGAAAATAAATGAAAATGAGAAATATACAAATGAGTAAACAAACCTAAATACATATTCAAATAAAACAAAAGGAAATACATGAAAATAAATTGAAAAATGAGCAATATAGACTATTCAAACATACCAAAACACATATTTAGAAATAAAAAAAGAAATAACAGATCTTCTTCGGTCTAGCCTTTGCCCCATTTACTTGGGGTCAGCTCTCCTAGTCCTTATCCTCTATGTAAGTCCTTTATTCATCCACGTCCTCCGAATGAAACTTTGCCCCCTTGACATCCAACTGGTCAATGGTCTACCTGGTTTTCTCTGTCCATCGTTTTTTGTCATATTATCCTCTGAAATAATGAAAAAAAAATACTGATTTAAAGCTAGCTTCTACATAAGGCGCAGCGTACGGATCGGACGCAGTGCATTAGACGTATTCTTTGTATAAGAATTCACACAAGTGCGTCCAATGATCGATCGGCATCGTACGGAGCGCGCGTATCGGATTTTCGGCAATACTGACGCCATTGTCAGGAGACAAAAATTCGATCAGTACCTTCGCTGAGCCTATGTGGACGCTAAGCTTTAAAAAACATATTTACGTTGTTTACGTTGTAAAAATAAGAAACCAAGATGTTTTTACCAGAATTCTCCTTTTTATTTAAATTTTTATTTTACTTTTTAAGTATTTTGTGAATTTCGACAGATGAAAATAACCTTATACCCACGAAGAGCACCTTTTAGGGTTTGAAGACTTCCTGTCTTAAATTCGGTGCACTATTATCTTCACTAGCACTGAGCCAGTTGTTTCCACATGATAAGCTCTCTTTGGCACATTAAGTGTAGTGTCTGCAAGGTTTTAGAGTTCACCGGACTCTTCGTATGTTGTTTATGTGTTCTCTCAGATTTTTGCAAGGGGCCGTTAATAGTCCCCATAAGCAGAACGGGTGGTGGTGGGGGAAGAACAGATGAAAATAACCATTATTGGTAAAAAAAATATAGTACCTACGCAATACTCAAAAAACACCACGACGTAATTCATCGAATGATACCCGTTGAGAAATAAATATCCAAATTGCGCAATAAGAATTTTAGTAAAATTTTCTTGATCATATTAGATGGACTACCCGTTTTACGCTTCGCCTGTAACCAAATATATTTTTGAATTGGAAATCTTCAAGAATTACGTGTCTGACACTTTCTCGAGAATTCCGGATTTATTTTAATTCAGTATAGGATTGAACGCGGGTAAGGGCCGAACCTAGAGCCTTAATTTATAATGCGCCCTTTAACTCCTCCCTCTCTACTTAAGATGTCATTTAAACCTAAAAACCCCAATTTGAAATAAAATTTCTCAAATATGTTTAACAGCGTTTCTAAATGAAATATTATTTATTTATTAATTTTAAATAAATTATATACCTAAGTATTACAATATAATTATTTGCTAGAAATACTGTGTGTGCATACTTGTGTGTGCGTGGTTGCGATGGTACAATGAAAACCTCATTAGGAAGTCCTGTTCCGAGGTGTTCGTTTGATCTGTTGCGAGGCATCAATAGTACATAGCGCGTATTGTTCTTAGATTAAATTATATAGCAATTTGTTTTTCTTCTTTTTATTAGTTAAGTAGACCGAGTTTTTTTTGTTTATTATTAATCAAATCAATATAATTTTACATACAAATTACAATTAACAAGGTTTACATGTTTCATGATATGTTTCATAAAAACCCTCTTTAATTGAGATAAAATCTCGTGTTAAAAGAGGGGAGTATCTATTTTGTATTGCTACAGTCACCAAAATATTGCTCATCTATTAAATAATACACAAAACATTTATTCATTAAGTTTTATCACTAAGGTTTACATTTACAATAAAGACAAATCAATAACTTGCATGTAAGGATTGTGTAAAAAGGTCAAACAAAATTTTCAAAACAAATTAAAAGCTACACAAAAACGAGAATGAATTAAACAAAAAATAAATCAGAAATTTTTTTTGATTTTATTCTTAAATATATTGTAATTTTTTTCGAGTCTAAGACTCAAAGGGAGTTCATTGAATCACTTAGTTCCTTTATACATATAGAAATGTTGTGAGGCAGTTGTACGTAAAAGAGGAATAGTAATACATCCTTGTGAACTTATTCTGCTGCTTATAGAAAATGACAATTGGTTTGAATTTGTTAAAATATCTTTATGAATTTGGAACAATGAGATTTTTTTTTTATAGATATTTTCAACAGTTGAAACTTTAAATTCTTGAAAAACATTAATAGTTGGATAATCAAATCTCTTTTTTAATATAATTTTAATAATGATTCTTTGAAAAACTTCTCAAGGTACTAAAGTGGTTTTAAAAGCTCCCCCCCAACTTATTGTTGGTCTGTTATTCAGAAACTATGCCTCTTGGAATGACGAAGTCAGCAATTTGTTATTGTATTAAATATAGGAGTTAATTATGTTAGATTTGGTGTTATAATGTTATTTGTATTTTCCGAACCGATCTTATATGTGAATGATGGTATGTGTGCTTTGTAATTTTGTGACGTGGTATTTTGTGATAGCAAGAAAATATTTGTAATTCAATTTTTGACGCCATCAATTTAACTACGCCCGTCGCATCTGCGCCTATTGAGCATGCGGTGAGTCCGGACCTGGAGTATGAGGAGGCTTTTGGTGAAGCTGTAAATCGAAGATTTGGCAAAGCCCTACCCCGTATGACAAACTGGAAGCGACTGTCCGTGTAATGAGTACAATTATATCGAAAAGTGAGAACGGGATTAACTCGCTTCTAAATGTTTCTGAAGCGTAAAAAAAAGGAAAAAAAAAAGTTTTCCGAAGGTATGGTACGAAGCCTTTTCCTTTCTTCTGGATGGCTTCGAGGGAAGATGATACGTACCCCAGGTTTTCTCGACACAATACATAAAACCCTATTTAGAAAAAAAAACTTCAACTGGTCTGGTCTGGCTTATGTACCAGATCACACAATAACTTGATATTGTCAAACGAATTTGCGAAAGTACGGAAACCTTATTTCCTTTTTCCATTCATCTATTGAGGCACTTTGAAGAAAAAATAACCTTGTATTAACAAAGAGTAGTGGCCAATGCTGTTTAACAGTTTTTTACTCTTCACTACCCCGAGGGGATATATAGTGGGAGATATGAATTCGCAATTTTTAAGGGTATTTTTTTATTGCAGATTATCAACTAGTATCATACTGAGATTGTACTCTGAAAGTTTCATCACAATGTGTCTGTGTGTGTGCTGTGTATTAAGTGCTATGTACGGCGTGTTTATTCTACTTATTTATCGATTATAGACTAAAGTACTCATTGTATACTTTTAAAATTTTGCATATTTGTATATCTAATGCTCGCTTAGACCCCATCAGATTTTGAAGGATATCTGAATAGTACTTCTTAATTTTTTTAACTTTCAAATATTTCAAAGTGACACAAAGCTCAGCAAACTCGAAATTTGTTATTTTTATTTTCAAATTGGTAAGAAAGCACAACACTTTCATAAAATGGCATTGAAGAATTATCAAGCTTACATAATAAACTATTTAAACCAAAAATAATTTAGCAAACCCATTTTTTAACCTGTTAAAATCGAAATTTAAAAAAGTTATTATGATCAGGTAAGCGTAGTTTTTTCACTTTATTTAATCATCTGGCGTTATTGGGAATTCAATTCACAGAAATACTAAATAATATACAGAACCAACACTTTACAGTAAACTTGTTTATTTTTATTTATTTATTTATTGAGACAAAAAACAATTACACATCACACATATACATTTTTGATTTATACAAAAGTTGATAAAGGTATATGTGCAACCACATTATTTCCCATAGAGAAGTTACAACAAAAAGACGTGCTTAGAGATGAAGATAAAGATAAAAGTAATAAAATATAAAAAATATCTATGATGGGTATATTACATGTATTAAGTTCCTTTCAAAGGTCCTTTTAAATAGGTAAAACTAAATAATTAATGTATTCATCAATTGCTAGAAAGATAATTTTTTTACAGAGTATGGAATAAGCAAACATCTTAAATCCCCAAAACAACAAAAAATATAAGATTACAAATAATATTACAGAATTGAGCCTCTTCTTACAAAAACTGCCCATACCTTCAAACCTCCCAGCTGCGATACAAATTATGCTCAGAACTCCTTTATTTATAGAACATGTAATACTTACATTTAACGGGTTCAATGACATTGCTTTGTTTCATAAAACCTTTTTAAAATTTAGGACTTCAATTACAAACTCTTACTTCGAGCGTTCATTTACTGTCTCCACTACATCCCTTAGGGCCGGTCTTATAAACGTCCGTTAGTTAGATTTCAGACCAAATAAACCGAAATTTGATACAAATGCTCTATATTTCGTCTTATAACAATCCGTTAGATAAATTTTAGTAAAATTTTACTGATAGCCTTTACCGACCGACGCGACGGTCGGACCACCGATTAAGCGTTCGTTAACGATAAGTTATGGAAGTATTGAGTTTTACCATGCTTGTTTTTTTGTGTTGAGGTACATTTTTAATATTACGAATATTTTGAAATATAGTTTAGTTACATTTTTTTTTTAATTTTATATTTT
The DNA here is from genome assembly GCA_963576475.1 of Molanna angustata. Classification (NCBI taxonomy): domain Eukaryota; kingdom Metazoa; phylum Arthropoda; class Insecta; order Trichoptera; family Molannidae; genus Molanna; species Molanna angustata. The sequence goes on along the minus strand of OY754977.1, from coordinate 8,238,445 downwards.
TTAGATTTTTATATTGAATTGCTTTTTTTCGATAAAAATGTTGGCCGACAGTGATTTTGAATAACCGAAACGAATTTGATTACAAGTTTGTGTTTGACCAAATATTTTATTATTTCAACATGACATTGATGACACTGAATTTCGTTTTATTTAATTTTTTTTTAATTTTAAATAAAAAAAAAATTAAAAAATGAATGAATAAATAATTGTAACTAGTTACTACATATGTATTAAGTTTTTTAAATTTCATTTTAATGTCATAAATTAGGCATAAATGCTTGTGATATAAGTGAACAAAATCAGTTGAGGCGAGATTTGAACCCGCGTCCACTGAATTGCTAATCCAGCGCGCTAGCTAAATAATAAAGGATTATCACCATTTTTGAAATTTTTGATATTGTTTGAAGTAATAAAAAAAAAATTAAACACTCTCTGTTTATATATTACAATGACAGCACTGCTTTATCCATTACAATCCATTATAGTCCATTACAAATCTAATGAAAATCCATTATAGTCTAATTAGACTGTAACTGTCAAATAAACGGACAGTTAAAATATTTATAATACCGCCGATAGTAATATTTACTTAGGAACATCCATCCGTTAGTAAATCGTTAACATACTTACGAATATTTGGTCTTTCGTTTATAAGACCGGCCCACTGTCTCCATTTTCCTTTTCCAATTAATCAAGCATAACTTAATCAGTTTTTTCTTTTATATTTTCAGTTTCAGTTTTTATGATTTGTCTTTTTTAATGCACATGAGTTAGGTAATATAATGTAAACTTTGCTGGCTAATTTTTGCTTTATGTGTGTATAAGAATATTTTTTTATATAGCTGTATGTTTACTGAAATATATAAAAAACCAAATACAACAATTGTAACATCACTAGAACTTGAGTAGGTATACTCTATTTTAGTGCTGATGTTTTTAGTTGCTCGTTGCTGATAATTCTATATCAGATTTACTATGTGGTACGTTGAGAATATTGCGATATATTTATGATATAATATTTTCCTCTCTGTCGCCAGGATTTGAAATACTCTCGAGATGTCATTTTGTATAGTGTGTCTTGTTTCTTCTGTTGCAAAAATTATCAGGAAACCTCTGTGGTGAAATGTATAAACACAAATGATTTCTCTGAATAGTGATGGTAAAATACAGCGCTCATAGTCTTGCACTGAATATATTTTTTTTAAATTTATTTAGTTGGCATGAGTTTCATGTTTAAGATTTGAGTGGTGATTTTAAAAATTGTATTGAACTATTGCGCATTGTGTGAGGGGCGAGGATATTGCTGTTTTAGTCTGTGTTTTTAGTCCAGAGAAAAAATATTAATTCGATATACCTATATTTTTCGATGCCTATGTTAGGAATCAAACTCTTCGATGGCAACAGATGTCACAATGCCGTTCGTCTTTTTACATAGTCTACGAATATTTAATATTTTACGTAATATTTAAAATCAACTAACATTTTTTGTCAAAGACTCATTTCATTGCATTTCAAGCTAAAGTAGTGAAGGATTTGTCATTTGTAATATTTTTAGAAAGATATTGGACTCTTGATCTAAATGTTCGAATTCGAACGTAAATTCGAATGGAGATACATCTCACAAAGATTATACCAAAGACTTCTAATACATTTCACGCTTAAGTGGTGGAGGCTTTGTCAGTTGTAATTTTTTTAAAAAAGATAATAATAATAATAATAATCATAATAATAAAAGACTTTTATTGGGTTAAACAACGTGGCGGACTTATTGCCCGCAGGCAATCTCTACCAGTCAACCACCATGGTGAATACAATCAGTTACAGGTTAAGAATATTTATCAGTTAAGAATACAAATAGAAATATAGAAAAAAAAATCATAAATTAAAAATACAAAATAAATATAAAAAAACAAAAAATAACATATGTATAAATGAGAACAAAAATAAGAATAAAAAAATACATCAGATAGATACACTATGTTTATTGGATGGAGGATAGGAGAGGAGAAAGGAAGAGGGATGAAGGGAAAAGGCGTGAATTTGTGTTTATGTGGATAGAAAGTGTGACTTCAGACGCTTTTTGAATGCTATTAAATTAGTGGCATCTCTGATACTCTCCGGGAATAGATTCCACATCCGAGCTGCATGAACTGTGAACGAAATGTGAAAGGTCTTTAGAAATTTTTGGAAATATTAAGATTTTTAGAAAGAGGACTCTTTAGCTAAATGTAATGCATTCCTATTGGAGATATGTACAGTTCACAATGGGGTGTAGCGCCAATAACAATGATGATATTAAGGATTTTTTTTGTATCATAGTATTCCATTCAAACCAATCCAACCTGTGACCTCATAACACGCCAGTGTCTACAGGTGTGTGTTGGTGACACATTGGAACCTTTCAAAGCCTCATGCGTTTAACCCTTCAGCCGTCTGAGGGACATCCTTCTAGACTATTTACACCCCAATCAGTTTACCTTCAAAGCCCCGGATTCTCTCTTTTCTTTTATTAAAAATAGTCTTCGTAGTCTGATTCGATGCTTACTAGCCATCACTACCGTCGGTCAGTTTTTCGATCGTGTAGTGGGTTAGATGCCACCACGTTTCCATTTTCAAATGAAAATCTCGCTCAGGCCACATGTGATCGTGCACATCGCCACATGTGAAGTATATTGCAATTACACGTCCCGCCCTGGTGAAACAATCTTGCGCCCCTTATTCTCTCGCCAATATGCTCCTGACGCCCTCTATCGTACGACTGGTGCTACTGTTTGGAATGTGACGGTTCTGGCGTGATTTCACCGGGAAACGATTGCTTTTATCGAAAACCGCTAGATGTCACTATAGGCGATATAGTCGCATTCCCAAATACATCGTGTACATTTTGTTTCAAATAAAAATAAATGAATTTATTTATTTTTTAAACATACTAATACATCCTCTGCTTTCTACCACTTACGACGAGTAAAATCTATCAAACGAAATATACCCACGGAAGCAACGAAATTTCTAGTAAACGCATTCGTTATTTCCCGCCTGGACTACTGTAATGGTATCTACGCAAACCTCCTAAAGCTTGAGCTAAACAAACTTCAATCCGTCTTTAACGCTGCTGCTAGGCTAATCACCGGAGCCTCGAAATTCTCACACATATCCAACCATCTACGAAATCTTCACTGGCTAAAAGTGCCAGAGAGAATCAAGTACAAATTGTGTTTGTTGACTTTCAAAGCGATCCACGGCATGGCTCCCACGTAGCTATCAGACTTCTGCATCCCTCTCACCGTAAACGAGCGAAAACAAACACTTCGGTCAGCCACCACATCCATGATTGGCAAGTTAACTGAAATAAATATAGTCAACACTACATCCTTCGGTGATCGTGCTTTTGCTGTGGCTGGACCAGCCTCGTGGAATAAACTACCACCTGAACTGAGGCAAATCGACAACTTAGCACTATTCAGGAAACACCTGAAAACTCACTTCTTCCGCGAGTCTTACAAAAACCTGTAATAGTTATATTCAAAGCGCTCTTGACGTGAGGTTATCACAAAAACGGCGCTATAAAAATTATCCCAATTTATTATTATTTTACAATGACAAAGTAAATCGAATATTTTTAAAAGTTGCATATACGCAATTTTTTTTTTTTATAATTAAAAAAGAATGAAATAAAAATATTTAAACAGTATGCCGTGCTGTAGGTAAAAGAATAAAAATAATAAGAATATAAAATGGAGTGAAAAAAATACACAATAAGAATAAAATGAGGAAAACGAGGGATTCTTGGTGTTAAGGACGGACCTTGTTTGAAGGAATTAGGAAACTGAAAATATTATATTACTGTAAAACTCAAAAATTGAATTGTTTTTTTTTATCCAAAAGCAAATTTGTTTTAAATGGAAAGTATGGGTATTTTTGAAGATTTTGAATTCTGTGATTAGTTTGTATTTGACTCGAACGCCTTTCGGAATGCATTTGAAAAATATTATATTACTGTAAAACTCAAAAATTGAATTGGTTTTTTTTATCCAAAAGCAAATTTGTTTTAAATGGAATGTATGGGTATTTTTGAAGATTTTGGATTCTGTGATTAGTTTGTGTTTGACTCGAACGCCTTTCGGAATGCATTTGAAAAATATTATATTACTGTAAAACTCAAAAATTGAATTGTTTTTTTTTTATCCAAAAGCAAATTTGTTTTAAATGGAAAGTATGGGTATTTTTGAAGATTTTGGATTCTGTGATTAGTTTGTGTTTGACTCGAACGCCTTTCGGAATGCATTTGAAAAATATTATATTACTGTAAAACTCAAAAATTGAATTGTTTTTTTTTTATCCAAAAGCAAATTTGTTTTAAATGGAAAGTATGGGTATTTTTGAAGATTTTGGATTCTGTGATTAGTTTGTGTTTGACTCGAACGCCTTTCGGAATGCATTTGAAAAATATTATATTACTGTAAAACTCAAAAATTGAATTGTTTTTTTTTTATCCAAAAGCAAATTTGTTTTAAATGGAAAGTATGGGTATTTTTGAAGATTTTGGATTCTGTGATTAGTTTGTGTTTGACTCGAACGCCTTTCGGAATGCATTTGAAAAATATTATATTACTGTAAAATTCAAAAATTGAATTGGTTTTTTTTATCCAAAAACAAATTTGTTTTAAATGGAAAGTATGGGTATTTTTGAAGATTTTGGATTCTGTGATTAGTTTGTGTTTGACTCGAACGCCTTTCGGAATGCATTTGAAAAATATTATATTACTGTAAAACTCAAAAATTGAATTGGTTTTTTTTATCCAAAAGCAAATTTGTTTTAAATGGAAAGTATGGGTATTTTTGAAGATTTCGGATTCTGTGATTAGTTTGTGTTTGATTCGAACGCCTTTCGGAATGCATTGAATATCGCACGTCGCTAATCACGCTCACTCCCATTGGCCCGTCCGGGCGAGGAAAACTTTTGAATTTATTTGGCGGTTACAATCCGATTGCGGTTCATCACAAAGGCGTCAGTCAGTACCTACACACAACGTTTTAATATCGCCAAGCTCTCCGAGTTCGCCATTTAAAATGTTTTCAGCAATGGACACCCGGACGTGTGATGAAAATTTAGCTAACACACGTTTGAGCTCTCCGAAATAATCGGATCCTTTTCGTCTCACGTTTGATAGTATCGTTCTACACAACATATTTGAGGTTTCTATCATTCATTTGTGAGTGTAAATTTTTACTTTACATCGCAGAAGAAAAGTTCTTTGAGTGTTTGATTCAGAGATTCCTCTCCTGTGTTGTGTCGTACTATGAAGGTCTTTTTTTCTATTGTGTATTTTTTTCCGTTGTCACGCGGAGATGAAACCAAATTCCATTAGTTGGTATTTTTTGTTTGGTTATTTTCAGCTTCAAAAAGAATACAATGTGTATAACATATACCTTTGTATTTTATGTGTTGGGTATTTTTGAAAGAGAGTATCTGTTTTTAATGGCAACTTATTTACTTGGGTTATTCTTGGATCGTAGAGATAAGTATTGTATACTGCAACTCTTTATGTGTGGTTAGGAGGTAGATGTCTTGCATCTCTAATAAGTCCAATATTATAGATTCATTTTCCGGTATTTAAATATTTAGCAAGATTGAAAAAAACACCGCGCGCTTGTTCAACACTCTTGATTGAATAGATGCACGTAAAGGCATCATTATCATTCTGGTTTCCTCCAGAAATAGTCTCCATCCCTCCCTATCGAGCGCCAGTCTTCTCCAATTTATCAGGTCTATTTTTTTGATATCGCACAGCACGTCGTCCAGCCATCTCAACAAAAGTCTGCCCCTACTTCTGGCTTCCGGACAGGTTTTTATTATCTTGTTTGGCACTCCATAACACGAATCAAATGATATGTGGTTTTCAATATTTTATCATACGTAAATACTTCAATATTCTGATTGCTTTTAGCCACACGACGACGCTCGAACTTTATACTAACATCGCCGATGACATTTTATATATAGACACGTTATATGAGAATAAAACGCTCTACACAAATGGTACAGTTGAACGAATTCTTACAATATCACCAAGAAAGAGTACACTTGACATAATACATTAAGTGAGAAAGAGATAAAAAAAATATAATTCAGACACATACTGCAGACATATTTTCTATTTTACTCCAGTGCAATCACATTATAATAATCTTTCAAAAAAGCGAATAGAATACCTCTGGATACCTTCAAGCGAATATGACTTTACTTTTCTGTCATGAATGCCAGCACGCTTACATAAATTTTACGTTACTTTATGTTAGGTTAGGTTATGTTTTTGCTTGCCAAGTGAACTCAGCCAAATAGGAGTCTAACTTAACCTAACCTAACCTAAAATTTATGAGAGTGCTGGCGTTTATGAGACCAAAGAGTACCCAAAAATGTGAATTTCCATCAGCAAACAAACCCTGGACCTATTGTTATGGGAGTCACATTTTCATCAAACTGAGCCACATAACAGAATGGATATATAACACCGGTTCAGATCAAATCAATAACATAATTACACCCAATCAAATATAATTTAACTTCACATTTTTTTCTCAATAATTACTTAATGTATAATTTAATTCTAGAACTATATACATGTCACACAACTGTTCAAATTAACATCCCGGCACAGGACTTGCTAGTGCGGTGTTCGTCGTATCCTATCAATTACAATATGTATCAATAAACTAGTAAAACCCGACAGACGTTATCCTGCCTGTTTAATTATTTATCTCCAAATATATAAAAATGGTTGTTCGGTATGTTTCCTTTTTATCACTTAACATTCTTATCTAGATTCGCTAATTATAATTCCGTATTTTTCCCCTTCCATCCCTACAGTCCCTTCCATCCCTATTCATTTAAATTTTATTTAATTATTCAAACAAATATAGGTACTTAAACCTTTAGCATTATTCCAGTTATATAATATACCATTTTATGTATTGGTATATAGGATTTTTACTGAACAAACCCACTAAGTATCAATTCAGTACCAACTTTTTTTTCAACATTTTTGTGAGATATCGAATAAATAAATAAATAAACTATAATGCATCAATATTTTCCTGAATGAGCTGAACAAATTACCAGTTTCATCGCAATCGGATGGTTGGTTTCGGAGTTCATCGGACACATATTTAGAGGTTTGTTAATTACTATGATTTTAAATAATAATTGAATATATGAAGGTTTTATAAAGCATGTTCATTAATTGATTTAAGGTTGCAAATAACAACTCCCTCTAAATATAATTTCATCTAAAATACAAAGGGATGTTTCGGTACAATTGAATGAAAGAATTAACTTACTTAAATCTTCACTTTAATCACAAATATCAACTGTTTAATAATTCATTCATTCATACCATCACGGCATATCCCACTATGTGGGGTAACCAGCGAAAGGTTTGCGGGTGTGCATTGCCTTATAAAAGGGAGCACAACATATCTGTGTATACCTACACACCAGTCTCGTCTCACCTAAAAAGGCACTCTATTCAGAATGGGTGGTGAACCTCATTGCTGAACTATGTGAGATGTTATTGTTGCCTGTTGTATTTTCGATTACCCGGATCTTACGGGAAACAATAATAGAAAAGAGTGGAAGCACTATTCTAAGCCGGTGCCTCACAGCTGATTAATAATTGATTAATTTATAATACTTTTTTATACTTTCACACGGCTGATAAATATCGATTGACGCGTACGTTTGACAAGTCGAGAGAGTAATGGCGGGCGCAGGAAAAAATGAATATTTATACTTTAACGATTGTTCTAGAAGGTTCCATAGTTTGGTGTTGTCGCATTTAAAATAATTTCGCTATTACTAGTACATCACCACACATACAAATATACGTACATCCATTTTTATATATATAGATAATACACATAGGTACACACATATATGTACACACGCACTTAACTTCTAGCTCTAGTATTTAATTTTTTTTTAATTCAACACAGACAGCTTAAATTAATTGTATTTGTAACTTCCTCATTGTATTGTTAATAATAAATAAATAAAAATAAAAAGTCGGCTTCAAAATTTAGTTGGTCCCATCTCGCTCGTTTAATATTGATTTCTCAAATGACGTGAAAATAACGGAGTTGTGAGGTAGGAATTGCCTAATGTCTCCATTACTCATCGAGATTACTTTTAATTATTTAAAAGCGTTATTAATAATACACACGGACGTTTCAAGACCCATGGGTCATATAAAGTCGTATCACACGTTTTTAATTAGCAAATGGCTCTACAAAAATTCGTCGCATAAAATAATATACCGTACACGTCCGACGGAAATTCATCTACTCACAAATTTTGAATTATTGTACGACAATAATTGTGTTATATCAGAATATAATTTTTAGGACGTTTATAAGGAAAACAGTCGTTTCTAAACTTGGTAGAATTCCTGTACAGCAGGACTTATAATGGCACGATTATACGTTATCTAATTTTAGTTTTTTATTATATTTTGTTTTATTTTATTTTATTTTATGAACACAAACAGTCCTATCTACTATATGTATATAAGCACAAATAAGTTACCAGCATATTATGTACTAGCGAAGACTCTCAATATTACCGTTTTTACTCCTCACTAACCCAAGGGGATATAGTGGGGAGTTATGATTTCGCAATTTTCAAGGGTATTTTTTTTGCAGATTATCAACTAGTATCATGCTGAGATTGTATTCTGAAAGTTTCATTACAATGTATCTGTGTGTGTGCTATGTGCTATGTACGGCGTGTTCATTTTACTTTATCGATTATAGACTAAAGTACTTATTCGATTCTATTCAAATGTTGCAAATATGTATATCTAATACTCGATTAGATCCCATTAGATTTTGAACGATATATGAATAGTGCTTCTCAATATTTTTAACTGTCAAATAATTCAAAGTGACCCCAAGCTCAGGAAACTTCAAATTTGAAATTTTTATTTTCAAATTCGTAAAAAGGCACATCACTTACATAAAATGGCATTGAAGAGTTATCAAGTTTTCATAATAAAATATTTAAATAAAAAATAATTTAACAAACTCATTTCATGAAAATGTTGGAAATTTTCCATAGAAAATTTGAATACTTTATAGAATGACTTGTTAGTGAGGAGTTTAGCGTTGGCCACAACCCACTCGTTTTTTATTATCTTCATATTTTAGTAATACAAAAATAAATAAATTATTCAATTTATAAACAAATAGTTAAATCAATAAATAAATGAGTTTAAATGGAGCAATTATGAGGCGAACGTCCAATATCACTAATAATAATAAACAAAAAATAATGAACACTTCCTTGCACCCACCGCAAGTGGCGAGTTTTTTACCGTATGGCAATTTCTTCTAATAACCAGTGTTTCCAGCCCAGAGAAGCGATATTTGCGTGAGAAATAATAAATTTAAATAAATTACTCCTCTGCTGGGAATCGAACCCAGGACGCCTGCACAGAAACCGAATGGCTTACCACCTGTGCGACGGCGGTCGGCAAGTCTTAATCTTAAAAATGTATAAATGAGTTAGTACTCGATCACAATGTAATCTTAATCTACATTCGATTGTAACAAAAAATGTTAAAACCAATGTTTAATATGAAATTGTAATTAATTTTTGTATGATGGGGAAAGAGAGAAAGTTGCTGGCCACCGTCAAGAGACGCAAAGCCGCGTATTATGAACCTTATTTTTGAACTATGCGAGATCTTTTTTTATGGTAAATCGTAATTTTTTTTGTTTTTTTCAATATTTGTGTTTTTTTATTTAGATAGTCTGTTGGAAGAGACAACCTTATGGCAATAAACTCGTCATTTCACCCTTCATTGCACAAAAATAAATAATATTTTTTTTTTCAAAAAACTTTAATATAAGTTGCAAGAGAACAGGGGGAGCAAGTCTGGTCCAACCTGCGAAATCAAAACCCTCACGATTTCCCATATCATGGATATAATTATTATATTATGGAGTTCTATAATGTCTTAAGATGTCATAGAACTCCATATGATAATTATATCCATGATATGGGTAATCACGAGGGTTTTGATTTCATCGGTTGAACCAGACTTGCCCCCCTGGTCTTTTTAGGTTTATGATTTTTTTCGTTTAATGATGACGACAGTTTCTGACTAGGCTCTGAAAAAAGGAAAAGTTATATGTAGGACAATGTGTAATATACACCATGAATATATGTAGGACAATGTGAAATATACACCATGAATATATGTAGGACAATGTGTAATATACACCATGAATATATGTAGGACAATGTATAATATACACCATGAATATATGTAGGACAATGTATAATATACACCATGAATATATGTAGGACAATGTGTAATATACACCATGAATATATGTAGGAAAATGTGTAATATACACCATGAATATATGTAGGACAATGTATAATATACACCATGAATATATGTAGGACAATGTGTAATATACACCATGAATATATGTAGGGCAATGTGTAATATACACCATGAATATATGTAGGACAATGTGTAATATACACCATGAATATATGTAGGACAATGTGTAATATACACCATGAATATATGTAGGACAATGTGTAACATACACCATGAATACCGTCGACATTGACAACATAAAAACATCAGAACTAGGGGACATGACCAGTGTCCAGTCAAACAGTGAAATCAAAACCCTCATGATTGGTTTAAGTGAAATGCTAGGATTAATGAGTGCATTAGATTAGATCTTCGACTTGTTGAAACATTCAAGTGTTTGAGGTATGTCGCATTTCAACAGGTGAATGTGCTGCCTGGCACCAGGTTAAGGTAGAAAACTCCATACACAACCAATTTCATTGGAAGGCGAAAAGATTTCGACTGGGAGATATGTGAAAAAGATATGAATATAAGTAATAGGTCCTTTACACGAACTCTTTTCCTAACAGTACTCAGTTGAAATGTTTAAAGTAAACAAGGTTTGATTTTGATAAACTAATGCATCAGGTTAAGTTAATAAACCAAAAAAAAATATTTTGCAATGGCGCTGAATGTTTTTTAGATTTATTTACTAAACCTGAAGCATTAATGCAACGTCACATCATATTTTTCTAGATATTTTAGACTTCTTTAATTAAAAAAAAACATGTTGAAATACGCCTTTTATTTTATTAAAAATATAAGATAAACGTTGAAAATCGGGGTATGCCATTATTTTTCCACAAGAATTTATACAGAACATTATCAAAAAGTAAATATATATTTTCATTTATTAATATTTATTTATTTATTTAATATTGCTTCTTGAGCAACTAACAGTTACTTTGTTAAATATTAATTTAACACGCACTCAATAACAAGTTGCCACATTCTAGAGACTTACGATATTAATCGTCTCACAGATCCAGACTGAAAACACAATTAAAAACTGTGTCTCCACCGGGAATCGAATCCGGGACATTTGGATCAGCAGTCAGATACCCATCCAACTGAGCCACGAAGGCCGACGAATACCCAAACTATCTAAATTATTTTTTCAAAACGATTTGATAAGAAATAATTATGGTATATCAAATTGAAAAATAGGTACGTTAGCAGCAGTCCCCCCCCCTTAATACTGTTTAACGTTAAAAATAATTTATAATTAGTTGATTGTGAAGATATTTTAAATTTAACAATGAATTGTTTACCATAAACTGATTTTTAATTTTAGGGTCAGAGAATAGGAGAAGAAAGTTTCAGAGAATAGGAGAAGTAGTCCGATCTATTGCTTAATATCGATGAATACAATTTATAGGTACGGGACAAAAAAACGATTCTCTTCGAATAATCGATCTCAGTTTGCCATCCCTAATACGATTGAAACGCTTGATTTTTTGCAAATTATATAGTCGGGATAAAATTTGTTTTATCCTGTTATACTATTTGATCCGGTCAAATTTCAATTTATCTTCGATTTCTTTTCCAAATTAATTAATTTCTGACAATCCGTAGACGTATTAGACAAACATCCCGATGCAATACTCGAAAAATCATTATTGAAAATATTATTAATTTTTGAATTAAATTTTCCGCCCAAAAATGTAAATTTCTAAATTCAATTCAATTTTCTTAATTTAATTATAATCCTCCAAACGCAAGATAAGGGATCAAATTAAAATGAAATTTATTTTTAATCTTAAAAGATACCCGAACAACTAATTAATTATTCAATTTAAATTCAAAATGATATGCTAATAGGGTGATACGATATTTTTTTACGTGAATTAAAAGCATTAAAACAAAGGTGTAGGGGAAAAGTCTTCAATTTAGTTTGCGATCTCCTGATTTACAAATATCGCAAGATGAGAATGAAAGTGACTCAACCCAAAATTTAGGAAAATCGACTTACATACATAAATCAACTTAATAAATCATATATTACCATCTAAAAATAAAAAAAATAGCTTCTTTCTCGTTAAATGTTAATTTTTGTAATAAAAATATAACGGTTTTTTAATTTTTAGATGGTAAAATATTTTTTTATGCCGATGTATGTATTTATACCACTGATTGAGCCACTTTAATTCTCATCGTGCGATATCTTGAGAAATCCATATTTTTATAGAGTCCAGAGTGAGTTGATTACAAAATTTGTTTACCGTGTTTAAAGTTTCAATCAATTAGCACCACAATACATTCAATAGCGGTGTCAGAGAAGAGAGCTCTCTGGGAGGCATCTCACACTCAGGTCGTCTGGATCACAGAGTAACAACTCCCTAAAGGAGTTGGACATAGTCAGCAAAGCGGCTTACTATGACCGATGCTTTGGTGTTGCGTTCCAATTAAGTGGAATGCAATGCCTCTGGATATCCGCAGTGCTCAAGGCAAGAGCACTTTCACTACAGGACTGAAAACAGCTTTTTTTCTTACAGTGGCACATAACTAAACTATCAGCGCCCTTGGAATGATCTTGAATCATTATATTAAATCCCCTATTTTTATTATTATTTATATAAAATTTCTATACACATAAATTTGAGATCTCTTGATGATTCAAGAATTATTAAATTCACTTGATTTGATTTTGAATAAAATTGTATTTATATTTTATATATATTTTTTTATATTAAGTAACGTGTATATATTTACTAAGCCGTAAAATTATAAATTTGGATTTAAAAACGATTCAAATTTTGACTCAAAGCAAATATATACATGATAAAATAAATTTATTTCCGTTGTCTGAAAATGCACTGATTTTAGGCGAATTCTTGCAAATCTTAAAATCTTTCAAATATACAAAATATATTTATGTTAATATATGAAATTCAGTGCATCGTGCATTTTTCTTGTATTTTTTCTAAAAGAGTATTTCTGGAGTAAAATAAACAAATTGGGACAAATAACTGTATTCAGATACACGATGAAATTGACGATTGAATTTTTAAAACTAAATGCCAAAAATTTGTCTCAGATAGAAACCACTTGAGCTCTATGGTCTAAGAGATGTCAAAAAACAATTCATTTATTCAATGGCTGTTTTTTATAATTCCTTCCTTATTTAATATAGATATGAAAAAGGTAAGTTTAGCACCTGGAAGTGCTTGCTAGCGCAACCAGTGAAATTTGCAGACTTAAGTATTATTTTAAGTCCTTTTTGTGCTCTTATACTATCCATCTGACTACAATAAACTTGGTGATTTGTTTAGCCTGCGAAGATTTCTAAAAAAAAATTCTTCCTACATATTTCAGTAACACAAAGTACATATTTCACAGACGGACGGTTTTTGTAGTTACAAATAACATATAAGACAAGTTATATCGAACAGATATTATAATTTGCAATTTTCACCTATAAAGAGGATGCGCACTAGTAAACGCTACCACTCCCAGATGCCAGACTTACCTTTTTCATACCTATATCCAATAAGAAACAAAATATCAAAAAAACCGTCATTAAAAATGATTAATTTAAAACGTTGGTATATCTCGGACTCATATTAGACTGATCCGATCTGGGACATAACTTGAACGTTGGCAGAGAATAAACGACTCTTAATTTCATTATTTCGAAGTGACTTAATAGGAATCTAGAAATTATGTATAGATTGTTTCAACCCTGTTTCTTGTAATAAATTGAGTTATTCTATTGTAGACGTATACCCGTTTTCACAAAAGATCCTGAGCGTGAGAAATGAAATAGTTTCACTGAGATTGACGATTACACCTTAACTAAGGCGGCTTCATATCATCAAGTATTAAATTACTGGTTTTGATTATACGTTCTTTGAGAAATCGAAGAATAAATTATCGACGATCAATGAAAAATCGTAAATTTATTTTTGATTTTTCATGCCATGTCCTTATTATCAGATTAGACAGAATCGAGCACCACATACTTCTATATTTGCATCAATTCATTGCCTCATTCACATTCATACTTTTCCTATGTCATTAAAACGTTTTCCAGTTCCTTCTTTAAAAATATTATTCACAATGGGTCGTTCCCAGCTCAAATTTTATTAATCAACATTGTAAAAATCACTGTAACTCCGCCCATACATATGACAAATTTGTAAATATTGATGTAGAGTTGGACTGATATTGTCAAATTAAGTTTTATTTGGACCTCGATAATGCCGAGTCACTGCGGCGTAAATGTTCGGTCACAATAAAACGAATTTGTGGAAAAAACTTTTTCTATTTTATTTGTTAATTTATTTAAAAACGGATTTTCACTCTGTCAAGTCAGAAACTTTAGAATTATTATTTTCTTAATCAGTTCAAAAATTAAGAAAAATATTGTATTCGTCAATTTAAAACTTTTTGAATTACTCGGCTATTATTTTTTTAGTTGAATGTTTGAACTAAAAGGAATAGGTAGCATTTTTAATGATTCTACATATTTATTAATCGCTATTTCGTGGTTCATAACAGTGTTTTCCATTGGTAAATTTCTACAGTAGATTTATTACTAATATATTTTTATACATTTCATCAAATCGATTTGTTTCTAGAGTGGACAGGCTGAGCGGACACTCAACTGATGATCGCTCTGTTTTGTCTTGTGAAATCGGTGATATGGCAAATGTAGTAAGCTAAGTGAATATAATATTACGCAAAGGTTATTATAAACAATAGTTCTCAGATCATTCTCTTCGTGACCCCACGAGACATGTTCATTTGTAATACCCAAAGTTAGGTATACCTAAGTTGTACTTGAAGGAATTCTAAACGCTTCCAAACATAGTTTGTATTGAAGACAATAATAATATGGCTTTACAAGTATTTATCTACCTTACTTGATATATAGTTATAAGGAGGTATATTTGCAAACTTATTCAAGTTTCATTATACCTATCGTATTGAAATTGATTCGTAAACATCGGAAAAGTTTGGAAATGAAGCCATGATACTGACTGACTGACGCAATATATATTTAGATAAATACATTTTGTACTTAATAGTTAGTCTGTGTTTTTAATTATTTATTAAAAAAAATGAATACGTACTTGTTAAACAAGAACATTTACATCTTCCTACATTCCCTAAATTAAGCATAAATGCTTGTGCTATAGGAGAACGAAATCGGTCGACGCCGCTCTGCCATCGACACATTATTTCTATACTATACCATCGCGCCATGTCTCTATAAAGGGTAGTCAGAGAGAACCAAACGCCAAATTCCTCTCTCTTGACATACATATCTCGCTTCATTCATGACCATGCATCGTCTCATACACACTCTTCTATTATTCTTACTTCTGACGTTTCCATTTTTCAAAATTCCATTTATGTGATCGTGCCAACTTTTTCCTTTGACGACCTCTATTTTTCGTTACTCTTTTATCTTTTTTTTGTCAGACGCTATGCACAACAGCCATGCGAGAGATACCTGTTATTGGAGCACTGGAGATTCAATGTTTTTGTTTCATGATTTCTTTGTTGTTGTTCAGTCTTCTATTGGTGTCTCTTTATGTTAAATAAATAAACTTTATTATGAGACACCATGTATTAAGATAAAGAGAATAAATTTTTTTATAGAATGAACTAAAACAAAAAAATCTACTGGTAGTTTTTCATCCATTTTCATAATAGTGTAAGGATTGCAGGATAAATATACATTTATAAAAGTTTATGTAATATAGGAATGGTTTGTGCAATTAGTAGAGATTTTGTCGTAAAGGTATATGGAGGTATCCAATACTGAGGACCCGCGTAAAGGTATATGGAGGTATCCAATACTGAGGACCCGTATAAAGATTATCCATTTGGAAGATCATTTGTTCATCGACGTTAATTTCTCATTGAATAATGTTCTTTTCAGAATCTAGAGGAAATTCTCTCTAATTCAATATTCCTTTGATTTCTTTTTTATTTCACTCATAAAGCGGGACATACGAATCCAATCATCTACTAATTTATTTGATATTGAAAAATGAGTTTTTTTACTCTCCACTATTATGGAACAGTAGAGAGCCATAGTTTCACAATTTTCAAGCGTATATTTTACATAAATTTTTCTATGGTATCATGTAGAGAGTGCACAATATGAGTTTCGTCGTGATGTGTTTGTATTTATTTATTTATTGCAAATAATATGTTGGTACATAGTTATATGATATTTCTTATAATTAATACAATTATATAATAGTTACGTATTACTCCACTGAAAGAGTAAATCTCGTGTTCAGCGGAGGAAGAGCGTAGCAATTATTTCAAGTCCATAATAGGTACATCAAAGATATTATATAAGATACATAATTGTTTAACGTTGATTTGTGAATATAAAATTATTGTATACTTTTTTAAATTTTGCAAAAGGTTTGATTTTTCTTATATCTAAAGAAAGTTTATTATAACAATTTATTCCTAGGTAAGAATAGTGATGCTGCATGGTTGATGTATTATATTTTGGAACCTTAATTTGTCCCTCTGAGCGAGGGCGGGAGCTTATTATATCTATATTATCGTTGTTATCAATAATATTTTTGTAAGTTTGGAATACTGCACTTCTTTTAAATATGCTATCCAGTTTTAAAACTCCAAATTCTTTATATAGTTGCTGTGTTGGGTAGTCTCTTGGTTTTTTTTTAATAACTTTTATGATTAAATTTTGAGCAGTTTTAACAGGTTTAATGTTGGTTTTAAATGCTGCACCCCATGCTAAAATTCTATACTCTATAATTGACTGGGTAAATGCATAATACAAAGTTTTTAGAAAATTCAATGACAGTATATTCCTTAATTTTAGAAAAATGAAAATTAGTTTGCGAATTCTTTTAGTCGTAATATTTATATGTATGGCATACGTCGTATCCTTTTTGTGTCCTCTCTACAGCCAAAACAATAAGTCCGATCGACTTCATATTTATATCATATGTGTAAAGTGCTAAGTCTGATTAGTCTTTGATAAACAACCATTAATTTCTTCTCTATGGTTTCATTATTTATGTTTTTTTTTATGTCCTCTGTACAGCCCAAACTATTAGTCCTATTGACTTCATATTGATATCATAAGTGTATAGTCCATACATTAGAGCTGATTAGTTTTCCTTAGATATCGGTTAGTTTCATCTCTATGATTTTATCTGTCAAAATCTGTCACAATCATCTGATATGTGATATACAACATTTTATCGTGCAAAAAAGGTAAAATTTAGAGGTTTTTTTTAAATAACAAAGATAGTCATTAAAATATTATAACTAATTATAAAAAAACTTAGCCGGTAGATTTTCATATTCTCTTTCGATTACAGTAAAATGCTACTTCGTAGGTTTTGTAGTTTTTTAGTTACTTACAATAAAAAAAATAAAAATGGGTTTTACTAAAACTTATTTTACAAGAAAAGTATTAAACAAATTCAAAATTCCAAAAAACTCATGCAATAGAATAATTATGTACATACAAACTGTTCTTTATTTCAAAGACGTATCTTTTCAGGGTATCAAGGAAATTATTTTCAAAATATACTACACTTATAGCCTACTATAGCCTCTTAAAAAGGTTCGTATAAAAAATCTCATTCGTGGCTAACAAAGTGAATAAAATTTCAATATAACGCAAATGAAACAACAAGTTACGTCTCTTGACCTCGGATATAAAATGGGTGATAAATTCATCAACGTGATATGCTATGCTGATGATGCAACGATACTAGCAGAAAGAGAAAACGATCTACAAAGGATGTTATACAAGTTCCATCTTGCAGCTAAGAGATTTAATATGACAATATCGGTCGATAAAACTAAATGTCTCACAATATCAACACAGCCTCTGAGATGCAAATTGGTTGTAGACGATAAACCAATAGAACAGGTTACAACTTTAAAATACATACCTAGGTGTGGAGATATCTAGTTGTAATGATCTCTATAAAGAAGTCAAAGAACAGACTAATAAAGCTGCATTTATCTCCGGATGCATGAGGGACACTGTTTGGGCCAATAAACATATGCTAGTTGAGAGTAAGGTCCGAATATATAAAACCTGCATCAGACCCATAATGACTTATGGAGTTGCAGCAAGGGCAGACACGGTGAGAACAAAACAGCTACTCAGAACAACAGAGATGAAAACACTAAGACCTACATATCTTGGGCAGAACCCTCAGAGACTGAATCCCTAACGAGGAGATCCGCAGAACCTGCAATGCGGAGGATATCGTAAGGTGGAGCAAACAAAGAAGACGACACTGGAGAGATCATGTTAAAAGGATGAATCCAGAAAGGCTGCCAAAGATCGTAATGCGCGAAATACCAGAGGGACGCCGACCAAGGGATGACCATCAAAGAGATGTAGGGAGAGCTGGACATCCTCGTCCCAGGACCTGTAAAAACAGATCATATATCTAAAAAAGAGGAAGAAGAAGAAGAAGAAGCAAATGAAACAATGACATGATACCGGGAATCGAATCGAGACATGTCATTCACGAGTCGGATATCAAACCAACTCAGTCAATAAACGACGACGTATATAATTAATATTATCGGCTTAACCGTCATGTTTGTAAAACATTGAAATGTTTTATTGTGTGTTTGGGGTAGTCAGTTAAGTAACAATGTGAGTGTGTCCCATTTTGAAATTAATTCTCATCCATTGTTTTGTTTTGTATGCAAATTAGGGGTGATTTGTCAGTGTCGCTGCGACCAGAAATAACATTTTTTTGATTGATTTTCTAAGATTATTATCGCATTTTTATACCGGAACATTTTGATTGTTTCAATAAAATGAATTACGTTTTGAAAATTATGTTTTATAACAACGTCCCCGTTTTATTAATGGGATTAGTTTATTTTGTCCTCCATTGAAATATTTCTGACGTAAATAATATTTTTTAATCTGAAGGAATTTATCAGTTTTATCGATTATAGATAGGAAGTATTTTTTACTGAAACATACTAAGAGGTACGTATGATAGATTTAAGAATAAATGGAAAACTTTATCGATCTATGTAGGTATAAATATTTTTAAATATTTTAGTATTTATTGTGTAAGTATGTATTTATAGTTATGAATCATGTTTGTTTTACATAGCAAATAGGTTTAAATACTTTCGCTAAATATACTACTAGCGTAATATTAATTTGAAAAATAATGTGTTCTCAAGATTTAATGACATTCATATTCTGGAATTTTTGTTTGGAGGGCTGAGCCCGAGAGCCCTTTAGGAAGAGCCGCCATTGTGGACTAGAGACAATGACTCTCAGCAAAAGATGCGCTGAAAGATTGAAAGGTCCAGGCTCGGAGTATATCTGAGAAACAGAACCCTAAATGAAGAAAAAAGGCGTCGGACCCGAGTAATGGACGTCATGGATCGCATAGAGAAGCTCAAATGGCAGAGGCAGGGCATGTCGCAAGTCGCAAGACAAGTTGGTGAGCGCTGGGCCCCAATTTCCAGAGCTTGGGGTCACTTTGAAATATTTGACAGTTTCAAAAATTAAGAAGCACTGATCAGATATCCTTGAAAATGTAATGGAGTCTAAGCGAGTATTAGATAAATAAATTTGCAAAATTTGAAAAGAATCGAATGAGTACCTACTTTAGTCTACAGTCGATAAAGTATAATAAACATGCCGTAAATAGCACATAGTACACAGCACACACATATATACATTGTGATGAAACTTTCAGTATACATCTCAGCATGATACTTTTATAATCTGTAATAAATTAATAACCTTAAAAATAGCGATTTAATAACTCTCCACTATATCCCCTTGGGGTATTGAAGAGTAAAAATCTATATGAAATATATGTTTATATGAAAATATGTTTATATGTTCAAAGAAAAGAACTCTCTGGGAGGCACCTCACACTTAGGTCGTCTGGATCACAGAGTACCAACTCCTTGAAGGAGGTGGACAGAGTCAACAAAGCGGCATACTATGATCGATGCTTTAGTGTGAGTGGTCCATTAAAGTGGAATACACTACCTCCTGATGTCCGCGGTGCTCAAAGCAAAGACACCTTCTCTAAAAAATTAAAAACAACTTTGTTTCGCAGAGAAGTACAGAATTGAGCTACCAGCGCCCTTGGAATGATTTTAAATCATTAAACGGCGCTATATAAATTACTTATTATTATTATGAAATAACGCTGTCAATTTTACATTCCGAGTTATTTTCAAGTATATTAGTATATGGACTTAGGATGAATGCCAGCAAATCAAACACAATGGTCAATATATATACAATATGATCCATGAACTCCTTACCACAGAACACTATATCTCAGTACCGTCCAACGATGCACTTATTAATAACACCTTACAAAATACTGTCAATATACTCAATAACAACCTAAATAAAGAAGATATCGATTCAAACTCTATCACAGAAACAAATTAGACCTTAAACTTGTAACTCGCACAATAATTCCCTGTATAATCTTTCATACAAAATGGCCTTAAATATTGCCCAGTGGAACTGCAGAAGTGCAATACCTAATAAAGACTCTATTTTAAAATTGCTATCCGAGAACCAGGTTCAAATAGCGGCACTATCTGAAACCTGGCTCCGCGATGAAAAAACATTCAAAATTCCCGGCTACCAATGCCTAAAAGATAATAGACATGATGGCAAAGGTGGAGCTGCGTTATTAATAAAAGACACATTTTTCTTTAACCAGATAAATTTAAAACCAATAAATTGTCCATCACAAGTTGTTGCTGCGGAAATAGACGGTACAACTTTTGTCTCAATTTATATTTCTCCTAATTTCCAACCCACCAAAAATATTTTAAGAACCATAATTTCTCGAATAAAACATCCCTTTATAATTATGGGAGATTTTAATGCTCACCATAACATGTGGGGTTCATCATCATGCACAAAATTAGGTAGAATTATAGTTGATCTGCTAAATGAGTTGAATCTTTGCATTATTAACGACGGATCACCGACACGTATCCCTGTGCCAAATCAACGAATCAGCGCAGTAGATTTAACAATATGTAGTCCCGATATTGCTCCATACTTGAATTGGAAAATACTTTCTGACCCATTCAATAGTGATCATCTTCCAATAATTTTGCATTATTCACAACCGTCATACAGATACATATATACCTCTCATATTGAAAACTCAAAATCCAAAAGAAACAACAAATTCGATAAAAATGTTTGTAATTTTGGAAAAGCTAATTGGTCAGGATATAATCATTACACCAACAACCCCAATATAACATTTACTCCCCCCTCAATAGAAAACCTACAAGAATGCTACGATGAATTTATTAAAACGATTGAAATATCAGAAAAATTTATACCTAAAAAGAATCCCAAATTCAAAAAGTATCCCTTACCTCCTCCTTGGTGGGACTCAGCGTGCGAAGAACATTCGTCAATTAGGAAGCAAGCATATAAAGACTACAAGCATAACATGACACTTGAAAATTTCTTGTATCTTAAAAATGTTCAAGCTAAAGTCAAACGGTTCCTCAAAAACAAGAAAAGAAAAGGGTGGAAAGACTTCTGCACATCACTTAGTATCCAAGTTCCAATTTCAGAAGTTTGGAATAATATCAGAAAATTTCGTGGCTCATACAAAACCCCATCTTCTAAATCATGCCCTAAACTATGGTCAGAAGATTTCTTAAATAAAATGGCCCCACCGTATGCTGTTAACATCGATGAAATCTCGTTACAATATTCACATACTAGCAGTAACTGGCTAGATGCCCCATTCCAAATAGACGAATTAAAATCAGTCTTACAAGTGGTAAAAAATACTTCACCTGGAATAGACGGGATCCCATATATTATCTTACATAATAGTAGCGACAAAATTCTTGAATATCTCTTAAAATTAATAAACATAATGTTCGATACTGGGGTTATCCCAGAATCTTGGAAAACTCAACTCATTATCCCAATTTTGAAACCACTAAAGGACCCTAATTCAGGTGTCAACTACAGACCAATAGCATTATCATCAACTCTGCTTAAATTAACAGAACATATTATAAAAAGACGAATTGATTGGTTCGTTGAAAACAAAAATATTTTGCCGTACAATATGTTTGGCTTCAGAAAAAAAAAATCCTCAGTAGAAAGTGTAGCCAATTTAACAACGGATATTCTTTTAGCTTTCTCTAGACAAGAACAGGTCATAGGAGTAAGCTTAGATATCACAAGTGCATATGATAATGTGCTTCTCTCCCTTCTTAAATCTAAACTTCTCCGAATTGGAATCCCCCTAAAATTAGCCATCTTCATAATGAATATTCTCCTGGATAGAAAAATCATTCTCGACATTCGAGGAATTGATACTCAAGAAAGAAAAGTCGACAGAGGCTTGCCACAGGGGTCAGTCCTTAGCCCTATCCTCTTCAATATTTATATTCACGAGATTTTTCATGTACTGTTACCCTCGGCACAGTTACTGATATATGCAGACGATTTTTTTATTTATGTATCAGGGAAAAAAATCCAACAAATGGAGAACATTATGAATAATACTCTCAAAAATATTTCTTCGTGGTTATCTGAAAATGGCCTGAATCCCAGTCCTCCCAAATGTAAAGCCATTATGTTTACAAAAAAACGCTCTATACCACATATAAAAATTCAACTAAATGACATTATCCTCCCTGTCTCTTCGGAATTAAGATTTCTTGGTATCACTTTGGATTCCAGACTATCTTGGAACTCTCAAGTTACACATATCATTAACAAATGCCAGTCTGGACTAAATGCAATGCGAGCTGTAACCCGTACTTGGTGGGGAGGTCACCCTTCTGTTCTACGTTTAATGTATATATCATACGTTCGCAGTCAAATCGACTATGGAGCGTTTTTACTTAGTCCAATTTCCAAGAAAAATTTACAACGCTTAGATAGAATACAATTTGAAGGTCTGAGACTTATATTAGGCGCTATGAAATCGACACCGGTATGTGCACTCCAGGTGGAAGCCGTGGACCCACCACTTGAGCTGAGAAAACAGTATCTGTCAGATAAATTTGTTTTAAAATGCAATATTATTAAATTCCACCCTCTAATTAGAAAAATCGCTATGCTTGAAATATTCACAAATCAATCACCATTTTGGAAACATAAAATCTTCCCTCCTCTTGTAAATAGCCTCACCTTTTTAGACCAATACTCATCGGATTTCATTAAATCTGAGACACTCCCAGTTTACTCATTACCCTATCAAAATTTAATCGAGCCGCCAAACATAATCCACTCATTAGGAATAACTCCAGATGCTTTTGCATCTAAAAGACTTAAACACGTAATTGAATCCAAATGGAATGACTGGAAAATACTTTATACGGATGGATCAAAAATGGACTGCAAAAGCAATACTGGAGCAGCAGTATTTAGTGATTCAGATAAAGTTGAATTACTTTTGACTCTCCATAAAGATTCTACAATATTCTCAGCAGAATGTATAGCTATACTAGAGGCTTTGAACTATGCAAATAAAAAACGATTCTTAAAGACATTAATATTGACCGATTCCTTAAGTACACTCGAAAAACTCTCTAAATCCCCTATTTTGTATAGTGATGACCACTACTGTATAGATATATGGAAAAAAATTAAAGAAATATGCAACCAAAACAGAAAACTTTGTCTGGCATGGATACCAAGTCACTGTGGTATACCAGGAAATGAGAAAGCGGATGAATTGGCTAAGAGAGCAACATATGGAAACACACGGACACATCCCAATATTACACAAAACGATCTCCTACCAATCGCAAAAAACCGTCTGATGAATAAATGGCAGTTATATTGGGACACAAGCTCACTGAAAAAGGGTAGACTTTACAAAACGACCCAACAAACAATTGTCAATAAGCCATGGTTCCATGATAAAGCTTTTGACAAACATTCCATCAGCGTTATGTGTCGTATCCGCATGGGACACTGTTGTACCAGAGAGCATTTAAAAAAAATAGGGATCATTGATAGCAGTCTCTGCGAATGTATGATTGGTGATGAGACACTGGATCATTTGTTTCTTGAATGCCCCATAAACGATAGGTATCCGTCCTTTTTTACCGACCTCACAGAGATTGGGGTTCCAATGCCAACAAATGTGAGGACATTGTTGAGCTACAATTCCAGGCAGGTAAACATTTTGCTCAAAAAATTCATCAAAATTAATGACATTAAAATTTAACTCTGTTCATAAAATTTAAATTGATCGAAGTAAAATAAATATACAAAAATAATTTAGGTTTCTCTATTTTGACAGTTTAATATTTTAACTTAGATGGCTGAGAACACTCTTAACGGGTGAAGAGCCAACAAAAAAAAAAAAAAAAACACAATGGTCTTTGAAAAGAGTGAAAGCAGAACAGCGTGTAAAATAAGAGTAGAGAATGAATGGCTCGAGCAAGTCGACGAATATGTGTACTTGGGAAGCATATTTCAACGGAATGGACGACTCGATAAAGAGATCGAAAGAAGAGTTATGGCAGGAAACAGAGTGAATGGAGCACTAAAACCAATTATGAATGATCGCAACATATCAAAGGATGCCAAAGTTGCTATTCATAACGGCATCGTAGGGCCAACCTTGACGTATGACAGTGAAACCTGGACATGGCAGAAGACGCATGAAAGTAGAATAAATGCAGTTGAAATTAGATCGTTAAGAAGGATTTGTAATAGAACGACGTATGACCGGGTAAGAAATGAGGACATAAAGAAAGAATGTAAGATGAAGAAAGATGTCATTACTAGAATGAAAGTGAATACATTGAGATGGTTTGGTCACATGGGGAGAATGAATGAGGAGCGCCTGACGAAGCAAATATACAGAGCGGAAAGGAATGGAATGAAAGGTCGGGGACGCCCAAGAAAGGGATGGCACGACCATGTGAACAAAATTTTGAAAGGTGGAAATGTTCGAAGTGTGAGCACTAGACGAAGATGTATGAGACGATGCATGAATGTGGACGAGGCGAGAGATGCGTCCCAGGATAGAAAAATGTGGCGTTCGGCTCTCTCTGCCTACCCCGCAAGGGACATGGCGTGATGGTATGTATGTATGTATGTTATTATTGAGGTATCATATCAAGTATGGACAAAGTGTTTATAATTGCTCTTTTCCGAGGTTGTCAACCTTTTACCGCAGTGAAAAGTGACTGTATCACAACCCTGTGTTCGGAATCCTGTAACGGAATAATTTATTGAAAGTGTGTAAGCAATTGAACAGAGGGTGTCATGGAAGGGAAAGTAGAGTGGGTTGTGCAAAGGTTGTGCGCCGAATATCTTTTTTTTCTTTGTTTTGTCTCGGGGGATGGAAAAGAAAATTTATATTTATGTCCGATACCATTAATCAAATTTATTTACGCTTTAACGCCATCTCTAATTCCTAGCCATTCATTTGTGTATTTTATGTATCTTCCGACATGGAAAATTTGCGAACACGTTTGCGAGGTTTTACAAGGATTAAAACCAACATATTTTTTCGGGTATAAACTCCCGACTATTTGGTTTGTCAACTTTATGACGTCGAGCAGGAAAATCACGATGATTCTGAGAATGGAAAAAAATACAATTGTATCGATTCATATATGTTTAAAACTTTTCAACACGAAAAACTAAAAAAATAAAATGAGAAGATAAATTGCTACATATAATGCACACAATTTACCTTATCGAATGGTTATCGTTGGTTGGAAGATATTACCATATGGCAATATGATAATATTGTGTACTTGTTATGTAATGTGTGCAATATAATTTAAATAAAATAAATATTTGACTCTCGACATGACTCTCAAAATATGACATGACTCTCATATTTGACTCTCATAAAATCCAATGTTTGCGTAAGCAACTTTTAAGAATATTCCATTTAAATAAATATTGCAAAGTTGGTTACTGCTAGCTTACTAAACGTTTTAAAATAATTATATATGGTATCTACTCAATTCTTTGAAATTCGTCAAAATTATACGAAAAATATTAAATTCATTTAAAATATTTTATCGGCTTTTTACGTGAAAAACTTCTGTTATTTTATATAAAGTTGTATCATAGCTAAAGCATAATACGCGAAAATTTTTTCTGAGATAATTTTTGGCATACGATTTTTTTAACATTTAATTATTTTATACGTATTAAGTAGTTGTAATAGTTGAAGGAAAAACTCAAAATAGTTTATATGACTTTGAGTCTTAAAGTACCTAATTTTTTTTAATAGGGGGGGACTGTTGCTAACGTACCTATTTTTTCAATTTGATATACCATCATTATTTCTTATCAAATCGTTTTGAAAAAAATAAATAAATTATTTAAGCAAAATATATATAGGCGTAGTTTAACATTTTTTTTAATTAAAGAAGACTAAAATATTTAGAAAAATATGATGTGACGTTGCATTAATGCTTCAGGTTTAGTAAATAAACATAAAAAAACATTTATTTTCCATTCAGCGCCATTGCGAAATAAAAGTTTTATTGGTTTATTAACTTAACCAGATGCATTAATGCAACGTTACATCGTATTTTACCAGATATTTTATCTTCTTTAACTTATAAAAAAAAATATAATACTCTATACCATATAGTTTATTAGAAATTTAAGATAATTGTCAAAAATCGGAGTGTGTTTATAATTTTCCTACAAGAATACATACAGAACATAATTAAAAAGTTAAGGTATATTTTTCTTTATTAATATCCAAACTAACTAGGTTATTTTTTTCAAAATTATTTGTTTTGTAGTAATGATGCAAATTCAAATTGAAAAAATAGTGACGTTGGCGGCAGTCACCCTCTTAAGTAAACTAGTGAAGAAGTACTAAACTAGTTCTTGCATCGTCAAATACATAATTCTAATAGAGACATTTTTTGTGACTCATCGTCGAATAAAATAAAGTATAAAAAAATATGTAAATGGTTTTGATAATTCTTTGAA
The DNA here is from genome assembly GCA_963576475.1 of Molanna angustata. Taxonomy (NCBI): domain Eukaryota; kingdom Metazoa; phylum Arthropoda; class Insecta; order Trichoptera; family Molannidae; genus Molanna; species Molanna angustata. The sequence goes on along the minus strand of OY754977.1, from coordinate 8,211,067 downwards.
GGTCAAGGGTGCGTTGTATAAACGCGAGATTTTCTTATATTTTTTTTTAAAGTCGTACGGGTCCGCCGCCCTCTTTGGAGCTATCCACTCTTTTGATCCCTTTTATCCGATAACCTCTTGTATTATTTTTTTTACACGGTGAATTATTATTTTTTTACACGTGGGTGAACTTTGATTTATCCCACTGAGATTATTGTTCGCGGTTTCCTTTATTTCCCTATGATTAATATTCTTAATTTTACCCGCATTAAAAAAAGAAACCTTTGTGCCTTTTTCTTGGCGAAAGAATTAAACGTCTTTTGAGATCCTCGGAATAAATCAAGTTTGTGGCGTTAAGTAATTCATTTGAAATACGTTTTTTTATAATATTACTATATCATATGTACATATATCTATACACCATCAATATATCCGATGGAGTAGACAGTTTGGAGTTCAGTGAAGTATAAAAAATAAAAAAAATCGCCAATGATTTTTATGTGTACTGAATAAGTTTACTTAACAAACGTCGATTCTAAATTATTTATTTATTTATTTATTTAGGGACAAATACAGTCTTAAAATACTAAAATAGAATAATACACTATAAAATAATAAAAAACAGACCAATTACGTATGTCCACAGATATTAAATATGAAACCTTTTAACCATCATAAATTTAAATATAACTAAGATTTACTGTATGTTTGCCTGTGACGGGAAAGGATGGGAAGAGAAAAAAAATGGATGGGAAAAGGATTGTGACTGTTAAATTGTTATATTTTTGTTACAAAAAACAACAAAAAATCTAAATAAAAGTATACAAAAGATAATATAAGAAAAAACACAAATAAGAACAAAAAAAAAATTAAACATACGAGTTCATGCTATGCACTTATAGAGAGAATTTTTGTATGCGTTATTACTAGCGGTGAATATAATATCAGAATGTGTGATACTGGCCGAGAGGTTGACATTATTGAAGTTACAAGCCCTTTTGATTAACTCATTTTGGTTAGAATTAGGTAAGTACTAGATATTCGTTTTTTCTTGTGATATTATCACACAAGGCATACTTATAAGGAAAAAGGGGGAACAAAAGTAATTGTAGTAGGATTACTTCAATGAATCAATTGACTAAATAGAAAAAAAAAAAACAGTGGGTTGTGGCTAACACTACATTCTCCACTACCAAGTCACTCAACAAAGTATTCAAATTTTGTATGGAAAATTTTCAGCATTTTCTTTTAAATATTTTTTTATATAAATATTTTATTATGAAAAAGACTTGGTAATTCTTCAATGCCATTTAATGAAAGTGGTGTGCCTTTTTAGCAATTTCAAAAAAAAATCAAATTTTTAGTTGGGGTCTAAGCGACAATTTTGCAAAATATTCAAAAGTATCGAATAAGTACTCGATTCAATAATCGATAAAGTAGAATAAACACGCTGTACATAGTACATAGTACACAGCACACACATATATATTGTTATGAAACTTTCCGAATACAATCGCAGCATGATACTAGTTGATATTCTGCAATAAAACAATAAAGCTCAATTTTTTTTTAAATGAATTTTTAAACAAGCACATATTCATCTTCCTACGTTCCATAAAATACGCATAAATGCTTGTGCTATAGGTGAACGAAATCGGTTGAGGCAGGATTCGAACTCGCGACCACTGGATTGCTAGCCCAGCGCGCTAACCGCTCTGTCGACCCATCTCCCCACTATATCCCCTTGGGTAATTGCGAATTTATATCTCCCCACTATATCCCCTTGGGTTAGTGAGGTGTGCAAATAGTACCTACCTGTTAGTTGCTCTAGAAGCAATCTATATTATAAATTTGAATGTTTGTATGTATCTATGTATATGTTGAATGCGCTCCTAAACCGTTCATCCAATTGCAATGAAATTCTGGTGAATTGTCGAGAGTATACCAGGGATGGTTTCTGGATCAAAAAATTTCTTCTTCTTCTTCTTCTTCATCCACCTTCATTTTACCTATGAAGGTGGATTATCCTGGGAACCGTTCATCCGATTGCAATGAAACTTTGATGAATTGTCGAGCGTATGCCCGGGATAGTTTCTGGATTAAAAAAAATTCTTCTTCTTCTTCTTCATCGGGTATTAGGTCATTTTACCTATGAAGTGGACTATCCTGGGAACCGTTCATCCGATTGCAATGAAACTTTGGTGAATTGTCGAGCGTATGCTCGGGATGGTTTCTGAATTAAAAAAAAATCTTCTTCTTCTTCTTCTTCTTCAGGTATTAGGTCATTTTACCTATGAAGGTAAAATGACCTAATACTCTGGGAGAAGAAGCTTCAACTGTCCTTCCATCTCTTCGCAGGTCTTCCAGGACATTTTTTGGATTTAAACTTTTTTCTTCTTCTTCTTCTTCATTGTGTATTTGGTCATTTTACCTATGAAGGTGGAGTATTGTGGAAGAATAAGATGCAACTGTCCTTCCATCTCTTCGCAGGTTTTCCAGGACGGGAGTAACTGAAGGGACGGGAGTAACTGAAGGGACGTGAGTAACACAAGGGACGGGAGTAACTGAAGGGACGGGAGTAACTGAAGGGACGGGATTAACTGAAGGGACGGGAGTAACTGAAGGGACGGGAGTAACTGAAGGGACGGGAGTAACTGGAGGGACGGGAGTAACTGAAGGAACGGGAAGTACTGAAGAGTCTGAAGCGACGGGTGGTTATGGAGGACGATTTTTAATTATACTGGCAATACGAAGTTTGCCGGGGGTTCACTAGTAATAAATAAATCTATAATATAGGTACCTGAAAGTTAACATTTTATATTTGATTGAGTTTATTCTTATTTTATAGTTTATATTTCATCACCATAAATCACATAAAAAGGGTAAGATTAGATTCAGTCATAAAATAAAAATAATATTGGAAGAATAATGTCTGTGTCAAATTGAAATAATATCATATATTGAGTTCTTGAATAAAATAACTATTAAATATCATATAAAAAAAACATCTGTCTCACCATTTTCATTGCCTAGATTGTATTTTTTTAAATTTATTTGTTTATTAAACAACATTTACGATGACAACTGACAACAACAAGCAAATTACCGCTGCCCAACTAGGAAACCCTGTTCTAGGGGTAAAGTTTAATAATTTTAACAGGAACAATTTTCTGTTGAACTGAATAACAGTTCCCGCTCTATCTGCACAAAACATTTTGTTGCACAAAACCAAATGCTCTGTAGTCACTGAATTTTGGTTAATTTTAACATGAAATTTTGTTACTATCAACAACAAAAAATCTGTGTAGTTGTTATATGTGCAAACCTCCCCCCTCCACGGCGACAAAAAGGCTCAAGTAGTTTGACGGAAATTACACTATATACCATTACTTGGTATCAAATGCTGTCAAAAAATTGAAAACCCTTTATTTCCCCGTCAAATTTCTTCCATGTTGCTTCCTATATCTCTCTAGCTGTTAAAACTGTAAAACGGAAGACTGGACGGAAACGTCGCACAAGAAAGTATAGTCTTGGTTCTTCGCGTTTTTGGTCGCAAAATTATTATTACGTCTGTCGTTCAAATATTTTTTTTTCATCATGGTGTGTCCAGCGATACTGGTGTTACCTATTTTTGTCGGTAATCACACGACGGCTATCTCTGTTTAAGGTACGATTTAAAGCGCCCTATATTCCAAAGGAAACTATCTACCTTGTCCGAGAGCGAGTTCGATTTTTCCATAATACGCACCAGAGTGCTGCGGACCACTACATCCGTTCTGAAATGGGGGACGTTCAAAAGATTTTGTCCTCTACCCCTTATGTAGTTGGGTGGTAAAAAGGCCCTAGCATTCCTAGCAGTTCTTGACAATCAATAAGATTGTTGAAAATCTTGAAGCCGGTCAAGAGTACTGCGTTATCACGCCTACTTTCAAGAATAGAACAAGTTTTTTTAGAAAAAACAATATAAAATTTACGGTTGGGAACAAAGGCGAGAGTAGACAGTCTAGTTTTCATATATTTACCCCCAAAAAAATACATGGCGGATATACTAACCTAACTAATACCTAATAACTCGCATGTTTAATGTAAAAATATCTTTAAATAATCTCAGCCATGTTTTGTGAAAAATTGGTTATTCGTGTAGGTACGCCCCTGAAAAATAAAATGTTGCAAGGTATCTTGTAGGTATAACATTTCATCCATAATTAGTTGTTTTTGCTCTCTGGCAATATCCCTACATGCGTATTCCCTAGCGGACGCCCCTTTCACTATACACGTCACTTTATATTCCTACCGAAACATCCAGTGTCGTGTCGAGCTAATCTCTCTAGCAACGTCTCGTCATCCCGAAATCTCGACTGAAAACTGTCTCGCATAGGCACCACACGCTGACAATAATAATTTCTTCCTCCTCCGCGCTTCCATACAATCTCGCCAATGTTTTTATTTGCGCGTCTCGCCATATTATTATCATCGTTGTATTTTCCCTCCAACCGCGCGGAGGGAAAAGAAGGCCGCGCACGCGCACATCGCCCACCCTCGCAATTTGAACGGGCAACTGGCGCCGCGTAGCGACACTCGCGCGAACGACACACTCCCATCCTATTCTCTAATCAGTCGTTCGCCGATCGCGTTGGCGGGTGGTTATCTATAACTCGCTGCGTGACACTTACGTCATTGATACGCGATCTCTGTCGTGCGTGATCATAAAACCCGACCCCGAAAGCAAATATATTGAATATTAATTTTTTTTCATCCTTACAACACGTCTCTTATTATCTATTCATATGTTGTGATTGTACGCGACAAAAACGAAGCCCCTTTTTTGCTGTGACAAGAAAGTTGTTTATTTTGAATAATATATGTTTTTTTACAATTAATTCTATCGTGCGTTGTAATCTGTCATTACATGTTTGTTATTTCTTCTGAGTGAAAACGACAAATGTTTTTTTTATTAATATTGTTTGTGATTCGTGTTTGAATTGTCCTGTCAAAACGACATCGATCGAAGCATAGGAAAATCTTTTCTTTGCACAACGATTTAACTTTAGCATGTGAGTGACATTGTAATATTTATCCTTATGTTAACACCATGGACATGAATGTCTCATTAATGTTGTCATCGTTGCCAATATTGATAATAAACAGCTCTATCTTTGGGTTATATTAAATCAAATTTCTGATTTATATTTCCATTTTACAGGACTGTCGATTAGGCCCTTATCAATTTATCAGTGAAACGATCCGCCTGTAAAAAGGAAATGAAACATTAATCGATGATTTGATTTTTTAAGACAAAATGTGGACAACTTCACATTAAAATAGAAATACCTACTGATTATAATAATTTTATTATAATCTGTTGAAAATGCCCAATGTAACTTTTTTTGGTTATTAAGAAAATCAGGTTTTTCTTTATATTACAATACGTAAGGTTTTAATATATATTTTTTAATGTTTATTTCGACTCACGAGGACATAAGAAATAAATTGTTATCAATTATTATACATAATATATATATATATGGAAGCAATGAAACATCTCTAGTGTGAGCTGTAAGTATTTTTACTTCCTTGCTCCCATATATACATAGCATTGGTTTAATGAAATAAAAAACAGGTTTGATAATGTCCTCGCAGGACGAAATAATTATTGACAACGGTGAATATAAATTGAATGTACAAGTGAATGTCGGCTTTCGTGGCTCAGTTGGTTAGGTGTCTGACCTGCTGATCCAAAGGTCCCGGGTGCGATTCCCGGTGGAGACACAGTTTTCAATTGTGTTGATAGTCTGGATCTGTCAGACGGTCAATGTTTTTTTAAGGTAAAAATACAGTCTTGTAAAATTTAACACAAAAAAATAACAGTATGAAATAAACAAATAAATAACAGACCGATTACGTTTGTCTTCAGATGATAATCATTTTAAATAATTAACATAAGTAGGTTCCTATATTACAATAATAAAAAATTAAAATATAATTTACAATATCGCAAGTCTCCAGAATGTGGCAACTTGTTATTTTGTGTGTGTTTAATTGATATTTCACGTAGTAACTGTTAGTTGTCCGTGAAGTAATAAATAAATATATAATAGGATTTCTACTAACAATTGGTAACGCAAAAATTCTGGCAAGGTTACGAAAATTACACATAATTCAATTTAAAAAGTGAAATTTTAATTCGACCAAGTTTACTCACAATACGAGAATTTATGTTTATATATGGAATATTTGAATATGTATCGAATTCATTTAATTAATATTACGATGATGATTGAATAAAAGATTAATAATCGTACATTGTCAAAAGCGACATTGTTTTTTCTCTTAACATTTTAAATTTTCTTTAAAACAGAACATTTGCAATAACTGTTTTGTTGAGTTTTATGTAAAGTTAGCAACGAATGAGGTTCTGTAATTAAAAAATATAAACAATTACTAACTATTCAGATGGGTCGATGGCAGAGTGGTTAGCGCGTTGGGCTAGCAATCTAGTGGTTGCTAGTTCGAATCCTGCCTCGACCGATTTCATTCACCTATAGCACAAGCATTTATGTTTATTTTAGGGAACGTGGGAAGATGTATATGTACTTGCTTAACAAGAACATATTCATTTTTTTGTAAAAAAAATGGATGAATGTATCAAAATGTTATTACAATTTTATTTGATAAAATATATGCCTATTTAAATATTTATTTTATACACGCATATAAATCTAACTACGAATTTCTCTTTTAAGTTGGCCAATATATGTACCTACATGCAATTTCACCTTACAAGTATTTAACAATACGTTATAAAAAAAATATTTTGAGAAAATGAATAAATAATAAGACAAAATATTAACAAAGAATAAAAAACACAAAAATAAAGATAATTATATACCGTAATAAAAAATACACTTTCAACAACACAGAACGCATTAATACGTAGTAATATGCTATGGAAATCTAATTAGGAATTCCTGTTTTAAGTTGGCCAGTATTTATGTACATAACAATTTTACCTTACAAGTAGTTAACAATAATAAAAAAATATTTAGAAGAGAGAAAAATGAATAAATAAAAACACAAAAAACAAAGAAATAACAACAAAGAAAGAAAGATAACTATATACCGTAATAAAAAATACATATTCAAAAACAGAATGCATTAATATGTAGTAATATGCTATGACAATCTAACTAGGAATTCTTGTTTTAAGTTGGCCAGTATTTATGTACATACAATTTTACCATACAAGTATTTAACAATAATAAAAAATATTTTGAAGAGATAAAAATTAATAAATCATGTACAAAAAAAAAACAAAGAATAAACAACACGCAAACAAAAATAAATATTTACATTAATACCGTAATATAAAAATACACATTCAAAAACAGAGAATGCATTACTTTTTATTTTAAAAATGCCATAAAAACAGTAATGTTGAAAACAAAATGTGAGTGACTATTTGTTCTGAAAGATTATGATTTAAAACATGAAACTAATTCGTAGCATTTCGAGGGGAAAATGATAATAGGAGAGAATTGATAATAAATTGAAAAATTTTATTTGATAAACATAATTAAGATAAAATTTATACAGTATTGCAATAGGTATTTTTATATATCATGTTATATAATTATGTACATATAATGTGGACCTACTCAAATTAATATCGGCTATAATGTGTTCTTGTTAACTGTGATAAATGATTTAGTAAAATTATTTTCCCTTATATATTTCAAATGTTTTGTTTTATTTTTATAGTGATAAATGAATCACACTTTATTAATAATGTAACTAATAAAATAAACGGATAATTCGTTTTAAAATATTTCGATTATAGTAAGCAAAATTATTTTGTATTTATAGTTTTTTGTTCGAATATTTTTATTATTGCATATGCGCAAACATTGGATTTTTTTCCTGTCGGGAGTCAGAGGTATTTTTTAACAGATTTTTAATTATTCATTATTTATTTACAAAAAACCAATTCTCTCAATAGATGGCGTTACAACAAAAATAAATAAAAAATAATAAGAATGTTGTTCATAATTTCACACATAGATGGCTGTAGTAAAAAATTCCTCATTTTCAAGCGAAAAAGAATTTCAGTATTACAATATATATATATAGAACATTCAAAATTGAATTGATAGGGATCTCATTAAAAATGCATAATAGGTGAACGTTGCGCAAGCGCATAAAGTGATCACGTAAACCAGCCGATGACAGGTCGTAAGCCCTGTAGGTGCCTTGATTTCCCGGTTCTCCTACAGTAAATATTCCAACTTCGTCTCTATTGAGATAATTAAAAATCTGTTAAAAAATAGTTTTTTGTTATTAAATTTAACACTACGAGCATCGATTGGGGAAAATTATCCTATTTTTTCCTTCCAGTTATTTTATTTCCCAGTTTCCAAATGTTTCACATCTCCATTATGTGGCAACTTGTGATTGGATGCGTGTTATGTTAATATTTGACCTGTTTATTGCTAAAGTACATCCTAAATCTCAACATAATTATTTTAGTGAATAATTGTATCAGGCTCTTTTCCATTTCGACTGTTAAGTTCCGAATGTTTCGACTGTATTATTATGTAAAAAATATTTTTTATTTATTTAATTTGAAGGGAAACATACAGCAATTTGTAAATTACAAAATTCAACAATGAATGTTAAATATTGGCCAAAACAGTTCCCTCATCATCATTCATTACATTATACATAATATAAAAGTATAATTAATAAAGCATTTGTAAATGGTAGAGTAAGTTTGAAATTAAAGATATGTTTTATTCATAAACAATCTTTCTTGTTAATAAGTTATTTTAAATATTGTATTTCGAGCAACTAACAGTAATGCACTATGTCAAATATTTATTTGACACGCACCCAATTTTATCGCAAGTTGCCACATTTTGGATATTCATCGTCTCACAGACCCAGACTGAAAACACGATTAAAAACTGTTTCATCACCGGGAATCGAACCCGGGACCCTTCACTCAAGTGTAATCATGCGCAGAAAAATGTTTCAAGAAAAAAAATCATAATAATTCAGATTATAAGTGTAAAAATAGAAAACACGAAAAAACAATATAATCCCAAACTGAAAGTGTTTTATTCTATATCAAAAATAATATATTTTAATAAACATTTTCTTTGATCATTGCGAAATAAAAAATTTTGTATTGAATAAAAAAATAAATTAATACGTATATATTTTAACACAAGTACAAAGTAAAAAAAAAATTACAAGAAATCTTCGGAACATGTTTCCTATGCAAATGCTTTGTTCCATTTTTCCTTCAACGGTATATTTTCGCTTTCATATTTAATGTTCCCAACCAAAATCCACTGGATTTGTATTTTATTTCCAAAGGTCAAAGGTTGAATATATTTGTTGTCTTATAAACTTTACATTTGTTTTATACATTTTTATTATTTACGTTCCTATCCTCATTTGTGCCGGTGGTGTAAGAAAATATCAATAGAATTGTTTTAATTTTGATATAATTAAGTTATTAGGTTTAACGCATATATTATTAAAGCGGCGTGATAAACATTTTTTGTCACATTTGTACAATATTCTCTCTGATCCAAACCTGCCACAGTGCCTTAAAAACAAATAAGTTATTTATGCAATCATCGCCTTCCACACCGATCTTGCTAAAAGTACAACACTATCCATCCCTATCAATAACACAGAATTACTCTGGTCGTCGTTCGAAGTGGGTTCAATCAGTATGACTTTGAAATAGCCCAAGTCCGGATATTGCGTCGTCTTGCTGTCTTTGTATTATTTTGATATCATTCGCCCTATATTATCGCAGTTTGATATCATTTGCTCTAAATTATCGCAGTTTGAAATCATTTTTCATATCATTTGCCCAAAATTATCGCAGTTTGATATTATTTGTCCTAAAATATCGCAGTTTGATATCATTTGCCCTTCAATATCGCGTTAGTTCTTCAAACTGATTATCTCAAGTGCGTGTTTGCGTAATAAATGTTAAAATTTGATGTACCTCACTTAGGTTATTCTTAGGATAACTACCTACTTACATTTTAACATCTGGTAATTCAAGATACTTAAGTGTTTATACGGAGATATTCCATAACATTAATTGGTTATAAATGAATTGCAGTTGCGTTGCCTCGATTTTAGAAAGTTGTATTAACATACGTGAATTTGGCTTGGGTATGTACATAAGGGTTTTATGGAAAAACTCACAAAGGAAAAAATGAATTATTCTCTCTGTGAACATGATTAAAGTGATTTTTGAGCCATGTTAATTTGTTGACATGAATTTGAAAACAGAATACCTACTCGTAATATTGGTCTTATACATAATGGATATTCTTAAGAGGATGACTGCTGCCAACGTACATATTTTTTCAATTTGATATACCATCATTATTACTAAACGAATCATTTTGAAAAAAATAACCTAATTAGTTTGGATATTAATAAAGTGAAATATACCTTAACTTTTTGATTATGTTCTGTATATATTCTTGTAGGAAAATAATAAGCATACCCCGATTTTAGACATTTCTCTTAAATTTCTAAAAAAATATAAGTTATAGAGCAATATTTTTTTTTATAAATTAAAGAATAACAAAATACCTGGAAAAATATGATGTAACGTTGCATTAACGCATCAGGTAAAGTTAATAAACCAAAAAAAAACTTTTATTACGCAATGGCGCTGAATGGAAAATAAATGTTTCTTAGGTTTATTTATTAAACTTGAAGCATTAATGCAACGTCACATCATATTTTTCTAGATATTTTTGTCTTCTTTAATTTAAAAAAAATATATTACTCTACGCCTTATAGTTTATTAAAAATATACGATAAACGTTGAAAATCGGGGTATGCCATTATTTTTCTACAAGAATTTATACAGAACATTATCAAAAAGTTAAGGTATATTTTTGTTTATTAATATCCAAACTATCTAAATAATTTTTTCAAAACGATTTGATAAGAAATAATGATGGTATATCAAATTGAAAAATAGGTGCGTTGGCAGCAGTCCCCCCCTTAAATATGAACAATGAAAATGTCTATATACCATAGGGCAGAAGTTATGAATGATTGGCCTTCGTTTTTCTTTGCATTTCGCATTAATACTTTTTACCTTTCGGTTGCTTAAACGTACCTAACTGTGTTTTTGAAACTGTTTTAAATATTGCGGGTCTAACGATTCCAGACGGCAGGTATTTATTGAAAAAATTCTACATCACAAGGAATGTATGTCAAGACAGAAAAATGTGGTGTTCGGTTCTCTGTGCCTACCCCATGAGGGACATGGCGTGATGGTTTGTATATACGTAGTAATTTGTTATTTGTCACATTCAATTATTAATTGTCTCACAAAATCAGATTGAAACACAGCGTAAAACTGTACTTCCACTTCAAATTGAACCCAGATCCATCGGCCCATGTGTTAGATGTCTGACTGACCCACGAAATGTGTTTATCTTGTGATGGAAATGCCGTTATTTTAAATAAAAAAATGAATATGTCCTTGTTAATCAAATACATCTATATATTCCTACGTTCCCTTAAATAAGCATAAATGATTGTGCTATATATGAACGAAATCGGTCGAGGTAGGATTCGAACTAGCGACCACTGGATTACTAACACAGCGCTCTGCAATCGACCCATCTGATCTGTATGTATAAATTTTCTTAGATGTCATAAAAGTCTTCAAAGTTTTGTATGAAATAAAATAAAATCACATGGCTCGTTCGGAAACTCGTTCGCCAACAACTCTTAAGTATATACAATACCTACATGTGATGGGCTATAAAGAATTTCGCAAGAGGGCATCGATGTGATAAATAAATTGAAATTCAATAGTATACATCTAAATACATATGTGAAACGAGTGGGTTGTGGCCAACGCTAAACTCCACTACCAAGTTACAACACAAAGTATTCAAATTTTGTATGGAAAATATTCAGCATTTTCATGAAATGAGTTTGTCTAATTATTTTTGATTTAAATATTTTATCATGAAAGCTTGACATTTGAAAGAGCTTGGGGTCACTTTGAAATATTTGACAGTTGAAAGAATTGAGAAACACTATTCAGATATCCTTCAAAATCTAATGGTGTCTAAGCGAGTATCAGGTATACAATTTAGCATAAACTAAGTCTAACTCACTTAGTATTTTCAAGAAAAAACTAAAGAAGGAATATTTATCCTTGAACACCTGATCCCGATTTCCTCTCCTGTCCTTACCATATCCTTTTTATTGCTATGAATTATATTTTTTTTTGTTTAATAGTATTTAAGTGTTATACGTATTTTATTTGATTTCTTTTACTCTTTTTTATTTGCTGTTGTACATACACAATGTTGTCATACTTTGTAATCTGGTTGGTTGGAAGAAATTGCCTAATGGCAATAAGTCCGCCAGTGTAAATTATATTTGTTTATATTATGTACAAGAAGATGTATAAATAAATAAAAATAAATAAATAAATTGAAAAAAATCAAAAGAGTACTTACTTTAGTCTAAAATCGATAAAGTAAATTAAACACGCTTTACATAGTACACAGCACACATACACACAGATATATTGTGAAGAAACTTTCAGAATACAATTTCAGCATGATTCTAGTTTATAATTTGAAATATAAAAACTAGCCTTAAAAATTGCGAATTCATAACTTCCCACAATATCCCCTTGGGTTAGTGAGGAGTAAAAATATATTTTATAACGGTGACGTCTCTGGGGAGGTTTCCAAAGTTGTAGCACCAAAAAATAAACAATTTTTATAATACGTAAAAATCTAATGGGAACAAAAAAACTACGTTATGTGGTTGGTTGGTATATCGTTTATGTGACATGTTTTGTGTTGACCATTTGTATAATGTTTTCGATAAAGATAATGTGATGTTTTTAAAGATATCGTTATAATGTGTGTCCTTCAGAATAAACCTTTTTGTCATTGGTGAAAAATGAATTTTTATATTTCATAAACCCAAACTAAAGTTACAAAAAATGTCAATAAATAATAACTTTATAATTTGCTTCATGAATAGCCCGCAAGGAAAAAGTTTTAATAAAAATACTTAAATTCAAAGATTCATTTAAAATATAATTTGAAGGTGCGCATTAAACTATTGATAAATGTTTCTGGTTACAAGTTATTACTAGAAATAGTGATAGTATAAATTTCATAATAAATTACATTACTCATGTCTCACAGTTAATACTGATAATTTACTGATAAACTTAGAATCAAATGCACAACATGTACTTGCTATATATTTTTTATTTGTGTAAAGATTTACGTAGTGGTGTCCCCTTTTTACTCCTCACTACCCCAAGAGGGGTAGTGGAGAATTCGCAATTTTTGAGGATATTTTTTTATTGCAGATTATTATTATTTTTTTTTTTAATTTTATTTATTTGACGACACACAGGTACAACTACTTAATATAAAGTAACTAGATAACATAATTTAAAGTAAAATAATGTAGTGGCCCAATTATTGTTTTATGGAAATTAATAAATAAAAAAAAATAGTAGTGAATGAATATGCCGTGATGGTACCTATATGCTATTTCTGGTTTTATTTCACTATGTTTTTCTTAGCGTTTACACGCACTAAGAATTACAATGTGTTAGGTATATTGTAACGGTGCTATGATGTCGTGTTATTTCTTTACATTGTTTTTATAGCATATACACAAAATGTATTCATTGCATAACGCGTGCATTCCTCATTATGTTATCTATTTCAAGCATCCATGCATGTATCCAGGACTGGATCTACAGTATTCGACGCCCCACTTCCCTTGAAAATCGGTCGAAATTTTTTTATTACGAATTTGTCTTGTGTGATGTTTAGAAAATGAGCAAATTAGGACATATTGTCGAGTTTTTTTAATTACTAGTTTACAAATGGCATTTTTTTCAGACTAACCGATACTTTCAATCCTGAGAAATGAAATATGCTTTAGAATTAATAATAATAAAAATAATAATTGTCATTATTTTATACGTATATATATCTTCACGTCATGTCCCTTACTGGGTAATCAGAGAAATCCGAGCGCCATACTCTATTTTTTCACAGATTCCTAGCTTCCTAGCTTCACAGATCCATGTATCGTATCATACATGCTCGTCGATTGTTCTAGCTTCTTATGTTTCCTTCTTTCAAAATATCATTCACATGGTCATACCGTGCCTTTCTGGAGTGGACATTACTAATCACTCTATCACTTACACACATGTTATTTTTTTGATCAGTCGTTCTTTCAATATATCATTTGTTCTTTCTATATATGTATCCAAGCCACCTTCACTTTTATTCATTTTAATCATTATATCCTTCTTATCTTGCATTCTTTCCTTATGTCCTTGTGTTTTATTATACATAATCTTTTATACCACTATTTTTCTAACAAATAATTTAAATTGGTGTCTGGCGGGCTCATGTCACACGGCATTTTCTGCAATTCAACCGGAGTATACGTTATATACAGAATGTAGTGTGTAATATGGCAATAAAGTAATCACTTGGCAAAAATTAAAATAAAAAATTATTACATAAAAAAATAAAAAAGACATTATAGATTAATAAAACAACAGTTCAAAGCAGTTAAAAAAACAATAGCATAATGAGAGAAAGAGAGGAAGAATAAATTTACTTAATGAAAAATATATTTTTGATATATATGAGATTGACGACGTAATACTTATTAGGAGTGAAACTATTCCATAATCATGCTCACTACCCCCTATTCAGTAACTATTGTAAATAAAATAGGAACATACTAAAATTGTAGATTTTAGATTTACGGTCTTATTTCAGCGTTATAAAATATCAGCTTCGACTAAATGGAATAAGAACGTACCTATATTGGCCGGAACGTTCTTAAAAAGTTACTGAATTGGACGTATTTCGAATAATTATTCAAAATACGTCTAATTCAGGAACTTTTCAAGAACGTTCCGGCCAAAATAGGTACGTTCCTATTCCGTTTAGTCCAAGTTGATATTTTATAACGCCGAAATAAGACCGTAAATCTAAAATCTACAATTTTAGTATGTTCCTATTTAAGTTACAATAGTTACTGAACAGGGGGTAGTGTACTTCAAATGTCGAGCTGATAAATTCACAAGTATGATATTATATGCCTCCCAAGGCCTACTTGGGATTTTTTTTTATATTAGGCGCATCGGATTTCTTTGCGTCTGGCGCGACTGCACCATTCGAACGTATGGTGGGGGCGGCCCAGCATGTAATGAATACACACTTCTCGTAAAATCTGCATCACGGACGTATAGTGTAGTTCCTTTAGTCTGACTATTTTTACCATAGTATGACCCTGCTCCGATTCTTGCCTATGGTACACCTACTTCCTTTCGTTTGATTTCCATCGCTTTGTACGAATAATATGTATTTGATTCGAATGCCGCCGCTAAATTATGCAAATTAACACAATAATATACTAAAATGCGCGTGTGATGAACGTACCACGGCGTTATTTTGAGTCGTTAACGTTGCCTTGATTCATTGCTATTACATGTTTCACTATCCCCTCGTATGAAACAAGGATCGTTCGCCGGACGCTATTCGGTTTTTCGAAAAATCATATTCGGGAAGGTAAGTATTTTTTTAGAGAATGAAAACGTCCTCCTTTGCTTAGTGTTACAATCTTGGTTATGTACTTATCTTTTTTAACCTAGAATAAATAAAATAAATCCATTTTTTTAAATAAAAAAAATAATAAGTATAAATGTATGTGCTATATATAGGGAAACGAAATCAGTCTAAGCAGGGTGAGGTTCGAATTCGCGCCTACAAGATTACTAATCTAGAGCGATGTCAACTTTGCCGCCGACCCATCAATATCTACTACTAATGTAATATGTTATAAATTTACTCAAATTTCCATACAAAATATGTAGAAATTATGTTATTTTTATACATTTTATTCAACTTCACCTGTCAGTCCGTACCCGGCCAGTTAGAGCACTGTAACTTTCTGAATTTGTGTATTACCGATGACAATGAAGCGATATTTCCAGTGTGATTCATTAGATATTTTGACAAATTTGAACAATTTTGTATTTCATAAATACTAAGTGTAATTGTTTAAGTACTATCTATATTGTTTTACAATGGATAATGTATGTTCTGTATTTGAATTTGTTTGCTGTATAAAAAAACTGCGTTTGACATGAGCAGTATGACTGTAAAAAATCTACGGACTGACGTGACGGACTGAAATGTCTTCTGTATTTTTTTATTTATTTACTTGTTAATGTTTAACACCGTCGTGTCGGCGTTAAGTTTGTGAAAGCCCATATTTGAATTCGAAAAAAGTTGAACATAATATTTTGCAATGAATTTGTAAATTGTGTATTTTCCTTAGTAAATTATAAAAAATGTCTCGATTCTAAATTTCGATTCTGCTCTGTCGAAAGCTGTTTTTATCGTACCTACGTGAAAATTATCAATAACGTCCTGCGGTGTGTAGAATAATCTAATCGATATTCATATTATTACGTTTATGCTATCTATATGAAAAAATGATATTTTGGTGAGTAAATGAATTATTTCTAAGTTTGCCAATAGACAAAGTGCAAAACTGAAGAAAAAATCATTAAATTTTGGGATTGCCTAGTTTAAAACTTATCACTACATAATCATATTCAAAAACACATTTTGTACTACGTAGATATATCGGTTTCTATGACTTCATTGAAAAAAACATATGAGTTGTTTTGTGTAACTATTTATTTTTAATTGTTGGCGGCCATGAGCCCCGCCGAGCTCCGTATATGGAGTAAGGAGTATCTTCATTCTCCGTTTTGAGTATGAAACATATTTTTTCGACAGCGTTTTTGAATTAAGTTGACAACATTATGATAACGTCATTTTGCCCTGCTAGGACTTTCACTAGATTATTTTCAAATTTATCAAAATTGTTTTGTTCGTACATTATGTTACGTTTAGGCAAGAGGATGTCGGCCCCTTATATCGTATGTTTATTGCTCTAAATGAAAACACAATTTGGCGCAAGAGGCGGAGAAATATAGGTGCGGGTCAATTTAAGCGGTTTTACCCTGTAGAACATTATTTTGTTTGCATGTAATTTTTATATGGATTTCAGTACAAAAATAGACAGGATTTTTTTATATACACACCATTTTATGCCGTGTCCTCAATGAGCTATATTTATGAAAATAATTATACAAATAGTATACGTTCTTCTGTTATTTCGACCTTTATATCCTAAAGTTTTCACATTTTGATAAGACTTATCTCTTAGATTTATATTTCAATAACCTATGGTAAGCATTCCGTTTGAAAGGTCGTTAAAATATTTTCTCAAATTGAAATTTGGTACAAATATATTTTTTGTTTTAACCACTGTGAATACTTGGTGTCTAACCGGTTTTCGGAGCTGACCGCTCCCTCCTCAGGTCAGACTTGTACTAAATTATTATTAAAAAATGAACGAACGTGTGCGATATTATGTTGTGGGTGGTAACGCGGACGACAAAGGGGAGGGGGAGGAGTAAGGATTACCGTTATGGCGAGCTAGTGGAAACATATTGAGAAGCGGTGAATTATTCAAAATTGTTTGATTATTTATAATTTTATTATTTCTGTTCAGAGCCTTCCTATTTTCTAGGGTTTCCAGATGATCTAGTTTTAATCCCTCTTTATTTAGAAAAAAAAATATTTTCTTTTTATTAAGTTTTTGTCCTGAAAAATATTTTATTTATTTTTTTGTACATAATATAAACAAATATAATTCATGATTAATAATATTCAATAAACTTTGTCTACACCACTCACACGAGCACAAACTTCTACCGGTTTCAAAATCAATTTTTTCTTCTTTAGGAAGACTTATGTACTCAAACTAAAGAACATTAGTCTTCCCGAAAAAGAAAACATTGTTTTTGAAACCGGTAGAAGTTTGTGCTCATGTGAGTGGTGTTAACAAATTTTATTGAATATTATAAATCATTTATAATGTCGCCACAAAGTTATCTTCCAAACATTAACGATTTAAAGATAATTCACACTGGTGGGCTTATTATTATTATTTCTTCCAACCAACCAGATTAAAATATGAAAAAAATATATATTATGTACATCAACAAAAGAAAAGATACATTTCACTAAGATGAATATTAAAAAAAAAACATCTCATAACAAAAACAAAGGGTTGGGAAAGGAAATGGAGAGCGAATCGGGATCAGGTGTTTAGGTATAAATATTCCTTCTTTAGTTTTTGTTTGAAAATACAAAGTGAGTTAGACGACGCAATCTCCGGACTTGGCTATTCCAAAGTCTTGCAGATTGTACTTCGAACGAGCTGAGAAAATTCTGTGTTATGGGTAGGGATAGATAGTGTTCTACGTTCAGCAGATTGGAGTGGATAATATTTGATGTAAATGGATTTTTTTTTGACACTTGAATAATTGTTTTCATATAATCTCATGGAAGGACATGCTTTTCACTTATTATTTTGAGTTTTGATATTTTTGTGCAATATGTATATTTCGTTATCAAATTCTTATTTTTGATTGTTACGAAGCCACCCCAATCCGGAAATAAAAATCATTATTTTTAAATAATGAATATGTCCTTGTACGATGAACATACATATTGTATTGTATACTCATGAGTTCCATGATCTTATTTAAATCTATAAATTAGAGATTACTTTTAATCAAATTAGATTTATTTGTCTTAAAAATATTTATAATTGATATTTAAACAGTAACGGTTCATTATGATTGTAAATTCAATAATAAGCAATGTATAGAAAATGATTTATCGTTGCCAGTGTTCAAATACATTGAAATAATAAATTTGTAGCATTGCCTTACTGGCAACACAACAGAGCTAGGGGATACCAAAGTTTGATTATTACATTTCTATAAACAATGCTAAATTGTACGGTCATAATATATTATTAAGTACACAATTTTCTGAGAAAACGTTCCCCTGTACCGGAGGTTGCCAACTTGTGGTTCGCATATCGCAGGGGCGATGATATATACCTATGTTACACTGAAAGAAATTTTTTGTTGATAGTAACATAATTTCATGTTAATATCAACCAAATTATAGTGACTATCAATCATTTGGTTGATTTAACTAAATGATGTTTGGTTAACCTGTTTTAGCTGTCAACAATTAAACAGGTTTATTAAATGATAACAAAATATAATATGGCTATTCACTACTAAATATTTGTCAAACTATAACAAAATTCTTTGTTATGTCAACCAAAAAACTTTGGTAGAAATTAGTCAAACATTCAATAACACGTAGACAAATGTTTTGTTGAAAAGACCCACATAAACAAGCTGTTCAGTTAAAAACAACCTAACTGCTTAGACTCAAACAAAACAGTTGTGTAGCAGTTAGCCAAACCTTTAATAACAGGTAGATAAATGTTTTGTTGAAAAGACCCACATAAACAAGCTGTTCGGTTAAAAACAACCTAAGTACTTAGACTCGAACAAAACACTTTTGTAGCAGTTAGCCAAACCTTTAATAACAGGTAGATAAATGTTTTGTTGAAAATGACCTTATTTTGACTCAGGTAGACAAGCTGTTTGGTTGAAAATAACGAAATATTCAGTAAGTGTTTGTCAATTTATTTAGTTGATTGTAAATTAAATAAATGAGTTTTGTTATTTTATCTGAACTCTTCAATCATGTCAAATAATTAAGTCATTTTAACCAAACAGTTTTAATTTCAACAGCTATATAATTAAGTGGTCAACAATCAATTTATTTTTATTATAATAAGAATTTTAATTCAAATCCCGTAAATATAAAACTAAAGAAACACAAACATATATTTTAAAATAAAATAACGTTGTTTTAAACAAAAAGTAACTTTTATTTTCATTAAAAATCATTTTGGTAAATATACCACTAAAGAAGCACATAATATATTAACTATATTTTAAAATAAAAATAACCTTGATTTCAAAACAATATGTCACTGTAAATTTTATTGAAATCCTTAAAATATAGGTATCTAATTTAATACAAGATACATAAATAGATATTTTTTTATATGTATAACACAATAACAATGATCACAAATTACACTTTCATGTGTATTGAGTACTTAGTCTACGTCAAAATCACTGTTTGTCACATTTGATTGAACAATCAATTTGCATAGTAGTGAATGCAATGTATCCATCAATACTTCAATTTATATTCACTTTTTAAACAAATAATAAAACACCTTTACCGGACAAGAACTGTCACTGGGCAAGCGTTTGTGTTTATATATGAATTACAAATGGCGACCGACTCAAAGGGTGCGTGCGGCAGTAGACAAATATTTGATAAATATTAACCGAACTCTTTCGTTAGATACTACAAACAAGCCAATTTAACTAAACTATTTTGTTTGAAAATCTTTTTTAACCTTATGGTTTGTTTAAAAATAGCCAACATCGTTTTGAACTAAGAACTTAACGGTTTGTTGTTTCAATCAAATAGTTTGGTTGAAATTTGGTTTGATTAATAATAACAAACTGTTTGGAAAGTAATGACATAAGGCTTCTTAACCAAACTGTGATTAGTGCATACAACCAAACCGGTACAGTTGTAATGATTAAACTTTATCTACTATTTACAGAAGTTTAGCTAAAATATCGGTAACCGAACAGTTTAGTTAAATTATTTTTTTCAGTGTAGACGGATGTATTTTATGAATAATGTTTTTTACTCCTCACTACCCCAAATACTAGTTATGAATTCTACAAGTGGGGAGTTATGAATTTTTATTGACAAACATTTTTTCAACATCTCAATAGAGACGAAGTAGGGATATTGTAGAAGAACCAGGAACTCGAGGCACCTACAGGGTTTACGACCTGTCATCGGCTGGTTTCCAAAGCACTGGTTAATATCGTCAAATCACCATTAGACGAAACATCCGTAACAAAATCAATTAGATCTAAAAACGGTTGAGAACTGGCGCCCAATACTGTTGTTGGAACAAGAGAGAAAGAGAAGTTATAGGATTTTCCCTCGGCCCATCTCACCAGAATATTCTGGAATATTCTTCACGCTATAACGAAGATCATTAATTTCGTCTGATACAATCGGCACACACACACAATAATACAATAAATTATTTCGTTATCTCAAGAAGGAAACTCATTTCTCCTTAATAATATGTGAAGGGCGCCGTTAGGGATGCTGGAAAGGGAATGAAGTTGTGATCTATACATCTCTCCCTAAATACAAATACATATTTTTTCATGACGTTGTGAACAGCCAATTAAAAAGACGTTATTTTGATATATCCAAAGCTTTAGTTTTGAATACAACAAATATAAATCCTGATGCTAAGCATAAAATGAACAATTTCAAGAAATCAAAATACTTGGATGATTTACTTGTTTTGTTAACGATATTTCAACTAAAGTTTTGTAATTAGTAATTATAGTTTGGAGATTATAACTCTACGGATTATTTGGCTGTGTGCACAAAAAAGTTGGTTACAAATAAGTTGTCACTTTTATTTGGCTACTATTATCATAAAATTTTGTTACTATTTATAAAAAAAATCAGTATACCTACTTTTTCAACAATAAACTTTTCATTTACTGTGATGTTGTTTGTCGTTTTTTTAAGTTCTCGGAGTGATTCATCAAAGCCCGAAGTTATCCAAGCCGAACGATTGTTAGATGACTTCGTCACACACGGAGATGGTCTCTCTTGCACCGCATCAATTGAAATGTGTGCGAATGAGACGAAAAAAGACGTGGCGAGTTCAAATGGCTTATATTTTTTTATGTACTTAAAATGGATTGTTGTTTTGGTAAAACTGTTTTTTACTCTCCACACTATGGAATAGGGGAGAGTCATGATTTCGCAAAATTTAAGCGTATTTTTTTTACATCAATTTCTCAATGGGTATCATGTAGAGAATGCACACTATGAGTTTCGTCGTGATGTGTTTGTGTGTATGGCGTATACGCTGTACGCCGTACGCCGTACGCCGTAGCATTTATCTTTTTTGTGTCCTCTCTACAGCCCAAACTATAAGTCTGATCGACTTCATATTAACATCATATGTGTAAAGTGCAAAGACCTAGAGCTGATTAGTTTTCCATAGACAACTTTTGATTTCTTCTCTATGAATTCATCATTTACGTTGTTTTTTTTTTGTGTCCTCTCTGCAGCCCAAACTATAAGTCCGATTGACTTCATATTGATATCACATGTGTTAAGTCCATAAACTTAGAGCTGATTAGTTTTCCATAGACAACGGTTCATTTTTTCCCAATGTTTCTTTATGATTTCATCTATTAAAACTGAAAAAATGCTCTCACGACCTGGAAATTAGAGATATTTTAATTTGGTTTCAACTATTTATACAACACCAAGAATCTTCATAAAATTGTATTCAAAGTTGGTCAATGTTAAAAGAAAAATATTCAACGGTTTCAAAAATTATATTTTATTTAATGGATATTTGTATGAAACTTATATGTAACAAGAGAATTTTTTTATATTTGGCAATGTTCAGTTCATTGATTTCATATTGATATAAGAATATTAATAGCTTGAACTTAGAACTGATTAGCTTTTCATAGATATCATAAAATTTCTTCATATGATATCGCGTGTCAACATTGTCAAAATGCTCTAACGCTCTTTGAAACAAAATTTATCTGCTTTTATTAAAATATTTCATACAACATTAGAATTCTTCACCATACTGCATTAATAGTTTGTCTATCTTAACATGAAAATATACTATCGTTAGAAAATTTATATTCCTGGTAGTAAAATTTAGAATGAATAAAATATTTCATTGTCAATATTTGTGGTGTGGAGAGTTTAGTGTTGGCCACAACCCACTCGTTTTAAATAAATAAACATATTTTGTATATACTACACGGAATGAAATAATTTATTTGTACATAATCGATTGTTATAGTGCTAGGTGGTATTCATTTGCTGTCTCTTATTTTAATTGACATGAGTTTTGTTACATTTTGAATTGATTAGTTTTTGTTTATTTCAATTTTGACGGATATGTTTTTATCTGTTGTGTTTATTTTCCGTTATTTACATTTATTTGTCCCGTAGTTCAAATCAACGACACGTCTCGATGTTTGTTTTCTGAATGAATGAATGAATGAATGGATGATGGAACACGCAGTTGTGTGTATTAAATCAGAGGTCTCCAAATTGGTGGTCCGCGAAAACAATTCGCAAGTCCGCAGAGATGGGCATTTATGGTATTTATAACGAATTATATCCAATGATTTTATAATTATTTATTACACAGTAAACTAGAATATGCATCCACAATCTAGTATCCAAATTAAGATTAATACATAAAAACAATAGAATCTATTCAAAGAAGGCTAACACAAATATTGGAATAAGCCATGTATTTGACTGTTATAATGACAGGTTAGAGTATTTTCACTTAATTTCCTTAAATAATCTTAAAATTGCAGATATGGTATAAAATAGTAAATTATCAGTTAGATGTACCATTTTCCTTCCTCGAATTCAAATAACAGTAACAATTAGAAACACCATAATTAGTATTATTTTTCACTTAAAATTTTACAATACAAATATTGGTTTGTTTCTCTCCCATTCCTCGCTTAATCAGAACGTACAAATCATTTAATCTAATATCGATATCTTCTCGAATCCCAACAAACAGACATTCAAAAACCACATAATTTCACAATCAATGAAAAAATATTGAGTTCAATTATTGTTTAATCTTAAATCTACGGCTCTAAGCTCATATTTGCAAAATTTAAAAATAATCGAATGAGTACTTTAGTCTATAATCGACAAAGTAAAATTAACACGCACACTTCACACAGCACATAGCACACACACAGATACATTGTGATGAATCTTTCAGAATACAATCTCAGTATGATACTAGTTGATAATCTGCAATAAAAAATAGCCTTAAAAATTGCTAAATCATACCTCTCCAATATATCCCCTTGGGTTAACAAAAATATTTTTATGAATATTTTAGGAATATTTATTTTAGAAATATTTACCAACAACATAGGTATTGGTCATTCTAGCTTGTATCTATGCTAAATAAAATAAGATTAATATCCAAACAAACAACCTTAAACTTAATCATTTTATCCTTTGATACGAACTATTCCCATCCCTGTTTACTTTTTAATGATAATTGATTTATTTTATTGTGTGTCGTTTCGATTTTATTACTTAGAATATTAATGTATCCTACTTCTTCATTATTGATCTTTTTTTCATAACTTATTGTATTGTTAATATTCTACATACATAAATACATTCTTTTTTTTGTGAATTCATTGTTTGTATTTAATTTTATTGAATACCTAAGCATTAGTTTTTTTTTTGTATAATATGTATATTTTTAATTTTATCAGTAAAATATACGATCGACCTATTTAAAGAGGATTTAAAAGAAATCGTAGAATTATTTATGCACTTTGATTTTACTTAATATATATTTTATTATTTCCTTTAATTTGTAAAATTTTAATTTTATAAAAAGTGTTCAAGAAGCTTTTTGAAGTCATTCTTCTTATCCACATGTCTATAATTTCTTTATCCTTCATCCTTTCGTTAATCATACATTTTTTACTGTTTTTGATTTTGTTGGTTGTTGTTTCATTTTAATTTTTATTTCGTAGTTCATAAATAAAAAATCTTGTGTAATGTCAGGTTCCACCGACGTTGATGATCATCATGGAGAAAGCCTTCCTGTCCTGTGCAGTGCTAAACAAAAATTATTATTATTATTATAATAAAATTTACTATGGTTATTTTTCTAGTTCACTGGTTTCTTTTTTAATTAATTTACCTACTAACTAAAAAAAAGTTGGTAGTCCGAGGTGAAATTAAATTCTCTTTCCAAAGTTTGGCGACTGCTGCATTGAATAACAATGTGCTGTTGGATATTTTCTGTTTTGGCATTGTTTAAAAATACCTCCATCATTGATATGGTTTTGCAGACTCGAATACTGCTGTCCATCCTATTGTTATATATTTTTATCGATATTTTGGTCCTTTGTACCTCGTTTACAATGCCGGGTTATTTAAAACAATTAAACGCTTCTGATTTCCATGTGGCACGGGGAATATAATTTAAATTAGGTACGTGGCGTAGTGTTAATTCATTTGGTTTTGGCACTGGCGTCCTTGGTTCGCAATAATTTAAAAATAATGCAGAATGTAGAATTATAAGTGATGTAAAAAAGATATTTAAAACATCGTTCATTCATAACCGTTTTTGTTTTGTTTTGTTAATAAAACAACATGCTGCATAGTTACGCAGTAAATTCTTGTGAATAAGAGATAAAAGTAAAATAACCAACGTTGTCCAAAAGATTGCCAAGCAGAAGTGGAGCTGGGCAGGGCATGTCACCCGAACCACAGACTTCAGATGGACTTAGAAAGTGCTGGAATAGCGACCTAGAACGGGCAAAAGAAGTATTGGAAGGCCTTAAACAAGGTGGTCTTATGATATTAGATCAGTTGCTGGAGGCGGATGGATGCGGTCTGTCCAGGATAGAGCAGTAGAGGTCACAGGGGAAGACCTATATTCATTAGGTCCTGGACGAAGGAGGGCATAGGAGGGCAGGGCATATATATATATATATATATATATATATATATATATATATATATATATATATATATATATATATATATATATATATATATATATATATATATATATATATATATATATATATATATATATATATATATATATATATATATATATGTTATATTTGATGTTTTCACGGGTGAAATATGTTATAATATTTTTATCTCGGTTTTCCCGTGTCAGTAGGTCTTGACTAAGACCATTTGTCTTCCGACGTTTCGCCTGAATATCACCAGGCATTTTCAAGGACTTAACGAAAAGCACGCGCGCGACACACGTCTACTAACACTGGGAGCTCACCGTCTTGACGGTGAGCTCCCAGTGTTAGTAGACGTGTGTCGCGCGCGTGCTTTTCGTTAAGTCCTTGAAAATGCCTGGTGATATTCAGGCGAAACGTCGGAAGACAAATGGTCTTAGTCAAGACCTACTGACACGGGAAAACCGAGATAAAAATATTATAATATATATATATATATATATATATATATATATATATATATATATATATATATATATATATATATATATATATATATATATATGTATATATATATATATATATATATATATATATATATATATATATATATATATATATATATATATATATATATATATATATATATATATATATATATATATATATATATATATATATATATATATATATATATATATATATATATATATATATATATATATATATATATATATATATATATATATATATATATATATATATATATATATATATATATATATATATATATATATATATATATATATATATATATATATATATATATATATATATATATATATATATATATATATATATATATATATATATATATATATATATATATATATATATATATATATATATGTTATAATATTTTTATCTCGGTTTTCCCGTGTCAGTAGGTCTTGACTAAGACCATTTGTCTTCCGACGTTTCGCCGAAAAGCACGCGCGCGACACACGTCTACTCACACTGAAAGCTCACCGTCAAGTGACTCGTAGCGTACAAGATGGCCGCTTATGTTAAGCTTTTCGTTAAGTCCTTGAAAATGCCTGGTGATATTCAGGCGAAACGTCGGAAGACAAATGGTCTTAGTCAAGACCTACTGACACGGGAAAACCGAGATAAAAATATTATAACATATTTCACCCGTGAAAACATCAAATATAACATATATATATATATATATATATATATATATATATATATATATATATATATATATATATATATATATATATATATATATATATATATATATATATATATATATATATATATATATATATATATATATATATATATATATATATATATATATATATATATATATATATATATATATATATATATATATATATATATATATATATATATATATATATATATATATATATATATATATATATATATATATATATATATATATATATATATATATATATATATATATATATATATATATATATATATATATATATATATATATATATATATATATATATATATATATATATGCACACGTATACGACGCGGGATCAGTGGAAGCACTTGTTTGAATTCTTACGTACAACGCGGAACT
Organism: Molanna angustata; assembly: GCA_963576475.1. Taxonomy (NCBI): domain Eukaryota; kingdom Metazoa; phylum Arthropoda; class Insecta; order Trichoptera; family Molannidae; genus Molanna; species Molanna angustata. The sequence goes on along the minus strand of OY754977.1, from coordinate 8,183,789 downwards.
GTGGACGGTATCTTTCGAACGATATTCTGGCAAAACGTTACCTGGGGGGCAAGTCTGGTTCGATCGGCGAAATCAAAATCCCAGTGATTACCCATATCATGGATATAATTATCGTATGGAGTTCTGTGACATCTTAAGATATTGTAGAACTCCATATAATAATTATATCCATGATATGGGTAATCACGAGGGTTTTCATTTCGCCGATTGAACCAGACTTGCCCCCCTGAATTGCTGGCACCTACTTGTAAGTGGAATGTATCTAATCTCTTTACGTACTTAATTCAAAATTGTTTTTGTTCCGTACAAATCCCTCGGCGGCGTATTAAAAATGAATAACCGAATTTCGACCGAAAAATGTTTATCCTTTACGGAGAGGGCCGGGCGGTGGAACAGGGGTGGGAATATCCGGACGCTTTTATCTTGAGTGGAGGTAATTAAACCTCAAAGAAACATCAAGACGAGCGGTGGACTTTGGAGGAAAATGTGAGGGGAAAATTATCGCGAAGCGTCCACTGAGGGAGATTTGAGTAGAGTAGGTGAACCCTCTCTCAAAAGTGTGTTATCGTTTTTGAAATGAGTCAATACGGAACACAGAACACAATGATCGAAATATCATTGTTCTACTTCTGTTGAAAACATAAATAAGCCATCAGTATATAATAGTGTAAGATATAGCAACGTCAAAAAACAATCTATTTTTAAAGGCTGGTTTTTTATTATATCCTTCCTCATTAAATATAGGTATAAAAAAGGTAAGTTTGGCACCTGGGAGTGGTTGCGTTTACCAATGCGCATCCTCTTTCTATTTATTTATGTGCTTTTATTTATATTTATCTATTACTGTTTTAAACAGACAGACATAACCTTTATCTTTTATGCACAAACTTTATCTTTTTTATAATTTTGAACAAAACCAATAACTTCCTGTATTGCTTCTTGTGTAACCCAATATGAATCCATATACCTATGTATATTTGTATTTTTTTCTCTCTATTTTTGTTGACTTTTTTGTTTTAGTTATTATTGTTTTACTTTTCCTTGTTATGTTGTTAGTTTGATGCAAGTTCGAAACCAAGACTACATCTGTAAATACAAAACCAAGAGCAGAGCTACCAGATCAAGAACACCAACGCAGTCTTGGTCTTGGCTTTGCATTTTCTCATCACTAAATAAGTACGTATTAAAGAAACAAAACGAGCCCTTGATATAAACTTAATAAAGATCGCAACGTATAAAAATTGAGTAACAATAATTTTGTTTCTATTATATGCTCCGTGATTGTAGGTAAGTAGGTGGGTAGTTTTTTTCTTCTTTTTATTTCGTGTCGATTAGATTATCTTAATTTGCTGCCAGGAGAGGTCTTAACTGTTATTTGGCATGGTATTGTTGAGTACCTATTTTATTCTAACCCCATATTAACAGAGTCAACAACATAATATTTTTGCCCCTCATAAAAAATGTAAGACATAACGATAAACAAAATAACATAAATAAACCACTTACATATTATTAAGTAATATGTAAGTGGTGTACTTTAATAAATTTAATGTCAGAATTTGAACGTATAAAAGATGAATTATCTTAGAATTGAATTTATTTAATATTGCTTCTCGGGCAACTTACACGTACTATGTCAAATATTTATTTGGCATGCACTCAATAACAAGTTGCCACATTCTGGAGACCTACGACATATCTTAGAATAACGTTTCTTCTCTTGAATGATCTGTTTTTTGTATTACGTAAGCGCCTGGTAATCGAAATTGCTTGAGTTACAATAATATCTCCTATATTAAGGCAATGAGGTCTACCATCCATTCTGAATGTGGTGCTTTTTTAGGTGAGACGAAACTGGTGTGTGGAGATAGACGCATGTGTCAAGGCGATGCACACCCGCATATTGTTTGTTTACCAGTGATCGTTCAGAGGTCGAATTCGCGTGGAATTACACGCATGTGTCGTGTTTACTTTAGTGAATAATATGCGGCGATGCACACTCGCATATTATTTGTCGTTGGTCAACCCATGTTGTGGGATATGCCGTGATAGAATATACTAGTGATCGTTCGGAGGTCAAAATTCGCGTGGGAATACACGCATGTGTCGTGTTTAATTTTATATAAGGTAATGCGTACCCACACATCTGTCGCTGGTTACCTCCCATTTTGGTATATATATCGTGACGGTATGAATGAATGATTGAGTGTTGGGACAATAATAACTTCTAAATACGTAGGTATCTGATTTTATTTCGTCTTCAAAATTATTCATGTCGTGTTGGTACCTACCTGCATTTATATGCCGACTGCCGTGGCATAGTGGTACGTCGTCTGACATGTCTGCCGGCGTCCCAGGTTCGACTCCCAGCAAGGGAGAAAATAATTTGAAATAATTTCTCGCGCGGTTGTTGCTTGCTTCTCAGGGTTGGAAACACTGGTTGGAAGAAATTTCCACTAGGTAATAAATTTAATAGAAATTTCCTCTCGCACAAGGTGCTATGACGTGTTCATTTATGAATAAAAAAATAATTATAAAATTGTTCTGGATACGGCCCTGATTATCGTGATACAGGCGAATACAATTATAACCTACATTTTCGATACGTATTGTGATTATCTTTGAAATTCAATGTAACTTGTTTTTTTCCCCTGAATTGTACTATCAATTTAGTATTTAATGTGAAGTAAGTAATTCAAATATAGTATTTAAAGTGAAGTAAGTAATTCAAACATAGTATTTAAAGTGAAGTAAGTAATTCAAACATAGTATTTAAAGTGAAGTAAGTAATTCAAACATAGTATTTAATGTGAAGTAAGTAATTCTAACACAGTATTTAATGTGAAGTAAGTAATTCTAACGTACTTTTGCCTATAATTAATAAAGTATACAATCTCAGCGTTATACTATGTAGTTGATAATCTGCAATAAATTGATAACTCCCAGATGGACGGTGAAAGGACACTGAAAGTAAGAATACCGAAAATATTTAACACCCTTCCAAGTGGTATGGATAAACTTGACAAAATATCCTCAGTTAAAACTATATTTAAAAAAACTATTGTAGAAAGTAATTAAAAGCATTTAACTTATTTATAAGCAGTAATTACATGTATCCCATATTATCCAACTGTCGATTCGTTCATGAGAATTCAATTCTCTGAATGAATCGACATTATTAAGCCAAGATGCGTGTACGAAGGAACATTTTGTATGGCGTAGTGGACTTTTTGCATGCTAATAACACCAACTAGAGGCCTCGCAGCATATATGTTCCCGTACATGGATTTACTCAGAATTCGGAGTAGAACATTTTATGTGAGTTTTGTGTGTCTGTCCCCCCCCCCCGTCCCCCCACCCTTATAACTTTGGATCCGCTGGATTCACAAAGCCCAGAATTTCAAAATATATAAACACTTATATGTCTATAAAACTTTTATACACAGAATGTTGAATTTTTGTTTCAGTCAGGGGTTATCAACTATTGAAATTTTGGTTTATATTTCCATATATCTCAGAAACCATAAAAGCTAGAACGCTGAAAATTGGTATAAACATAGACAAATACAAAATCTCAAATTAGTTTTTTTTTAAATTCCAGGGTTTCTCAAACATTTTTTATTAAGAAAAATATTTTTTTTATGATAAATTTATGAGTTTAACTGCCTATATTTCGAAATTTTTTAAAATATCGAAAAAATCCGAAACACCCCAACTAGATAATTTAATTTTTTATAAAAAATAATAACATTGTTTTAGCACGTCTCAATTTTTTTTAAGAATTTTTATAAAAAGTGAATTTAGTGACGACATTGCTTCATACAATTTGTATGGCAGTAGCCTACACACAATATCTAAGAAGACTTAATAGTTTGATACTAATCTCCAAACAAACATACATACCATCATGCTGTTTTCATATTCTGGGTAGGATCAAAGGACTGACCTCCATACTATCTTATCTTGACATACATACCTAGGTACATGTGTTGTATAGAAAACCAAATATCTTAAAATATTAAATAATTTGTATTTATGGGTTTATAGTTTGGTACTTATTCTTCAACTATACGTACTATTGCTATCGACAGTTGGATCTCATGTGTTACATGCAACTAGTAATTATAATACTGTAACTTAAGGAATGTAATATGTACTTGAGTTTTTGTATCGGAAACTCACAGATAGTCTGTAGGCTAGTGAGATCCCAATTATTATGATGTAAAACTTCCCAATTATTATGTATGAAATAAAAACGTATGATGGCCTATTTTGACGTTTGGACATTAATGAAGTTCTTTATATGCTTATTGCCTAAATAATGGTAAATATTATATTATTGAGAGCTAAAAGTGGGGGAACAAAGACTGTACTTCATTGTAAACGCGTACTTAATAAAATACACTTATGTCTCGCCGTGCGAAATTTAATCACTTATTTCTCTTTTTTTTCGCGTGGGACGAAAACATATACCTCAGTAGGTGTTTTTTTCGTCGTGTTTGTACATTTAGGGACCGCACAACACTTATGCACTTTTGAATTGATTATAAATACACAAATCGTCCTAGAATACATATATTACATATAGTAGTGATATGCAGTTTACAATATCGTGACGTCACCGTCAGGGTTGGCAGCCGCCATGATACTACAAGCGTTTTTTGGCGTAAATGTCAAATTTGATTTTAAAATGGCGATTTTTGCTACTAAACCTTTATTTTATGTAGAAATGTATATATATTTGAAAACAGTGAATGCGTAAAAACATCGTGAGATAGTTTTTCAAAATTAGTCATCATGCCTATTGTACGTGTGTATGATAAATGTATAAAACAGAAGTAAATTGCTTCTCTATGGGAAAATTGAGTTGCCAACTTCATATTCCAACTGTCGATTTGTTCAGGAGAACTTTGTTCTCTTAACATATCGACAATGTATCAAGCCAGAATACGCGAGAATTGTATGGAGAGGTCTACTTTTTTCACGGCTTTTCCAACTTTGAAGTCAAAAAACACCAACTTAGAGGCTTCGCAGCATATATGTTCCATACACGGATTTACTCAGAATTCGGAGTAGAACATTTCGTGTGTCTGTGTGTGTGTGTGTGTCTGTGTGTGTGTGTGTGTCCGTCCCCCCCTTATAACTTTTGATCCGCTCAATTTACAGAGCCCAAAATTTCAGAATATATAAAAAGTTACAGGCCTTCAAAACTTTTATACTCAGAATTTTGAATTTTTGTTTCAGTCAGGGGTTATCAACTATTGAAATTTTGGTTTATATTTCCATATATCTCAGAAACCATAAAAGCTAGAACGCTGAAAATTGGTATAAACATAGACAAATAAAAAAACCTCAAATTAGTTTTTTTTTAAATTCCAGGGTTTCTCAAACATTTTTTATTAAGAAAAATATTTTTTTTATGATAAATTTATGAGTTTAACTGCCTATATTTCGAAATTTTTTAAAATATCGAAAAAATCCGAAACACCCCAACTAGATAATTTAATTTTCTATAAAAAATAATAACATTGTTTTAGCACGTCTCAATTTTTTTTAAGAATTTTTATAAAAAGTGAATTTAGTGACGACATTGCTTCATACAATTTGTATGGCAGTAGCCTACACACAATATCTAAGAAGACTTAATAGTTTGATACTAATCTCCAAACAAACATACATACCATCATGCTGTTTTCATATTCTGGGTAGGATCAAAGGACTGACCTCCATACTATCCTATCTTGACATACATATATAGGTACAAGTGTTGTATAGAAAATCAAATATCTTAAAATATTAAATAATTTGTGTTCATGGGATTATAGTTTGGTACTTATTCTTCAACTATACATACCATCACTATCGACAGTTGGATCTCATGTGTTACATGCAACTAGTTATATTGTATTTTTTATAGAAAAGTGTTTTATTTATTCTTCACTACATACTTCATGATAGTGCTTTCAAATAGCTTTCCTGTACACCCGGCTAACTGTTTTGGGCTCCACTATGGTTGAATTTTCATTTTTTTTTGTGAACTTCATTGTAATATTATTGTTCACATGTATTAATCTAACAAAATGTCAATATAAACCAAAATGTATGTCAACACTCATACCAGCAAACGCTGTCTGTGATGAATTTCTTAAATAAATAAATAAATAATACATATTTCTTATTTATTTACTCTTCACTACATGATTTCATCTGTCAAAGTTTTCAAAATGCTCTCACGGTCTGGAAAATCGAAATTTTTTCATGTTGTTTGAATTTTTGATATAATAAAAATACACTTTATAAATATGCATTCAGGGATTGTCTATCCATCTCCAAAGAAAAAATCTATGGTATCATATATCTATGTGAAATAAGTTGCGTATTATATTTTTGTTTTTTGCTTTTCTCGAAAGACGTCTGGTATTTTGACCTCTGCATAACATTTATTATTTCGAATGATATTCAAATTTGGATATTTTATCGCTGTTAATGACAGAGCACAAGGCGCTCCTTCATTATTATTACGTACAATTTCAGTCCGACAAAAAATTTGTTTTTCAATACTAATCTCAGAAGTTACGAAAAAAACCTTTTCTATGTTAATCTTTTATTACAGACGTAGACCTCTAAAGGATTGTTATGATTAGTTTTGTCGTAATGATCGGAATAATATTACCTACAAGTTTGTGATTGAGTTTTGCAGTTTCAAATTACTTTTTCGAAAAAAAAGTATAATAGTGAAATTGATGAGAAGACACAGAAATAGGTCCGAATGCAGAGTCCGACCTAAATACTAAATTCTAAATACTAACCGTGTTTTCATTGCACAGTCGCTAACTTACGTTAGGAGATCACGTGGCTTCCTTACTTAAGGATGCTACGAATTTTTTGTATGAGAATTGAATTGCAGAGACAAAACTGGTCAACCAAAAAAAACATATTCAGTAAAAATACACCAACGTAAATATTCAAATATGTGTAATTGTAAATGTATTTGGGCATATTATACATTAATAAAATTTCTCAAATGGAATATACCTACATTTGTAAACTAATTGTAGATAAACTCATATTTATATTCCTCAGTACCAAAAATACATACATACATACACGCCATTTCCCTCTCGCGTATTTACCTTTCCGTGTTGATTAGGAGGCAAGTACTGCCTCCAATTCGGCACTAGTTTGTTGCGCTAATGCACATAAAAACTAGTGTTGAATTCAAGGCAATTAATTATTGAATATGGAACATATATAGCCATGAAACGATTTCAATGAATGTATATTTTTATGTAAAAAGTAAGTACATATACATCCTCATACATTGTGTACGAAGTCGGTCGTGGCAGGATTCGAACCTGCGTCCACTGCATTGATAGCCCAGTGCGCTAACCGCTCTGCCACCACCCATCTATACCATACGATGCATATTTCAATACGATAATAATTGATTTCAATTTATAAATTGTAAAGATAATTGACCTCCAGTTAATTCATCAGAGGTAAGATTCTCACATATTTGTTATCCAGTCGGTCAAATAGAGGCCGATTCGCCGTTATCTATAGTTACTTTCTAAATTTTGTCTCAATATTGCACACATTTTTTGATTGTGCTTTCAGTCTGGATATGTGTGGCTATAAATATAGTATGTCTTCAGAATGTGGCAACTTGTTATTGTGTGTGTCTTAATAAATATTTGATACAATGCCTGTTTGTTGCACGAGAGGCAATACAATAGATACAATATTTTTTTTGGTTGTTTAACTATACACTTTTATTTATTTACAATCTTCTACATTATTGAAATTTTTGTCTGATTTTATTTTATGTAATATCGTATATATTTTTTTCCTGTTATAAATGTGTGATTTAGATAATTTCTTAATTGAATATAATTTTGTGTCCATGAAAATTTGACAATGGCATAATAATTATATGTTATTTTTTTCAAGTCCATTTACGGTGGTGCTCGTCGTAATGACTTTTCAAATTAAGGTAAATTTAATGCGATTATTTTACAAAAAGAAAAAAATAATCCAATGATGCCACAGTACTGCGGTATACTGAATAATTTTGTATGGAATTTATGAGAACCTCAAATGCTCGTGTTACAATAACTAAGCTCGTGTTACAGGTGAACGAAATCTTTCGAGCTAGGATTAAAATCCGCGTCCACAGGAATACTGATACATACCTATAGCACAAGCATTTATGCTTAATTTAGGGAATGGGAATGTACGAAGATGTATATGTATTTGTTAAAGGAACATATTCATTTTTCAATAATAAAAAAAAATGCACCAACCACTCTTCAACCGACCCATCCAATTTTTTTTATCAAACACCCAATATTTCCCAATTGAAAAGCAATCGTTGTGTAGTATGTGAAATATAAGTTTATAACAAAATTAAAACTTATCGAAAATATATTATATCAGTAACTATCACTTTCTTGTTTTTGTGCGAAATGAAAAAGAAAAGAAACGCAAAACGATTGTCACTTCGTCCAGGAGTGGACGGGCTGGAATAGAAGAAGAAGAATGAGAATATCTCGACTTTATGTCTTCTTCTTATTCCTTCAGCAATCTCTCCACTGTTGGATGTAGGCCTTTTCTAAGTGCATCATTGTTTTAATCAATCATTAATTTAATATTAATCCAACATTCAATTAGTGTTAAAATCTAAAGTAATAAAGCAATCAAAATGTTAGTGTTTGTGTGTGTGTGTGTGTGTATGTGTGTGTGTGTGTGTGTGTGTGTGTGTGTGTGTGTGTGTTTGTTTCACGCCTTCTGAAAAACCAAGAGCATCTAAAAATCTAATTTATGTGCGAACGTGTACCTGTATACCTGATGCAGTGTCACGCTAAAAATAATGCGATAAAAATGCTGAATTTTAAAAATATTTCAATAATTATTTTTTTCATACAAAATTTTCCAAGTCATATCTGTCAAAAAAGTGTACATTTTGCACGCAAATATCTGTTGATTTAAAAGTTAGAAGTAGGTATTTACACAATAAAAATATATTTTGAAGTATAACTTAGCGTTTAAGTGAAAAACATGGTGAATATTTGGTATAATTATAATGTTTAACTTATTTTTAAAGTAAGCCTTTTGTACATAAACGCCGCCATTTTAATATCTTTTCATACAATATTTCATTTTCCCACCGAATGAATATGTTCTTGAAAATTATAAACCTTTGAAATAAATGTAATTATGAAATAATAAAATGAAACACAAGACATTACGGCAAGTTTTAAGACATATATTGTAAAAATGTGTTATTTATTAGTAAAGATATAGGCATAATAAAATTGCATAATTTGTAAATAATATTTGATTTTTCTGACAATTTTCATTTTTATGGCATCGAACAAACCAATGTAGGTACCTACATATTCAAAAAATGTATCCGAACCATTCGATATTACTTACGTGTTCGAATCGTTTCCATGGCTACAGAAAGAATGTGATATTCAAATAAAATTTGTTAGGAATCGAATTTATTTAGAAGGTTGTTGTAGGTAGGTACCTACCTAATACTATTTACTTACAAATCAACAATAATATACCTATACTGATTTCCTATAGGAAAATTATTTTATTTATTTATTTATCAACCGTTTGTCCGATTATAATGAAACTTTGGTGAATTGTCGAGCGTATGCCCAGGATGGTTTTTGGATTTAAACTTTTTTCTTATTCTTCTTCTTCTTCGTGTATTTGGTCGTTTTGGGAGTATCCTGGGAAAGGAAGGTCCGACTGTCCCTCCATCTCTTCACAGGTCTTCCAGGACGGGTTCTGCATATAAACTTTTTTCTTCTTTTTCTTCAACGTGTACTTGGTCATCTTACCTATGAAGATGAACTATCCTGGGAGATGAAGGTCCAATTTTCCTTCCATCTCTTCGCAGGTTTCTGGATTTAAACTTTTTTCTTCTTCTTCTTCATCGTCTATTTGGTCATTTTACCTTTGAAGGTGGACTAACCTGGGAGAAGAATGTCCAATTTTCCTTCCATCTCTTCGCAGGTATCTGGATTTAAACTTATTTCTTCTTCTTCTTCTTCATCGTGTATTTTTGGTCATTTTACCTATGAAGTTGGAGAATCCTGGGAGAAGAAGGTCCAACTGTCCTTCCATCTCTTCGCAGGTATCTGGGTTTAAACTTTTTTCTTCTTCTTCGTGTATTTAGTCATTTTACCTATTAAGTAGAGCATCCTGGGAAAAGAAGGTTCTTTCATCTCTTCGCGGTTCTTCCAGGATGGTTTCTGGATTTAAACTTTTCTTAACCGACTGATGGGACGCGATGTAATGAAGAGAAGGGAGGCACTAAAGGGCCTGAAGGGACGGGAGGTATAAAACTGCCTGAAGGGACGGAAGGTACTGAAGGGCCTGATGGGAAGGGACGTAATGAGGGATTAAAGGGACGGGAGGTACTGAAGGGCCTGAAGCGGCGGGTCCTGGAGTCTAATTCTTTTTCTTCTTAATTTTATGTAGACCTTTAGGGCAGTTTTTATACAAACTATTTCCTATTGTCTAATTCATCTTCTTCTTCTTTTATGTATACATTTGGGTCATTTTTTTATAAAAATTATTTCCTTTAGTCTAATTATTATTCTTCTTCATTTCAGTACGTAGACTTTTGGGAGAGTTTTAATACAAACTATTTCCAATAGTCTTATTCATTTTCTTTTATGTAGACCTTTTGGTCAGTATTTATACAAACTATTTCCAATAGTCTAAATATTCTTCTTCTTCTTTTTTGTAGACCTTTGGGTGAGCTTTTATACAATCTATTTCCAATAGTCTAATTCTTCTATTAGGTATATGTATTTTTACTTATTTTATGTAGACCATTGGAATAGTTTTTTATACAAACTATTTCTTATAGTCTTAAACTTATTTTTCTCTTTTTTATTTAGTCTTTTGGGTTAGTTTTAAGTCTAATAGTCAGAAATATTATTAACGATGTGCACACTTGATGAAAATACATATGAAATGAATGGGATATGGGATGTGACGATATAACCTGCACTAGAATCTTTTCAATACTTTTGTTTAATTAAATTTAAACCATTTATATCATCCTATTTTGAATAATTTTCAACACCTAATATTTAAAGAATGGGGGTTGTGGCCATTACTGAACTCTTCACAACATTTTTATTCAAATTAAAAACTATTTACTATAGTTCAAGTCTTCTTCTTCTTCGTTAATGAAGACTTTCAGTCAAATTGAGCAAAAATATAATGCACACTTGATGAAAAAATATAAAAACGAATGGGATGTGACCAATACTAGATCTTTTCAGTACCTACGTTTGTTTAATCAAATTTTAACCACATCCCAACATCGAAAATTACTAAATTTTCAATAGGTACACATTACAATTTGTTTTCGATGATAATATTTAAAAATGGGGGTTGTGGCCAAACCAATCTCTTTACAACGTTGATAAACAGTCATATTTAAAACCATTACGCATAGTCCATGCGAGCAGAAATTGTATAAATATTATACTTCATTCACACTTTATAGCAATATATAAAAAAGAATGGGTTGTGGCCATCACTTGAACATTTTACAATACTTAAACTCAATCAAATTTCAAACCACTTTTTATAGTCTGATATTGCAAAATAATTGGGTGACAATATTATAAAAACGATTGCTTTTTCTTTCACAATTTTACATTCTTGGCCAACGGCGGGACATAAAAGCTAGTAGTAAATATGATTTAAGATTGAATTCAACTAAAACACATGCATTTATAACACTTATTTTATTATCAATTATAATTATCAACATTGTTTTATGAATATGAATGTAACGTTTTTTATTATTGTTTATAAATGTATTTTTTTTATACAATACATACGTATACAAATATTTATTTCCTTTCCTAATTTAAGCTAGAAGCTTGTGTTTAGGAAAGCAGCAGCTCTTTGCTTACATTATATGAATACTTCACAAAAAATACATAAAATAAAGCTTATAAAATATATAAAACAAATCAATTAGCAATTATATATAAAAAAGGACACAATTTCAGAACAAAATATACAAAGAACAAAAAAAGAAAATACATCCAAAATAAAAAAAAAACACCAACATTAAAATTACAACAGGTACATAGAAAAATAAAAATTAACCATAAAAATAACAATTTTATAGAATGGAATATGAGGGAGAGTGTTTCAAAGTATCTTGAGTTTATCTTTAAATAATTTGTAATTTGTTTCTGTTCTAATATTTATTGGTAGGTTGTTAAATAATTTAATGCCTTTATATATATAATGATGTTGTGCTGTAGTAGTTCGAAATAAAGGTGTCGTAAGACCTCCTATGGTGCTATTTCTAGTACTAATATTTGTGTCTGTGTGTATATTGTTGCTGATTTCTTTATGTATTTGTAGCAATGCGATTTTGTTGTATATTTTTGAGAGTGGCAGGACTGGAAAAATTTGAACACATTATTAGTTGAAAAGTCATACGGTTTTTTTAAGTATAATTTTTATTAAAATTCTCTGTATTGTTTCAAGTGGCAATAATGATGACTTATACGAACCTCCCCATCCAATAATACCGTATTGTAATACCGTGTGGGCTAGTGCAAAGTAAATGTTTTTTAGCGAGTTTAGTGATACAGTGTTCCGTAGTCTATAGAAAATGTAAATCGACTTTCTCATTCTAACTACGGTTGAATTTATTTGAGATTTCCATTTAATATTGTTATCTATTATAATTCCAAGATATTTTATGCTCGATTTACCAGATATGTCAATTATTATTAATGTTATTATAACACATGCATGCATTTATGTTTATATTTACTTGTAAGACTTACAAAGATACAAATGATACTAAAATCTGCAATTTTCACCTATATAGAGGATTGGCACTGGTAAACTCAACTGCTCCCAGGTGACAGACTTATCTATTTCATACCTACATATGTATATTCAAAAAGGAAGGAAATAAAAAAAAAAACATTAAAAAGTGCTTTGTTCTTTTAACCTTGCTATCTCTTACACTAATATAATATGTGTATAGCTTCGAATAGGTATTATCATTCGATATTGTAATAATGAATGCAGGAAGTATGTTTTTACATACGTTGTTGCGCTGTACATATGTTTGTTCGTCTCATACAAGTGTACGACAGTGTTTGTTTATTTTGAAGTATTGCAGTAAAAGTTATGCAACTATTTCAATTATATTTTTATATGCGATGGGTGCCAATTAACACGCTCCGCAGTGCAAATACACACCATTGTATTGCTCTTCTTGTTAATTACGTCACAGAGTTAAAAAACTCAAATCTCTCAGGAAATTGTTGAACATAGAAATTGCGCTTTTGTTAGCTGGGCGGATGAGATCGAGAGAATTACTTCGATGTGATATCGATTTATTCCTTTTTATAATGATTGAAAAATGACGTCGCTTTTAATCGCCCGCGCCGATTACGTCGATTTTATATGCAGAAAAAAATGAAGAAATTGTTAAGAATATTCATTGTTTCGACGGTTACCTTGTGGTACCTATTCTATAATTCAATTTTATTATAATAACCAATAGTAATAACTCACACACCCCCACCCCCGCTCCACACTCTTATTTAGGTACCTAATACAAACGTCCAACATTAGTTAGTTGTAATTCGCCTGTCGATGGGAGTTCACTTTCTCCCGAAACTAATCGCGTTAAACTCAATTCAAGTGTTTATAGCAATTTAATATTATAATAAAAAAAGGAGAAATTGTTTAATATGACTATTTTTTTGAATATCTCAATAAAGACGAAGTTGCAATATAAAGGGAGAATCGGAAAATATTAATTATAAAATATATAGAACTTTCAAAAATTGGATTGACAGGGATCTTAATAAAAATAAATAATTGGTGAACGTTGCGCAAACGCATAAAGTGATCACGTGAACCAGCCGATGACAGGTCGTTAGCCCTGTTGGTGTCTTGATTTCCCGGTTCTCCCTTAATATTACAACTTCGTCTCTATTGAAATATAAAAAAAAATGTCATAATAATATCATTGTCTCTCGACAGGAAAAAAATGCGATGTTTGCGTATACATATGCAACCACAAAAAAACTCATACATACCATCATGCCATGTCCCTCACGGTGTAAGCAGAGAGAACCGAACGCCACTTATTTCTATCTTGATACACATTCATCGCCATCATTTTCGAAGTACAGTGAAACTGCATCATCGTCATTTTATTAACCCCATGTAATATAAAATTTTCCATACTTACATGATACATATAGCTACGCCCACCTTCACCCGCTCCGCATATGGGGACTGAAAACGGCCCCTTCACAGAACGCTAGTAAGAATGATAAAGAATGCATGGTACGAAAGTAGCTCTTAGAAGCTCCTCTAGACTCGTGGTCTCGGCACAATTGTGCAAAAAATAACAATCAACGTCGGTGAAAATAATATTCAAAGACATAGATTGACGCGATATTACTTCAAGCTTGTGACTGTAAAACTGGGCATCAGAGAGTTGACCAAGGACACTCTGGAATTTCAATTTTTTTAATTCAGCAGATAGAAGGGCACTATAGCCATGGCAAAACAATTTGAAGGCTGTAAAGTTCTTCTTCGAGACGACTAAATCCGCATGCCCAATGGGACCTTAAAGAGACCCACGGACAGCAGCGAGGATCTCCGTTCTGTTGTAGGACACATTTGGGTGAAAGCATTCACAGAGGATGATACATATAATATTATCCATTTTAATAATTTGAATCCTTTGTGGGGAGTGACTTGTACTTGAGGAGTTTAGAGATGGCCACAACCCACTCGTTAAAATACAATTCTGGTGTTGCTACTATTTTTTTTAATAATAATTGGGATCTCACTAGCATACAGGCTATCAGTGAGTTTCCCATACAAAAAGGTCAAGTATATATTACATTCCTTAAATTACAGTATTAATATGAGATACATGTTTTTTTTATATAATTACTACTTATAAATGTAAGTACTTATTTAATTTTAATACGAACATGTCGTCTGTATATCGATCTGCCGGATGTGTATTTTAATAATTTTCGAATTATTGTATCTATTTTATCGAAACAAAAAAGTTATTGTAAAAATACAGTTTTAGGCAATCTTGAATATATTTTCAGAGTTATTTGGTCAATGAAATGCTTCCTTTTAATGATTTTTGGAATACTTGGCATTTTTGTGTTGACATAGTTTTTTTATCACTTGAGCAATCCTGTCTTTAATCTTAACGAACATTAAACGACATATTTTGCATATTATAATCACATGGCAGAGGTGGACAATTTTTTCAAGGTTTATTATTTAATTTCATTTTTATTTTATTTGGGGTATGCACAGATGAACAGGTAACATTCATTATATTATATACATATATACTAAAAGTGGTACGATGTATAATAGGGTCTGCCATCCAATTATGTATATCCACTGTTAGTTATATTTAACACAACAGAAGGGAAAGAATGCAAAGAAATAATGATTAGGAGATGGTAAAGGATAGTTGGATAGGAAAGTGACGGAGAGTGTCAGAGGATAACTAAATGAGAGAGAGCATATTAGGTTGTACTGTACTCATACAATAAAAGAAAACAAGACATCTATCCACTGTTATCTCGGATCATGTCCACTAGACAACGTGTCATTTAGCTCAAGAAAAGAAACAAGAAAATATAACTCAATGTATGGAAGTGACAGTTGCCAGTCTCGTGACAACTATCACTTCCATACATTGAGTTATCTTTTCTTGTTTCTTTTCTTGAGCTAAATGACACGTTGTCAAGGGGGGCATGTTGGTTAATTATTTCATGTACCTGCTACTGTACGGAGTATTTATTTATTTAGTAGCACAATATTAAAAAACAAAATATATTAAAGATAACTGCTTCACTAGACAGAGTCTGTTCCGAAGCAATTATCAGTTAAGTTTGTAAATTTTGTACATTTTACAATGAAAAAAATATAACACATACATATTAGGTATAGAAAAAATATAAACAATAAAAAATACACATAAATCAACCTTAACAATAAAAAAATATTATTTACATATCAACCTACACAGTAAAAAGTTCACAAAAAAAAGATGACAGCCAAAAAATATATTAAGTGGGAGAAACTGAAAGAAATCAAATTATTATTGTTGAAACATTCTTTTCGTTTTGGAGTCTACCTACTTCGAGTAGCCACTTTGTTCCTGACATTTTGAATGTTTTTAACACTTTAAGTGCCGATGGCAGTTTGTTAAATATACGTGGAGCAATATAATAAAAAAATCTTTGTCCAAATAAGTCTAAACAATTAAAATTTTTGTTGAATTTTTCGCAGATACGAGGAACGGTTGAATGTTCTCTGTGATTAGTAAAGTAATTAATTTGGAATATAGAAAAGATCACTTTGTCGGGTGGTCCTAGAGGGAAAACGGTAAGTAATAAGATTATTGAATTCCTGTGAATCGAATTTATTATAAAAAAAAATATATATCATGACTGAATACATTTATATGAAAACACATTAATAATATATGTATGTAATTTTTTTTTTAAATAAATGAAAACTTATATTAAAACGAAAATGAAAATATAAAAAAAGTTACAAATCATTTTTGAAATATAAATTAGCTATAAACCACTTGTTTTTTGAGTCACTTCGCGACATGTTTCGGAAGCGCTGTCCTTCCATCGACCGGCGTGTCGAGACTAACATGTTGAATTTGTGTGTGTCTGTCTGTGAAGCGAGGGGGGTGGCGGTTGAGGGTTGGTTGGGTTACAAATCAATTTAGTTAGTTTTCTATGTTTCGCCGTAAAAAATAATCGATTTTTAACCTAACGTAATTGTCTATGCCGGTTTATTAAAAAAAAACTTTATATTTCTTTTGTATTACCAATTTTTTTCAATTTCTGCTTCAACGTGTATTTTGTTTGATCCGCCTGCGAAATTGACGTTGAATTACAATTCATAAATTATTATAACTGCTTTGACCATGTGAATAGTGTTAATTTATATTACATGGTTACATATCATTACATTTTGTACAATCGCTTCTAAACATAAATGGCAAATATTAATCCGTATGCACGATTGCTCATCATCATCATCATCGGCGCTACAGTCCGCTATGAACCCTAAACTCAAAAATTGATACCTATTAACCCTACCGTTTGATACCTATAATATAAATAAAGTTTTTTATTCACGTATGAAATGTTGAATAAAATACCATTTTATAATTATTTATAAATGAATATGTTTTTACTCCTCACTAACCCAAGCGGATAGTGTGGAGTTATGATTATGGTAGGTGTTTTGTCAAATATTAATTTAACACGCACCCAATAACAATTTTCTACATTCTAGAGACTTTCGACATTAATCGTCTCACAGGTCCAGACTGAACACACAATTAAAAACTATGTCTCCACCGGGAATCGAACCCGGGAACTTTGGGTCAGCAGTCAGATACCCAACCAACTGAGCCACAAAGGCCGAAAATACATGCCCGCAATACATATACTTCGTCCTATCCTGAGCATCGTCCTCGGAGACATTACATGCCCGCATATTTTTTTTTATTAAGTTCACAATAACATATACAAAATATAAAACAAACAAACTATATAGAAAAGATTCACAGTAAGACAAAACATATTTACCCTTTACTAGAGTGCAAGCACTCGTGTGTAAAGGAGACAATTTAATACAGAATACACAAAATATTATACATACATAATTATTATCTATACAAAAAGAAGTTAATATAATTTACATATCAGTCAAATAATATATCCTTCGCCAACAAGGTCTTCCTGAAACCCTTTGGTTATAATTGAAATCAAATATAAACGAATTTCTATAATGTCCATTTCTCGGGCAGTATCCCACATTCTGATGTATACATTGCTAGTCATGATAGCTACAAGAGTTCTTTATATACATACTGATGTATACATTGCTAGTCATGATAGCTACAAGAGTTCTTTATATACATACTGATGTATACATTGCTAGTCATGATAGCTACAAGAGTTCTTTATATACATACTGATGTATACATTGCTAGTCATGATAGCTACAAGAGTTCTTTATATACATACTGATGTATACATTGCTAGTCATGATAGCTACAAGAGTTCTTTATATACATACTGATGTATACATTGCTAGTCATGATAGCTACAAGAGTTCTTTATATACATACTGATGTATACATTGCTAGTCATGATAGCTACAAGAGTTCTTTATATACATACTGATGTATACATTGCTAGTCATGATAGCTACAAGAGTTCTTTATATACATAGATGCATAGCGGCGTAAACCTGTGTATTGTTAAAAAAATAATTTGTGTACTTACCTACTTGTTTTGATTATTCATTTTATCTATCAGATTCTGTTATTTTTCACAACAGTAATAAACGAAGTCCTTCTCCCTTCCGTTTTCCTTCCTTTCCTGTCAAAGGCAAATGTGTGAAATATATTCATATTTATTTTTTGTTGTAATGTAGGTATATACTTCTATAATTATTTATTTATTTATTTATTTTCTTTGGGATGCTACAGCTCATTTACAGTTTATTGATACAATATTATTTATACAGTGTTAGAGTCAAAAAAGCATTCCATCAACATAATATAAAAACAAATAACAGTTTACAAGCCAAAAATATTCATACACACACCTTCATACACACTCTCACACACACACACACACTCATACATACCATCACACACACACACACATACATACCATTACACATACATACACGCATACTCATACATACATACACACATATACAACAACTAGGGAAGGGAAGAGAAAGGAGAGAAGAGAAACTAGGAGGACAGGACAGAGGGATATTGGTTGCGCATCACCCACAGAACATCATGTCTATTTCGCGTTGAATAATGACGTCTATCTCAGCTGAGAATGTATTGTTATATTGGCTGCATATGTGTGTAATTGTGGATTTTTTTCTGATATTCGTTCTACTTGTTGGAACATGAAGTAATTGAGGTCTGCGAACCATTCTACCTGGAACGTGGATACCTACTAGGATGACAAGTTAAGACGAGTCTATGGCATTGTTCAAAATTTTATGCAGCAGCGATTGGTCGTGTAATACTCTCCTACATTCAAGCGTATCAAAACTATGATATTTAAGTGATTGTAGATAATCATTGAAGTTAAGGTGAAATTTATGATTTAGGTATATAGTTTATGAATTTTTGCTGTACTTTCTCGATTCTTGTGATGTGAACTGCGTAGAGAAGATACCAAATTTGAGTACAGAATTCTAGTTGAGGGCGTATGTATGCGGTGTATAAAGTGTATAAGGCTTTAATGTTACTGAATGGCCGGCATGTGCGAATTATAAATCCTAACATCTTATTTGCTTTACTTATGATATTATCAATATTTTTTGTGCAATTTAATTTAGAGTCAAGTATCACACCTAGGTCTCTTATGTAATTGACTTCCTTTATGTCAGAGTTGTTATATGTGAAATTTATTTTGTTTATATTGAGACTGAATGTTATTTTGTTACATTTCGATATGTTAAGTATTAGTTTATTTATTGCACAGTAAGTGTATAACCTGTCAAGGTCCTCTTGTAGTTTGATACATTCGGCCAATGAGTTAATTGCAAGGTAAATTTTCATGTCATCGGCAAATGCAAGATATAATGAATGATTAAAACGTTTGTGAATGTCATAAGTAAAAATATTGAATAGAAGCGGACCTAGGTGTGAATCTTGAGGAACGCCCGAAGGAGGAATAAAGAAGCTGGATTTAAATCCCTCGACAATCACTGACTGCCTTCTGTTCCGAACATATGACACAAACCACCTGTATAAGTCTCCATGTATACCTAGGTTAAGTAATTTCGATATAAGTACATATATCGTGGTTTACCTTGTCAAATGCCTTTGCATAATCGGTGTATATCATATCCACTTGGCATATTTTATCCATGTTGCTTGTGACGTATTCGGTAAGGGTAGTAAGATTTGAAAGGACAGAGCGACGGCGTAGGAATCCGTGTTGATGATTTTGAATGCTTAGTTTGATAGTGTGATAGATTTGGTCATAAAAAATTCTCTCGAACACCTTACTAAACACCGGTAGATTCGATATCGGACGATACTTTTGTACATCATTTTTTGAACCAGATTTGTGAATTGGTATGATAAGAGCTTCTTTGATTTTTTTAGGAAATATTCATTCTGAAATTGATCTGTTAAATAATATGTTCAGTGGGTTAGAGAGTGTATCTGCTCACTGTTACGAAAATTGGTGGTATGTTATCGCTACCTGCCCCTTTTTGATATCCAGTTCGCGTAAATATTTTGAAACTTAAGGACTTGTAATAATGATACTACTAATTATGAATTGTAATATATTATTTAATGTACATACATCAATTGTGCATAAACGTAATTGTTCTGTTTTGTTTTTTTAATTTGATATTGTATTTTTATGTTTATTTTATAGGACTGTATTTGTCCCTCAAATAAATAAATAAATCAATTTTATGTAAAAATAAAAACAAACTATTGGTTTTCTATTATATTAAATAAATAAGACTTGATCTGTGACCAAATGGATAAGAAGAGTGCTGGCGCAAACCAATCTTAGGTTTATGACACAGAAGAGAAAAAGACTGCAATGATTTATGGCTAAATTTACATAATGCTTATGCGCTTAATTGAAAACGATCTTACATACGCAAAGTAAAAGCCATTTTGGGTCACTTGTGCGATGGTGTCGCAAGATCTAATGACATACGAATATTTACTAATATCGTTAAATAACACCGAACATCAAATTATCCAAAATTTCACCTTTTATAAGGTGATGTCATATTATTAGTACGTGGAGACATGAATATTGAACAACACGTGAGAGCTTGAGCGATTTCATATAACGATTAATGGGCGTTGGACGAGCGGAGAAAGAGTGCAGACAGAATTATGCTTAAAATGTGCTTCTTCTGTTTAGTCGGGCTCCCCTTTGATGAATGCCTCTTGAATCTTGACCTGAAAAGAGTGGCAGCCAGTCGTTAAGTGAAGGTGTTCAAAGAAAGGAAAATTCCTAAACCCATTTGGAAGGTATTTGCGATAGTCGTGGGTTTGTTTGTGTGATGTGGATATTGCACAAAGGTATATACATTTCAATACACTCGAGACAAACACTCGGCACCAAATTGTTTGACAAGAGGGCAGAAGTAAGGTTTTAAAATGGCTGAAAGTATATTTACTCTTCACTGCTATATGAATAGAATTTAAATTTTTTAAATTGTATTTTCGTATACGCAGTTTAAACTCCATGATTATGTATCTTACCAGAGTACGATATGTTTCATCTGTTAAATTTACACAAAACGTTAAAAATAAATCTGTTTTTTTTTTGCAAAAAGTTATAAAAGACATGTTTCATTCAATTACATAAAATTCACAACCTTTTTTTTCCGTTCCGTTGTATAATAACTCTAGCTCAATCACTTCTTCTTCCATTCCTTGATTATGCCGATGTATGCTATTTGGATGCAAATGAAGTGCATCTTAATAAACTTGAACGTCTTAAAAATATATGTATCAGATTCATTTTTGGGTTGAAAAAAAATGTTCATATAAATCATCTTACAGCAATCTTCTTTGTTGGCCCAAGATACGCCAGCGGCGCAATATACACATTCTGTCCCTATTGTACAATATTCTCTGTAATCCAAACCTGCCACATTACCTACCTTAGAAACAAACTCACTTATTTATCCAATCATGGACTTCCACTCCGATCTGCTGTACGTATGACACTATCCATCCCGGTGCATAACACAGAATTTTTCAGCTCGTCGTTCGAAGTGCAATCAGCAATACTATGGAATAGTCAAGTCCGGATATTGCCTCGTCTAACTCACTTTGTATTTTCAAGAAACAACTAAAGAAGGAATATTTATTCTTTAAGACCTGATCCCGATTTCCCCTCTTAGTTCTTTTCCAACCCTTTTTTTGTCTTTAATATTTATCTTAGTATAGTGTACCTATCTATATTTTCTTTGTTTTCTTCGCTTTCATTCTTTTGTAGATGTTTATAGACAACTTTGTCATACTTTGTAATCTAGTTGGTTGGAAGAAATTGCTTGATGGCAAAATGCCCGCCAGTGTGTTATAGGAAAACCAGGAACTCAAGGCACCAACAGCGCAACGGTCACCGTTTATACCTTCTTATTGAGTTCCCTATCAATCCAATTATTGAAAAATCTATAATATTTTAATTATGAAAATCGATTAGTTTGAAAATGAGCTGGATAACATCATCGCCATCTATGAAGTGACGAAGAATTTTTTTCTTGAAACGCCATCTATTGTGAAATTGGTTTATCAATTGAAAGCAACATTGCTTATACATGAGGTAACAATGTTTTCACACAGAACCTGAACTGCGCCAGAATAACAAGTTCATTTTTATCTATATTCATCAATAAAAATATTAGTTTTTTTTATGTTATTCTTGTGTTCCAATACCAGTTTACAATATTATAAAAAATCTATTTGTTCATTTAAAGTGATTGAATCGTATTGATGATTTTTTGCTATATTTGCTTATCATGAATAAACATATTATTTCTAATCGAATAATTATGTTGACTTTAATTCGTGAATAACAAAACGAGAATATTATTTGTAGTCTCGACATTTATGCTCATGCTCATTTATGAATCTGAACTTGAGGAAAAAAAAAGTGGAAATGTTTAGATTATATTTTTTGTCTGTATTATTTTATCATTTTAAATATTCTATTACGCATATAATAATATGGATTCACTTTTGTTATCAAAGCAATATAATATTCCATGATTAATATTTATGTATGTAAAGGTTTTCGCTCGTATTACCAAGCAATTTTATTTTTTGATAGTAAAAAACATTACAGAACATTACTGTTTTTTCTCTCCACACTATGGAATAGTGGAGAGTCATGATTTCACAATTTTTAAGCGTATTTTTTTATATCAATTTCTCAACGGGTATCATGTAGAGAGTGCACACTGTGAGTTTCTTCATGATGTGTTTGTATGTATGGCGTATGGCGTTCGCCGTACAGAATTATCCTTTTTGTGTCCTCTCTACAGCCCAAACTATAAGTCCAATCGACTTCATATTAACATCATATGTGTAAAGTGCATAGACCTAGAGCTGATTAGTTTTCCATAGACAACTTTTAATTTCTTCTCTATGTTTCATCATTTACGTTGTTTTTTTTTGTGTCGTCTCTAGAGCCCAAACTATAAGTCCGATTGACTTCATATTGATATCATATATTTTATTTATTTATTTTTATTTATTTATTTGGCAAAGAGAATGCCATGCCTTTACAGGGAAACCTAAACTGGCATGGCATTAAAAAGAACAACAAACATAATCGTGATGGGTGGTGGCAGAGCGGTTAGCGCGCTGGGCTAGCAACCCAGAGGTCGCGAGTTCGAATCCTGCCACGACCGATTTCCATTCACCTATAGTACAAGCATTTATGCTTAGTTTAGGGAATGTATAAGGATGTATATGTACTTGTTATACAAAAAAAAAAAAAAAAAAAAAAAAAAAAAAAAAAAAAAAAAAAAAAAAAAAAAAAAAAAAAAAAAAAAAAAAAAAAAAAAAAAAAAAAAAAAAAAAAAAAAAAAAAAAAAAAAAAAAATTACAAAATAATACATAATCACAATTTAAAAAATACAGTTTATGCAATACATAATACAATTTAAAAATAAAACATTATAAAATTCAGAAAATTGTTTTCACTGATATTGAAGACATTGGTCAACTTCGCTCGACAAAATGTTGAACATTGAGACTGCTTTGTGTATTGGAGACTTGACTAGTAAATTTGTCCGACTGTATGGCTGCAGAAACAACGCGTGATTTCTTCCTCTGATGTAATTAATAGGAGCATGTATGCCTATTTCGCAAAGTAAACTAGGATTATATACTAACCCATTTACTAGTTGGAAAAATTATTTCAATAGACAAAATAATCTTCTGTTTTCCAAGGAGTTGTATCCAATCATACCTAATAAGAAAGCAGATGGATACAACCAAGGATATGTACCATACGTCCGAAGGTAGCAATATCTGAGAAATTTTTTGTGAACTCTTTCGATCATAATACAATATGTAGCCTCATATGGAGACCAAATAATTGAGTTTGTTTCGAGAATACTCAATACAAGTGTATAGTATAAAGTTTTGATAGTGTGAAGGTCTGTCTTTGAATTTGTGGCAATGTCTTAATATGAACCCGAGCATTTTGTATCCTTTTGCAACTAATTTAAGGATATGCTCGTGGAATGTAAGTCTAGAGTCGAATACTATACCCAAATCTGTTGTTGTATTGACTCTTTCCAGAATATTGTTGCCTAGTTTATACGTAAAGTGAATAGGATTTTTTGATTTACTATAAGATAAAACATGACTTTAACTTTGCTTTAACTATAACTTTGCTGGTTTATTTGATTATTATTTTGTACCATTACAATTTATTAATAAAACTGTATGTTTCCTTGATAAATAAAAATAAAAAAAATAAAAATGACTTTTTTTAAAACTAAAGGATAGTTTATTTTTTATTGCCCATTCACCAATCGAGTCGATATCGGATTGAAAAATATGTGAAGTCCATTATCTTAGAGCTGATTAGTTTTCTATAGATATCCGTTAATTTCTTCTTTATGATTTCGTTTGTCCAAATTTTCAAAATACTCTCACGGTCTGGAATATATTTTTATACTGTTTAAAATTTTGATACAGTAAAAATACACTCATCAAAAATGCATTTAAGGATTGTGTTTGGTGTATTGTGAAAACTTTTGTTCTCTGGGAATCTTATATTTGTTTAAGAATCTTATATTAATGTTCTTCATAAAAATGCATTTAGAGATTGTCAACATTTCAAGAAAAAAATGAACGCTTACTATGGTGTGAAGAGTTTAGTGTTGGCCACAACCCACTCGTCTATGTATGTTTCTATGATTTCCTCTAACTATACACGTGTAAACACGTGTGTCGTGCATCCTTTATTATTATATTTATTTATTTTTTATTTTATTTTATGTAGCTTCTCGGGCAACTAACAGGTGCTATGTCAAATAATTATTTAAAATGCACCCAACAACAAGTTGACACATTCTGGAGACTTACGATATTTGTCGTCTCACAGATCCAGACTGAAAACACAATTAAAAACTGTGTCTTCACCGGGAATCGAACCCGGGACCCTTGGATTAGTAGTCAGATACCTAACCAACTGAGCCACGAAGGCCGAATAATGAACAAATATAAATAAACGAGTGAAATTAATCCGATGTTTTGATTGAAATATACGATTACATTATGCCCGTGCATAAATTATACTGAACTTTTTAAACACGTTCAAATAGTTTGAATACAGTGTACCTACCTATTTTGATATTCGTGATATCGTGTCGTGGCTGGATTTGCACGATTCATATCAAATTATTTTTAAAATGTCCCTCTATATTATGTGGACTATAGTGTTTTTGTGCTGTCTATTCAATTATTGAATTATTGAATAGTTTATTTTTTCGTCATTGGCCTTTTTGTCTGCGCCAATGCAACTATTTTTACCTTGGTTCAAATAATTTCTATGAAAAACAAGACTTCGAGATAACAATGGAAAATTTTACTGTCAGTATTTTACTAAAAAATAAAGAATTGCATACTAAGCAAAACTAACAGCAGTTTCAATAAAATAATATGTTTTATTAATTTATTCATAACTCTTTAAAAACAACGTTTTATCGACTGTTTATCAGCCCACATTTTTGACAGTTGTAATTAATTCTGACGATACAGCAGTTAGCTCCGAAACCGGTAGCGACGTTTGCAATAAAACTTGGTTTTGACAAACAGCATTATTAACTAATATGAACATAAAACAATGAGTAATAAATCAAAGTAATGTGTTAAAAAATATGTAAAATTACCAAAAAAAATATAAAAACAGTATTTTTCACTTCGATTTTTTATCAAGGTCTTAATAAAATCTTGATAGTGCAAAGTTACATCGGCGAATACGTCTAGTCATAATAAATCAAATTTGTGAAAAAATACCGTGTTTCTATTTAACTTGTTAATTTTAAAATCTGGACCTCAGAGCCAGAGGATATTAAGGGGCCATATAAACCTAAACACCTCAATTTCAAATCAAATCCCTCAAATATGTTAAACAGTGTGTTTCTAGAAAAAAATAGTATAAGTCTTTTCAACATTCCTCTAGTGAATGTTCGTGATACAATTTTAAAATTCAGCCTAAATTCCCATAAATAAATTTTTAAAAATATCCTTTTTTACAGCATTTTTGTTAAATTACTCCATAACCACGTGTCGTAGAGAAATAAATCTTTTATACGCTTAAAGAGTGCATACAATCAAAGTGAATGACCGATAAAGTTTTTTCATTTGAACTAAGGTTTGTTCTAAAAATACAAAAAATCAACAAATTTGTGGTTTCCGATATTTTAAATCACGTATAAACCTTTTTAAACGCACGCGATATTTACCCTTACTAACGCGTAACTTCATAGTGCATTGGGCGGTTTTAATATATCATGTTTTCAGTCACTAAGTTTAGCGTTATATGTCCTCTTAAGTCCATGCCCTTATTAAAAGTAAGGCTTTGACTTCTTTCAATAATATTTCGAAAGTCAAAACCTCACTTTTATCAAATAGTGGACTTAATACCCTTTGTGAGGTTTTGACTTCTTTCAATCTTCTTCTTCGTCTTCTTTCTGGCCTCTTCCCAACTTATCGTCGATGAAGACTGTTGGGGTCAACTCTCCTCGTCCTGAGGCTGTATACACTTCGGTTCTGGGCCGCCTCCGATGTCAATTCTTGTTTCATCAATTGTGAATCCATGTATCTTTTGGTCTTCACCTATTCGTTGATCGGGGGATGTCTACGGCCATAGCCTGGTTCACAATGTGATCCTCGGGTCTTCTTGGTATGTGACCATACTATCTCAATTGTCTTTCTTCTAATTTATTGTTAATGCCTGTCACTCCTAAGCTTCCGCGAATGTATGAACTTTTTATTTTGTCTTCTAGAGACACCCCTACTGACCATCTTAGCATACGCATCTCGGTGGTTTCCATTTGCCTATGGAAGGTGTTGTACATCGTCCAACATTCGGAGCCATACAGTAGCGCAGGTCTGACAATCGTCTGATATATTGACTTCTCTCAATAATATTTCGAAAGTCAAAACCTCACCTTCAGCAAAAAGTGGACTCAATACCCTCTAGCTCTGAGGTCCAGAAATTGATTTCCAATATGTTTACCTCAAAAACTTAAGAATTATTAAAATAGATGAAATTCCATTAAAATGTACCACAAAGTTGATATTACAAATTTTGAATGAATGTGAGTGAGGCGATGAATTTATGGAATGACAAAAGTGTTTGTCGCTCGGTTCTCTCTGCGTATCCCAATAACAGGGACATGGCGTGATAGTACGTATGTTAATATTAATTTTTGCTCATAATATAAATAATTTTTTTTCGAATGTCCCACACACCATTAATATGACCTATACGCAAATTTGAACGTTCAACTACCTACCTGCCAATATTTCACAACTTTCATTGAATTCTCCATCCATAAACATGAAAATTTCAAATTTCATTTTCATCAATGATATTAATTTAGAACATTC
This sequence comes from Molanna angustata, assembly GCA_963576475.1. Taxonomy (NCBI): domain Eukaryota; kingdom Metazoa; phylum Arthropoda; class Insecta; order Trichoptera; family Molannidae; genus Molanna; species Molanna angustata. The sequence continues at coordinate 8,156,029 of OY754977.1, read as the reverse complement.
AAAATTTATTTCTAATAAGGATATTAATTTGTATTGATCATTTGTCATAAATAAAACATTGTTTTCGCTTTTGGCATAAATCATCCTCATTATAAATAGAATAAAATAGAATAATTGAGATGGGTGGTGGCAGAGCGGTTAGCGCGCTGGGCTAGCAACCCAGAGGTCGCGAGTTCGAATCCTGCCATGACCGATTTCCATTCACCTATAGTACAAGTATTTATGCTTAGTTTAGGGAATGTATAAGGACATATTCATTCTTTTTAAAAAAAAAAAAAAAAAATAGAATATAAACAAATAAAATGCACGATGGTGGGCTTATTGCTATTAGGCAATTACTGATTGCAAATGAAGAAGAATAAACACGAAAAAAAAGGAATCATGGAGAAGGAATACATATATAGCTGACATAAGCAACGTCTTTAAGGCAGGGGATCTGTACGATGTTTTTTTTTTTTTGGAAGAATTCAATTGCTTTTTTGACGATTTAAATACAGAATTTTATTTCGATTTTATTCACCTTTTAACGTTTGATGGATTTGGCACTTTTGATGTTCCGATGTAATATACAATCGTTTCAATGGCTGCTTTTGTGTCTGCATAGGCAGCGAGATCCGTGATGTGATTTCGATCCTTTAACAGTCTCGAACGAGTGACTTTTCTGAATGCACGGGAAGTGTCCATTCACATATGTATTCGTACAGACTGTGACCGGTTTCTGGATGGTTGACCAGCTTTCTATGTAATCTGAAAATACCAACCCACCTTCAAAATGACAGAATATTCCATAAGACTGGTTCAGTTGAAAATGTTGTTGCTCTATGAATTATTTAATGACTTTAATAATATACTTGACTTATCACAATTATGTGCAAAGCACGCTTGTTCATACAGATATGGAAACATAGACAAAATCGGCTCTATACAAACATCTAGACCAACTCTAGACAGATCGAACAGGCTTAAATCTAAATACCTAGACTTAAGTCAATATTCGGACATCGAAACTTCCTATATTTTGGAGTCAAATTATTCATTGATCTACCTACAACACCCAGACAACACAGTTACTTGATAACATTCAAACGAGACATCGAAATTTGGATGTAATAAAGAAAGAAAAATAATATTAAAAATAAATTAACCATAACTCCCAATCAAAAATGCAAACTAAGAAGACATATAGGTTTTTACTTAGTGAGGCAGTTTATGACAATAGTATAATATCTGGTATATAAAAAGAAAATAATGTAATTAAAATGTAATATTATGTAATATTTTGTTACTAGATATATTTAAAAAAACGTGTATTTACTATACATAAATAAAAAAAAATATATATCAGAGAAACGAGATACTTTAAAAACTAAACACAAAATAGACATATGATTTGCGAACTATAGACATATAATTATTCGTTTCTATCTCTCATGACTGTGGATGGTTGTTGTAACACACCATGCTGATATTGAAAAAAATTACACAACTGTAAAATGAATAACGAAACTTTTTCCAAAGAAAAATTGTACACCCTTGTGGGGGGAGGGGGTTGAAGGAAAGTTGAAATTTGTGTTATATATATTTAAAAAAAAAATATATATATATTTTTAGGTCTCGATAACAGCGCCACCTATCGTGCCCAAAACTATTCCTATCTTTCAATCCGGAACCAAAAATACAAATTTAAAAAATTTCATTGAAATCGGTTGGGCGGTTTCGGATATTAGCGTGTACGAACATTCTGACACGAAATGTTTATATATTACGATAACTATTTGTTTATTTTATAGAATATAATATATGTAAGTATATATAATATTATATTATTACCTTATAATGTACCGTTGTCATAGATTTTTTACGTGCTTAGTCCGTTTCACATGACGTGATTCGATCAATTTGTCAATCTCTTTTTATTCGTATTAGAACGGTATATTTTCATGTACTCAGTTTACTTATAGGGCTAATCTGCAATTTTCACCAATAGAAAGGGAATGCGCACTGGTAAATACAACCACTCTCAAGTGCCAGACTAACCTTTTTCGTATCTATAGTCAATAAGGAAGAAAATATAAAAAACAGCCATTCAAAAATGAATTGTGTTTTGATTCATAGACTATAACCATGTTATCCGTTTTAATATTCTTGCATCGAATTAAAATGTAGTATTTTAAATAGCACAAAGTTCTTTATTCATAAACTCAAATTTCTTTATTCTTTATTCAAAAGCCTTTGATAAAGTGGACCATCTAATTCTGACTAAGAAACTAAAACTTTTGGGTATTCACGGTGATCTTCTTAGGTGGCTAAAATCATACCTTATTAATAGAAGCCAAATAGTAGAGTACGGTGGTCATCTATCGTCTGCAACACAGGTGCCATCGGGTGTACCTCAAGGTTCCCATTTGGGGCCTCTCTTATTTAATATTTACATACATGACATTGGATTATGCTTCAGGAACAGTAATTACATATTATACGCTGACGATATGAAAATCTACAAAACTGTTATAGACATTACTGACTGTGAGGACTTGCAACTTGACCTTGATAGACTAACTTCTTATTGTGTCTCGAATAAGCTGTTACTAAATGTAAAAAAATGTCACTCCATTACATTCTCTAGGAAAAAGAGTACAATACAATACACATACACAATCAATAGGGAGGCGATTGATAAGAAATCAGACTGTAGAGACTTAGGTATACAACTGGACAGTAAACTTTTATTTGACAAACACATTGACACAATTACACTGAAAGCTTATAAAATGTTGGGATTCCTGATGAGAGTATGCAAACCATTCACACAAGTGAAAACATTTATCTTACTATATAACGCAATTGTTAGAAGTCAATTGGAACATGCATCAGTCATCTGGAATCCACAATATAATATTTATATTAACAATATAGAACGAATACAACAAATATTTTTGAAACATATGAAGTACAAATTTGGTAATAACTACAAACATGAATTGCAGACTTTACAGACAAGACGAAGGACCTCAGACTTAATGTACCTTTATGACATAATAAACTTCAATATTGACTGTACAGACCTTCTGAAAATTATTAACTTCAACATACCAAACAGACGAACAAGACACACCTCAACGTTCTTTTTAGACAAAAAAAACACTAATGCCGCTCAAAATTCGCCATTGTACCGATGCCTTACCACGTATAATAATTTGGAAAAGATCAGGTCCGTGGACATATTCTGTATGTCCAGGACTCTTTTCAGGAGCCACGTTAGACAGGAATAATAATTTTTTTTTTTTATTACCAGTAGTGAGTACAATGCACCATGAAATCAAAGGTGGGCTGATTAAGTTACAATTACTTATGTTGCTTACAATTACTTATGTTATATTTGTTTAAAAAAATATTATTGTACGTTGCCCATTTTTTCAAATAAAAAAAAAAAAAAAAAACTCAAACATAGATCACAGTCAAATACCGAAATATTTGTTTACATTTTGTTACAATATATTAATCGTAATTCATATAAAGATGAATCAATTCTTATCTTATCTTTGCAAATAAAATTTATAATTGACACGATTATTTAAATCTTATGTTTGTCCTATTATTTACCGAGAGTTTATAGAAAATGCACCGATGCAAAATGTATTTTTCTTATTTTTTATCGTCAACGACTACACGACAGATGTCGTGAAGTACACTGTCGTGATACGGAGCTATTACCGTTGAGACCGAATTTGAAAGCGATTTTTACCTCATTATTTAGTTCTTTTGTGTTGGTAATACGATTTTGCTAAACTTCAACGGATTGAATGATCTTTTAAGATAAATGATTCGAGTACGCGAAGTTGGTTAATGATGAGTAACTGTGAGACCATAGCCGATAGTCTTCCGGTCTAAATGTTCCTTTATTTCTTGTCTTTTTTTGACCAACACCAAATCTTTTGTAGATTATCTAACCTGTTGACTTTTTTACTGAACATAATATGTTTAAGTGCTACAATGTCATACTTCGTGTTATCTTCTTTAAGCTGGGATATTTTTTGATTATTATCACACGTCGTAATCTCTAAATAGCGTATTAGTAAATACATAAACCAATGAATAACGACAATAAATGTATGTTTTTGATAAATGCTGTTTTTTATGTCCGTCCTAGAAATATATATTTATGTCAATTTTGCTTATATAAAAATGTCGTCATAACCTTATTTTTATCTATGAATTTCCAGTCTTATTTGTAATTCTGATATTGAATATTTTATGATGGCATATATTCAAAAACGCACATAATTGTGTGCGATGCGCAAGCGCTTAAAGGGATCACGTAAACCAGCCAATGCGATAATAGGTCAAAAGCCCATATACACTAACATAATTTTTTAACATTGCGCAAGCGCTTAGAGTGATCACGTAAACCAGCCTATATCCGTTCATCTATTCAATTTTCGTCCCTATTGAGTTATTAAGTTTGTCAATAAATTTGATTAAGAGATCGTAACATTCCAGTTAGATCTATGAGTCTATATTACGCTAAATAGTAATTTTTGCACACCTATAGTCTAGAACATCCAAAATATACTTATTTGAAAGAAAAAAAGTCTATTTTTATATCTGCATTATATTAAGGGAGTTTTTGAAATTTAAATACTTTTCTAGTAAAATTAGTTCTAAACTCTAGTAAAACTCTTATTTTTATCGAACATTTTTATTTTTATCTTTTTTTAATTTCATATACGCAAACATTGAATTTTTTTCTCTTTCGGAAGTCAAATGATATTTTAATTTTTTTAGGCACTTACAGGTAGTAGCCCTGTAGGTGCCTCGAGTTCCTGGTTCTTCTACAATATCCCAACTTCGTTTCTATTGAGATGTTAAAAAAAGTTTGTCTTTATGTTTTGTAAATGGCATAAAAACAACACTGCCTATAAAGTAGGTTTTTACTTCAATTGAAAGAGAAAATGAAAATCTACCGATTGAGTTTTTAAATTAATTTTTTTTTATTACTATTCATGTTATTGATAAATCGTCTGAATTTTATCTTTTCTAACGAAAAAATGACATTTATCAAAGGTTTGGTGATATACCTACAATATTTGCTCGTGTTTCATACATTAGAAGGTAATTACTGTGCGTATTTTTGTACATCCCTTAATCCGAAGTCGTAGGCGTTAACATGGGCCTTAATCTCAAATTGGTTTATACTACGAATACGGCGCTTGGCCTTGTTTGACCACAATTGGTCATCTTTTTTGACCATATTTAGATTATCTCTGCACTACACTTAATGGTCTTCTTTCTTTTTGTTTATTTACGGCTTTAAAAAGATTGATTGCCTATGAAGTTTCATTATGATTGTATAGTGAACATTGTCACCGCCATAATGTAACATCGATTTTGTGTACGTACGTACTCCGCAATGGTATAATGATTTTTCTGACCTCATTCAGAGCAGTTGGTATTAACGGTTTTTTGCATAATTTTACATTGTTTAACTATATACTCTCTTTCAAATGCTAAATTCGTGTGTTTTATTAGCAAGCCGCGTCCGGTTCTAATGATCTGTCCTACAAAAATCCTATAAATCATTTCAGTTCAGTGAGAGCTATATTTTTGTAAATAAATCATGTTGTAGGTAGGTACACTGCATTTCTAATCTCCACATTATGGAAAAATGGAGAGATAACTTTGTGATAGAAGAACATAGATACATCAAATGTCAAATGATCTAATCCTATTGTCGATAGATTTGAAGGTAACTTTATGGTAGTCCATGATTACAATAATAATAATGATGCAAATACTTTGCTAAATACCACTTATTGAGTATAATTAAACACTACTAGTTTTGGGAGTGCACTCCTCCCGTCAACAGGTGAATTTTAACTGAGAATTCACCTGTCGATGAGAGGTGTGCACTCCCGAAAATAGTAGTGTTTAATTATACTCAATAAGTGGTATTTAGCAAAGTATTTGCATCATTATTATGATTGTAAACCTATTGTCTTTAAAAAATAAAAAGTACTTTAATGTTTTATTTTTTATACATAAAGTGCTTTACGGCATGATACAAAAAAATCTCAAAACCAAAATTAGATATAATAAAGAATATCACTCTTTATGACACAAAAAATAGAGAAGATATTAGATTAGACAAACGAAATAATGTCTCAACGCAGAATTTTCTAATGTATAATGGGCTTAAATTATATGAAAGCATGCCGAGGGCAATAAAGATTTTGGTCTTTTTAAGAAAAAGTGTGTTAAATATATCATGAAAAATAGAAATAATTGTTTAAATTTTACTATAGATTAGGATATATATTTTGCTATATAGATATATTTGAATAAATTCATACTTTCAGAATTTTTAGCGATTCTGTTTACAACAATTTCCCAACAGTTATCATGTTTGATTTCAGAATTTTAAAATATAATAACAAGTATCATCTAATGAGTTTCATCAGTATCAATATGTATGTTTGTGTGAATGGCGTATGTTCAAGGGAATATTTATTTATTTTTGATAAACTACAATTCACAATATGAATTTTTGTACAAATTATATACTTTATTATTTTATTTACCTTTTATCACACCATATTTATAATGACAACAAGAAGAAGATTACTGCCGCCTATCTACGAAATCCTGTTATAGGGCTAGCAGTTTTCAATTTTTATTGACAAATATATGCAATTATGAACCAGGTGATTGTTCCCGTTCCACACTAAATATGTACACAATCTCAACTATATGGACTCACAATCATTACCTCAACAAACATATATGGGCTCACACAAAACAGATCAACCAGGTCCCAATGTCCGCCATAATACCTGTCATAAATCCAATCTCTGACGCGATTTTTATTTCAGAGCCATAGAAAGAGACTAGTTAACTATATAATACATCCACCTCACTAGGGATATAGCCTGTACCGAGGTGGAATATTTCATAATAACATTTAAACATCTTTATAAAATTTTTTCATCGTTTTACGTGCATATTATTCCGTTACAATACGTATTTTAGATAACAACATGATTTATAAATAATAACATAAAAATATATCAAACAATTAACTAAAACTATAAAACGAAACTTAACTTTAGTATCCTTTCATCCCATTTTCAGCAATTATTTTTATAAAATTTTCATAATTATTTTATATTTGTGTCCTCTCCACAGCCAAAACTATAAAACTGTAAAGTTCATGAACTCAGTTTTCCATTCGCAATATTATTTATATAATTTATGTACATGTGTACAAAGGCAGGTTTATTGCCATAAGGCAATTTCTTCCAACCAACCCGAGCAACGTGAAGTCTCTAAGTTAAATTGGTACAATACTAATTTATTGAGAAATAAATTGATAAAAAATAACATAAAAGAGTAAGAAATATAAAAAAATACAAGGAGAATAAAAATGAAGAGTTTAAAAAAAAGAATAATAAAAATAACACAGATCATAGCAATGAGGAAAAGGAGGTTAAGAAGGATATAGAAGGAATTCAGGAACTATTTGACAAATAAAGTTTTTTTAGTTTACCTTTAAATATTTGAATGGATTGAGACGACGTTACTTCATCACTTAGGCCATTCCATAGTCTGGCTGATTGTACTTGAAAAGAGGAGCTGTAAACTTCTGTATTGTGAATGGGGGGTAGCTAGTGTAGTACGTTCAGCAGATCGAAAGGATAGGCCGTGACTTGACAAGAAAACGACGTTATTTTTTAAATATTGTGGTAAATAGGGATCATAAATAGTCTTATAAAGAAATGACAGTATGTGAATGTTACGACGATCTCGTATCTTTGGCCAACGAAGAATATTTCTACAAGTCGAAACATGATCATATTTTAGGTTTCGTCTCAATGACTTCCTTTTGCAATTGTTTGTAAAATTTGGTATGCAAAAAAATGATCTTTTTTGAATATATTGAAGGATTGTCAAACTTTCAAAGGAAAAAAACGTATAGGCACATTAACTTTGTAGAGAAAAGTTAAGTGTTAGCCATAAACCCATTGGTTCATGCCAACCTATTTTGCGAAAATGTTTCAAGATTAAAATGGATAGTCCAAACGAGGGCTACTGAATTCGTAGGTATTATGCTTTTCTGACACGAAACTGTGTTATTTTTTTCATTCCAGAAACTATCTGGCTCTAATATTCTCGAGTGTATAATAAATATTAAGATAGCAGTTTGTTGATTTTAGCCCGCTGAAAATATAGGTATAAACTTAGGTCTAAAAATAATTCAGACGGTCCAACAAGCATCGTTTTATTTACGAGCGAAGTCGATTTTTCATAAACAATTCACCAGCAAAAATCTTGATTATCGAAGAAGTATTTTATATAAGTGAGTCAGAGAACCAGCCATTTATTTATTTATTTTATATATTTAAAAAAATAATACACAATTGTCTAATATTTACAGGTTAAATAAGTATAAATACATACATATTTATGTATGACTCAACTTCAAATAGAGAATTTATCGTGTTTTGAAGTGAGTGTCGTTTCACAACACATCATACTAACTAACATGTCATGCTTAGAATAATGAAGTGTCTTTTATATTATATTTTGATTGCAATGCTGTACAATTTTATGAACTACTAGTGAACCCCCGGCAAACTTCGTATTGCCTGTATAATTAAAAATTATCCTCCATAACCACCCGTCGCTTCAGACTCTTCAATACCTCCCATCCCTTCAGTACCCCTCGTCCCTTCAGTACCTCCCGTCCCTTCAGTACCTCCCGTCCCTTCAGTATCTCCCGTCCCTTCAGTTACTCCCGTCCCTTCAGTTACTCCCGTCCCTTCAGTTACTCCCGTCTCTTCAGTTACTCCCGTCCCTTCAGTTACTCTCGTCCCTTCAGTTACTCCCGTCCCTTCAGTTACTCCCGTCCCTTCAGTTACTCCCGTCCCTTCAGTTACTCCCGTCCCTTCAGTTACTCCCGTCCCTTCAGTTACTCCCGTCCCTTCAGTTACTCCCGTCCCTTCAGTAACTCCCGTCCCTTCAGTTACTCCCGTCCCTTCAGTTACTCCCGTCCCTTCAGTTACTCCCGTCCCTTCAGTTACTCCCGTCCCTTCAGATCCTTCAGTACCTCCCGTCCCTTCAGACCCTTCAGTACCTCCCTTCCTTTCATTACCTCCCGTCCCTTCATTAACTCCCGTCCCTTCAGTAGATCCCGGTCATACGCTCGACAATTCACCAAAGTTTCATTGCGATCGGATGAACGGTTCCCAGGATAGTCCACCTTCATAGGTAAAATGACCTGATACTCGATGAAGAAGAAGAAGAAGAAAAATTTTTTAATCCAGAAACTATCCCGGTCATACGCTCGACAATTCATCAAAGTTTCATTGCAATCGGATGAACGGTTCTCAGGATAGTCCACCTTCATATGTAAAATGACCTGATACCCGATGAAGAAGAAGAAGAAGAAAAATTTTTAAATCCAGAAATCATCCCGGGCATACGTTCGATAATTCACCAAAATTTCATTGAAATCGGATGAACGGTTCCCAGGATAGTCCATCTTCATAGGTAAAATGACCTAATACTCGATGAAGAAGAAGAAGAAGAAAAAAAATTTTGATCCAGAAACCATCCCTGGCATAATCTCGACAGTTCACCAAAGTTTCATCGCAATCGGATGAGCGGTTTAGGAGCGCATTCAACACATACATAGATACATACATAGATACATAGATACAAACATTCAAATTTATAATATAGATGTGTTTTGATGAAAAATCAGCTAAATATCTAATCAATTTATATGTATATGAAGTGAGTACAATCATTTCATATACTTCCAGGAAAATTAGCACAAAATGAAATGATAATTCCCAGATGGACAAACTATTACGGTGAAAGGACACTGTTAGTAACCATACCTAAAATAATCAACATCCTTCCGAGTGGAATTGATAAACACGATATAATATCGTCGGTTAAAAGTCTCCACGATAACTTTATGGTAAAATTTACTTAATAATATGTAATTAATAATACTTTTTCTTCTTTAATATTTAATGTAAATTTTGTATGTAAAAAATATGGTTTGTGTAGCATTGCACCCTCCTGCTCACAGACTGGAATATAAATTTTATTATTATCATTATAGTGTGTAATTTATTATTATCATTGTATTGTGAATAGCATATCACAAGAATTTTCGACTTTTATTTCGAGTTCTGTTTGAATTGGCGGCGAGCACGATAAAAGACATTACGCTGGTTAAAATATTTTTTCATATTTTACCCGTAAAAATCTCAATATTAACATATACATATGAACTGTGTATGTGAAAATATATATGCATGTATGTATATATGTGTACCTATGTGTATATAAATCATATTTTATAATGTTGATAAGGTGACTTAGGAAACATATTTGTACTTGATTTATTACATATATGGTAAACCCACTGATAATACTCTGATATAGGCTAATTGGATCCCAACCATTCTGTCAATTAACAAAAAAATAAATAAGAGTTTAAACACTTTTTTTCTTAGGAGGTCATCATAATAATAATAATTAGAATTTATAAAGCGCCGTTTAGTGATACAAGATCACTCCAAGGGCGCTGTGGCTTATTTGTTGGCTCTACTATAAACCATCATAATATCTATAAACCATATAGATTCTACAATATACTGAATAATCGATTTTTGCATTTTTTTAAAATAATTTCATCGACGAATCTAGGATTTCTATGTTGCAGTAACATGATTTTGGAACAATCTTTGAAACAATAAATGGTCAGATTTTTACAAGATGAGAATGCCAAAATCGTTTGAATATATTCCTAGAGTTGTATTTTCTCTAATTATTGAAAGCTGTTATTGGAATGACACCATTATTTTAAATTGTTATTTTAATTGGGTTTTATATTATGTAAATTTAACTGTGTCATGTTTCTATTTAGATTGCGTTATGTCAGACACTTTAAATATGTGTTATATTCAAATGCGTGTCGCGCATTATTGCTGTAGACAAAGGTTCCCTCTATTACTAAAATGTTGCATCACTTCCATTGCTAATTATTAATTTATAATTGTTCCACTTGACTTCGCATGACTGCAACCGTGGGACTCCATATCACAAGTCATTCTTTTGCCTGCCTCATTGACCTTTAGACTCCTACTAACTCATGTTTTATTTTTCTTTTCTTTACAGGTGCACTGATTGATTTCCGCTTGGACAACCACCATCTTCGTCTTTCATCGCACGTCCTCCATTCCGCTCTTCTTGTCTTACACAAACCTCGTCTGTCACTTCCCTCTCTGCTCGCGAGCTGTCGTCAGCCTTCCGGTTGCGAACCCAGAAATAATAAAGAAAATAAAATTGTGAATTGTTATAATTGTCGCGGTAGCCGGCCCGGCCAACCTTGATTGTTGGTGCCAGTGAAACTAGTTTTTTTTAAAGAAATATAATATTACATGTGATCTTTCCGTCGTCCGGCTATCGCGGGTGTGTTCGTTGTGTCTTGGAGCCGCCACCACCACCGTGTAGATATAATCTCGTCGATGGTTTTTGAGTTTGTGTTTCGCCATAGAAAATAATATGTTGGTTTACCTCAGTGCCTCTCATCCGTTTGGTCGCGATTGATTTTATGTCCTGTTTTCCAAACAGATTATCAAAAATAATATTTTGTCGCAGGCGACGAGCCATCATCGTGTCCCGTGAAAGTGTTGCCAGATGCTGGCGTTCAAGTGCCGACTCAAAGTGTCTATATTTATTTTGATCGAAGTTTGTTTATTTTGATAATTGTCTTTTATTTTCGTTTGAGTTTTGTTGTGTTATGATGCGCATATCAACATGTGTGCCAGAGGCTATGCGGGTGTTAGCTTTGAGCTTTGTTGTGATGGGTCTGGTACTCGGATGTAGCGCAGTGCGAAGGAGTGTCATTTACAACAATGAGTTTGCTGTTTACATCCCCGCTGGGAACGAAGCCGCCGATAGGATCGCTGGGAAACATGGTTTCGTCAATATTGGACAGGTGAGAATATTTTTATTTGGTTATCGAGTGATCATAATATGTTTGTGTGTTTTTCAAATTATGTTTACAATTTTTCCTCAACGGTCTAGCTCTTTATTTAGATATTCTAGATTGTTATGTGGGCACTTTCTGTAAAAGTGTGATTGAGCGAATTGTTTACCTACATAAATTTGTGATATTGTTTGATTTGTTCCTTTCATTGCCAATGATACCTGTTTTGGCTTCTAAACTATTACGTTTTTGCCTAAAAAATGATACAATGTCGTTATAATTCAACAATTTGATATTTCTTACGTTCTTTGTGAATTTGATTCACCAAGTCATGCACTTTTTCCAACAACTCTAAAATACATTTTATGTCGATTTGTTTCTATTTTATTATTTATATTTAAATAAACAAGTTAAGAATTCGATGTTCATACGAAGAAAAAATGCAGAGATTCAAACCCTCGCTCAAGGTGAAAGGAATTCAAATCATCCATCTATGTAAACTATAGCGTAACTCGGTGGTTAGCTTTTGACTACCGAACCGTATAGCGGGTAAAAATATCTCCTTGAAGTACCATAGATTTTTCAGTTCAACTTTCAGTATCTAGTTGGTTTTCTCCCGGCTTCTTCGCTTTTTATTTCGGAACGGATTTATCTTTGGTTTGTTTCTTCTTTCGAGACCGATGTCATAATAAAACCACTTCTTTGAATCCCCTGGGAAATGTTTAAATTGACGCCTTATGTATTTTTTCATGCCTCGGCTCTCTTCAAGGTGAAATGTTTTTATGTATTAATTTAAAATGTGCGTCCATTTTAGGAATAAAGAGAGATGACAAATAACCTTTTTGTCAAATTAAGTAGAGTGTAGATTTTTGTGGTGGATTGCGACTCGTTCAAAACAATTCATCATACAATATCCCAACTAAGTTTATTCCAATATTTTTGAGTAAATATAAAAGGTACCATTCAAATAAGTAATAAACACTATGCTCATTTATGTACATCTAGTGCACAAAGGCATGTTTATTGCTCTAAGGTAATCTATTTCAACCAACCCTAACAACGTTTCAAAAGTAAATTAAAAGTTCTTTTACTTCATTCTTTCTACGTAGTCTAGGATATTTCCATTTATCTTGGTATTTTGATTCTAAGTTGGAAGTTATCCTTCTCTCCTTACCTACATTTAAACATTGTACAATACATCTAAAAAAACATATGAATATGCGAAAGATCCACATATTTTTGCGACTTTTAAACATATCCTAATTTTTATCTTTACCTTTTAAAAGCTTTATCGAAGGAGTAATAATACATGGAGTTTTCACTGGTTCACTAATATAGCAATTCAAATGTGTTTTTAAATTGAGGACACTGTATAACTTTCTATTGAAATCAAAAAATTAAATAAAATAAAAGATTTATTTTTTCAAATCGTGTTATCTCTTCTCTATATATTAATACGTGAAGCGAAAACGTTAAGTACGATTTCCGGATAAATGGGCGCGCGAAGGAGTTTGAGATTTGGTATACTTAAAGTTTATATGGAGGAGGACTGCAGAAAAATAATATTAATACATAATATGCATTATAAATAAATTAAATCAAATAAAAAATATTTCACATCAAACCATTTATTGTGTACCATGGAACGGTGAAGATAGGGGGAACGTAATTTTAATATACCCACGTAGTATGAAAAATATTCCGATAACACACAGTAGGTAGGTAGGAAATATTCATTCTTTTTATTCCATGTTCTGTGGTCACATTTAAATGTCATCGTGGTATTTACGGCGCATGCGCATTTGTTTAAATTCAAATGTAAGAACATTTTAAAGGAAAATACATATTTGTATACCTACCTACTGTGAAACAATATAAATGGTAAATACTTAACAATAATTTCATTTATAAAATTGACTTGCAATACATGAAGAGAAAACTGTGTTCCTTGATGAAAACATGATATCTATATTATAAATTTGAATGTTTGTATGTACCTATGTACCCATATATGCATGTGTTGAATGCGCTCCTAAACCGTTCATCCGATTGCTATGAAACTTTGGTGAATTGTCGAGAGTATACCAGAGATGGTTTCTGGATCAAAATTTTTTTTCTTCTTCTTCTTCTTCTTCTTCATCGCGTATTAGGTAATTTTACCTATGAAGGTGGACTATCCTGGGAACCGTTCATCCGATTGCAATGAAACTTTGATTAATTATTGAGCGTATGCCCGGGATGGTTTCTAGATTAAAAAGAATTTCTTCTTCTTCTTATTCATCGAATATTAAGTCATTTTACCTATGAAGGTGGACTATACTGGAAACCGTTCATCCGATTGCAGTGAAACTTTGGTGAATTGTCGTGCGTATGCCCGGGATGGTTTCTGGATTAAAAAATTTTTCTTCTTCATTGGGTAAGAGGTCATTTTACCTATGAAGGTGGACTATCCTGGGAGAAGGTTCAATTTTCCTTCCATCTCTTCGCAGGTTTCTGGATTTAATCTTTTATCTTCTTCTTCTTCGTTATATTTTACGGGAGGTACTCAAGGGACGGGAGGTACTGAAGAGACGGGAGGTACTGAAGGGACGGGAGGTACTGAAGGGACGGGAGGTACTGAAGGGACGGGAGGTACTGAAGGGACGGGAGGTACTGAAGGGACGGGAGGTACTGAAGGGACGGGAAGTACTGAAGGGACGGGAGGCACTAAAGGGACGGGAGGTACTGAAGGGACGGGGGGTACTGAAGGGACGGGGGGTACTGAAGGGACGGGAGGTACTGAAGGGACGGGAGGTACTGAAGGGACGTGAGGTACTGAAGGGATGGGAGGTACTGAAGGGTCTGAAGGGACGGAAGAGACGGGAGGTACTGAAGGGACGGGAGGTACTGAAGGGTCTGAAATGACTGGTGGTAATGAAGGACCATATTTAATTATACAAGCAATACGAAGTTTGCCGAGAGTTCACTATCTATATTAAATTATAAATTTCATAGGTATTGCAGAGAATTAAAGCAAATAACACGTAATAATTAAATATTTGTAAGCACACGCTCGCAGGTGCCGTAATAGAACAAAATTAAAAAAAATATAGGTGTACGCAATGGCTTTGACAAAAAAACCTCATTAAAATTCAAAATTTAATAGTATTAATTCCAAATATTCTTTTTAATGAATTACGGTCGAATTTTGACCACTGGGCGATCACTAGTAATAATAATTATGAGTGTAAATAATATGGTAACCAATATTTTTTATGTATCTATTTCATTTGTGTATTCACTTTGGTATATGAATTACGAACTATGTGCATTGAACTTGATTTCTTAGTGAAAGATATTTTTTCAAGGAATTTGTCAAGGTTAAAAGTAAACGATTAATATCGTCAGTTTTTAAGATAATATTTCATATATTTTTACGATATTCCATATATGTATCAAGTGCTCTTTACCCAGATACACGTAATACTTGCAACTTTTTATTTCGGTGTCGGTGATTTAGGATAATGCGATTTTACACATAAATCTTTGAACTTTCTGGCTGGTTAAAGTTTAAAAAATATCATTGTAACTATGTGTAGGTAGGTTCAAATTTGATAATATGCTCAGCTGCATATTATCAAATTTTTCCACTCGAATCCGGCTCTGAAAATTTTCTGCAAGATTATAATATATACTCTGTCTATCTCTCATAACCCACTTCTATTCCCGCAGTCCTGCTACCAGTGTGTCAGAATGATACGAAGATGCGCTGTATTAGTTACCTGATAATTCCAAATGCGGAGAAAACTTTATCCTCTCTCGGTTCTGTTATCCGTGTACCACTTATGCCGCATAATACTTTGGTTTTCTCAGTTACATTTAACCAGTATTTTTTTCTTTCTTTTTTAATTCTCCTTGGATCTCTACTCTCCAGTATTCGTTACTAAAGAACTCTATATATATATACGTTTATATCTGACATGGCTGAACCTTCTCCCTCTCGGTTAGATTTGTTACTAAGAACTTTCTGCTACTATATTATGATGAAACGAAATGAACGTCAGATGTTTTCCATTTTTTTATTTAATTTATTCGTATACATTTTCTTCAAAAATAATGGATTTAATGATTTTTTTTAAGAAGAATAATTATTTCCAAAGAAGGTTGAATATTGGTAAAATATTGTAATCACATCATATGTATCTCTTGCGTGTTGTCGTGGTGGCATCTATCAAATTAGTGTTATTGTAAATGATCAAGACTTGTTTGTACTTTTTCTCAATATATTTATGATATAAGCATATTTAAATCATTGAAAGCAGTCACTTTTTCTAAATAAGATTAATACGGGTATTCAATATAAGTCATAATTCGTCGTCGTTTCGTAAGCGGCTTGCAATATAATACAGGGATACCTATCTCTTGATCATTGGAGAGAACCTACACTGACTGACACAATGCCAAAATTTGATGATTGGGGGGTGTGAAGTTACATAAATAATGTTTATTCAAAGTATTAGTTTATTTTTCCTGCATTTCTTTATATTATGTATGTTTTAGTGTGTTTTCATAGTAAAATCAATTTCATGGTTTTTCGCATATATTGTATGGTTTCGAAGCACTCCAAGTTCATATTATTTTATTCTTGTTCTATTATGATGGATTCCGTTAGAAGCACTCCATATATTATATTCGAGAATTTTGATTTCTTTTTTAGTAGCCTATTTCATACAATGTTTCCATTGCATATTGAGTAGAAAAATTGTCAGTATCCCGTTTAGTTTCATCAATCTCACCTGCCTTTGCGATTTTATTGATTACCAAACTCGATTATGATCAAGATACCGGTTTTTATATAAGGTGCTTAATGTTCATACGAAGAATTATTTAAGATTTTTTTTGCATCGGCAATGCATTCATTACATATTGGTTGGTACCCGGTTTGTCCGTTACATGTAATTTAGTTATTCATGAACCTGATTTCTAAATAAGTGTATTGGAGGCAGTTTATGTAAATACATACTGTTCAAGGTATACCACTTTGGCTGGCGTTGATAAGGTTGATTTACTAAGTTCAAAACACGTAATATATCATCGTCATTAGCCTTAATCAACTATTTGCTGGGTGAAGGTTCTATTTCGCAACTGACTGTCCTGTGCGAATATAAACCAAGAGGCTTGACGATCGTAGATTTCTACGGTTTGTTTTTTCTTTCATTACCACTCGTTTGGTTGATGCAAACAAAAAATACTATAGAAGGTATTCTAAAAAAAATACTTATTGCAACTATTTTGTGGTTCTTCATATTTCTTATGCACAAGAGATCGTTTAATATACTAATAAGATAACATGCTTATTTCTCGATACCGATTTCAAGGAAATAGCTTTAAGGTTTTTGATTTAAGTTCCGCAGCTGTATAGAAATGGCTTAAAATCATTGTTTTTCAATGCCACAATGATTGTATAATCGCTCCGTAGGATTTCGCTAAATATCGAAGACATGAATTATAGATTCGTTCTCCAGCTTGAGACTGGTCTTGAGCATACGTTCTCAATCAAAATGGTATTAAAGAAACAAAGGTCCCTGGGCTTGATCTCAAGACCGGTATCGAAATGTATAGAAGAGTTGAGATTGCTTCGATACAGCTATCCCGCTGTCTTGAGCACGGTCTCAAAGAGAAAGAAAGAGATGCATATAGACACGGACGAATTTCGCATTAATTACTACTTTGATGTTTACATTGTTACTGGTACTAAAATGGATCGAGCATCTCATTAAGAACCTTCCTGGAGTAATTTACATACAGTCATTCATAAATTAATAAATTGAAGTAAATTATGTAAGATTTCATAAAATTTCCGATACATCAAGTAAATATATATTTTTTTTATCTTTTTTTACTATGGTCGACATTTTCACTATTATCATAATACTATGATGCATAAATTTTTTTACACTTTCGAAGATTACCAAGACAACAAATTGTCAAAATACCTATAAATAGGTATTCCAACTCATTGCTACCAACATAACAGCACGAAATAAATGCCATTCACGAGAAAAAGTACTAATTTATAGAGCTGCATCCAAATTTTTTTCGAGTACGCTTTCTCGAATGAGATGGCGTACCTACGTATTTTACTTAATTCGGATTTTCGAGTACGATCTCAAGATGGTCTTGAGATGACACATTTGGAAAACGGTCTTGAGAATTATTCTATTATTTGGGCCTATGAGATGAATCAAAATTTTCGATGACATGTAATTTCATTTCGAATGTTGTTTTTAGATTTAAGGTTAGTAATTTAAACATTTGATCATATGGCACAAAAAAAAAACAAATCTTTATACTAATTCCATTATATCTTCTTCAGTAATAACCGTTATATGCCATATTGTACGAACTCATTATTTAACTAGATCTCTTTAAATGTTTTGGGTTTGGGTGGTTATATTCTGTTGGTTGTTTTAGCTTGTGCCTGTATTATCATATCCTAGACAAAAACATATTCCATTCAATGTTGTTAACCTGATGTGGAATATATTTTATTCATGCGTATGTTTATGTGTGAGATACGTTTTTGTCCAAAGTAGGGGAATCCTGGGGTTAATATGGGTATACTTCTTCGTCTGCGACATGAACCGAGTCGTTATATATATATACTTTCCTCTAGTCCCTAATCTGTCTGAGAGATTCCCGTAGTATACTGCTGTACCGTGCCATCTTGAATACTGAAAACGTTCATTGAGAGTCCTTTTGTTAAAATCAACAGAAAATAAAATAACACATTTCTCTACGTTTGAATTATTCATCTTCCCGGCTGTGTAATTCGAGCCAAGGTTGAGTTTGGAATTCCTTATTCATGCAAACGCTTTTTTCATTGAATATTAGCATAATTTTCGGAAAACTGGGATCCTTTGAGACGATTCACTCGCCGGCCGTAAAATGAGGATAATAATACATTGTCTTACGGACAGTGTCATGGATGGCGGATACTGCGGATAATTATTTGTCTCATGGACATTGCAATGAATTACAAATACTGCGGATAATGCTTTGTCTCATGGACAGTGTAATGAATTACGAATACGAATTATTTGTCTCGTGGAAAGTGTATTGAATTGACGAATACTGCAGGGAATGAGTTGTGAATGGCGAATATTCGAGGCAATGATTGGTTTCATGGACAGTGTAATGGATGCTAAATTCCGCGGTTAATATTTTGTCTCATTGACAGTGTGAATGGCGAGTACTACGAGTAATGATTGGTATCATGGACAGTGTAATGAAATATAAATACTATGGTTATTTATTTGTCTCATAGACAGTGTAATGGATGGCAAATACTATGGAGAGTAATGATTTGTCTCATGGACAGTGTAATGAATTACGAATACTGTGGGTAGTGATTTGTCCCATGGACAATAAGTAAAAAGACATGTCTCAGCTATAACGAATGAAAGGAGGGAATTGAAGGGCGGTGAAGGAAAATCACTCAGAATCACAAGATAATCATATTTTTTATTTATTTATTCATTTATTTAACACTTCCCTTATTCTTTTAATTACTTTTGTTCTTCCTCAAATATTTCTACAAATTGAGACGATGTGACATCATCTATAAAACTATTCCATAATCTTGTTTCCTTTGAAATTTTTCAAAATTTGAAGAACTATGTGCCGCCCTTGGGATGACTCTTATGCAATCTCTAGGCTCTGAGTGGGATTCAGCAGTCGTTCGTATCTTTTTAGTTAATTTTCTTTTTTTCCATATAATGAATACCCCTATCTTGTTTCTTCCTTAGTCCAATCGCAGAGCTGGATTGGGGCGGCGGGAATCTTTAATTTTTTATGTCTCCCTCGTTTTTTGTAGGTTGTGTATATATTTTTTTGGGGCCTCATGTTTACACAACGTTAATGTCTCTTCGTTATACGCCATTCCACGTGCCGGTAATACACAAAATAGCGTAGGTACGTCTCGATATTTAAGCAAAACTCGATGCTTCGGAAAGGAAAAAAGGAAACATTTTTGAGTCTGATATTATTTTCGGAATGTATTAGATCTACTGTGAAATGGGAAATTCTTAGTTTGAATTTTACATCGTCTAGGTGTTGCTTTAATTTCATTTTAGGCTTTTATCACGTTTCGGTGATTTTTTTTTAAATAAATTATACATTATTACGAACGAAGTTTTCATTTTGTATGAACTGAAAACAATTGTTAATTGGAAGAGATTTCTATTCGACAGTCATCTTGCCACTTGCGCAGCGTGCAAAATGTCTTATTACTTTGTATTATCAGAATAAAAAAATAATTGTATTAAAAGAATACTCAGTTTACTAAGGATAACGGTATATCAAAAAATCAATCAATGAGTAAGAAAAATATAATTAGGAATGCACCTAAGATAAATCTCTTTCTAGAACACAAATAGACTAGGTTAGGTTAGGTATTTTATATAGATTTCAAATATTATTTTTTCCATTGTAAAAATATTTCTTGAGTTCTAGAACATATTAAGATATTATAGAACTCCATATAATAATTATATCCATGATTGTCCGCCTTCGTGGCTCAGTTGATTGGGTATCTGACTGCTGATCCAAAGGTCCCGGTTTCGATTCCCGGTGGAGACACAGTTTTTAATTGTGTTTTCAGTCTCCAGATTTTGGCAACTTGTTATTGGGTGCGTGTTAAATAAATATTTGACATAGTACCTGTTAGTTGCCCGAGAAGTGATATAAAAAAAATATGGGTAATCATGTGGGTTTTGATTTCACCGATTGACCGGACGTGCCCCCTTGTATTAATATTTTAGAAAAATATCAAATTCCAAAATGACGACTAAACAATTTTGCATTAATACCAGTGGCTGTGGTAATGCAGGGTAATACTATAATTTTACCGGAAGGCCAGTCTTTTAATCTCGATATTTATCTAATTTTAACATCAAATGATTTTATAATATAACTAGAATTTGGAATATTTGCATTTATAGTTAAGCCTTATATAATTTTGCTTCATTGTATAGGCGATTTAGGGTCTGCGTTTTTATCTACATTAAAAAAATTGTAATAGGGTAAACAGTACGGGTAATAAATAATCTAAATCACAGGTTGTTAGTAGAAAGGTAAATAATGTCTATATTACCCTTCACTAATACCCCCCATCAATTTGTGACCCCAAATTTGACAAGGTAAAATCTTGTTAAGTGGTTACCTATTTACCTAATTTAATAGGTAATATATGGTTACACCAAATTACCAATATATACCTACCTGTAAAGGTGACTTAATGAAGTAATACTCAGTAATTTGGGTTATACAATAATTGATAAACTTAGTAATATTTGGATAAAGATTAATTAGCGATGAGCAAAAGTCTTGCAGTCATAGTCTTGCGAGACTTCCAAGATCAAGACCAATACTGCTCGAGTCGCTGCAAGATCCAGACCAAGAACAGGGGGCGAAAGACCAATACGAAAAACCAAGACCAAGAGTCTTGCCAAGCCGGGTCTTCCAAGACTCTTGCGGTCTCGCAAATTTTTATTTTTATTTTATTTTATTTATTTGGGATAGAAACAGCGACAACAAAACAATAAACAGAACAGTCAAATAAAACATGTGCCAAAACTACTATCCACAAATTAAAACAATATGATCAGCAAAAATAAAAATTAAATTGAAGGGAAATAGGTACATTAAAAATGTAATAAAATAACAAAAATAAAAAAAAAATACAAAAACAAAACCAAAAAGGTGCAGAACCTATCAAGATAAATAAATAATGACACTAAGCAATGAAACATTATAGTAGTGTGTTGAGGATTTTGTTTGGACATGAAGGGGTAGAAGGGAAAAGGAGGGTGTGGAGAGGGATTCTGTTGTTGTATTAGCCATTTCACACAGCTATAACTTAATATAAGTTCGTCTCTCTTACAGTCATTATTCGGTGGAGATAAATATAGTGTGATTGGACTGGAGAAAAAGAGAAAATACGTCAGTAGTGTGTGTCTATTATTGTATGATCTCTTTATCTTTCTGTCGTGTGTGCTCTTTCTTGCTAATATTGTAAGAATTCGTTAAAATGTATCATTTTTATAGAACGTTTTGTTCTCATATAACGTGTCTATATATAAAATGACATTATGTGTGGAAGTGTGTCATTGATATCCGATTCACCTCATTTCGTGTACCAATGTACTAATACTGTCTGGTCTGTATATTCCTCCTCTTCGAGTTGGGTTTATGCTTGTTTATATGTTACTTATTTTCTTTTGTGCAAGAATTACATAATAACAAATGACTATGCGGTCAACTCTGGTCAAATTAAATAGCGTGTTGCAATCAATTAAGTACCTGCATAATGATCCCCATTTATAAATTGTATCAATTTACTCAAATATTATTGAAATTTAATAAACACACTGACATCGTGCATTATTTCAATTAATTAATTGATATCCGTTTTAAACGCATCTATTTATCGTTGTTTGAATTGCATTCGTTTTGTGGCAAAATTTAACTCTCGACTGTGGTGATGAATCTCCTGAATCGCAATTTTAAAGCATTTCCACACGTTGATTGCGACCAATTGTTGTTGAATAAATTTGAATCTCGGCTATTATGGATAAAACAAAACCTAAAAAAAAAATGATTCAGTAAAATATACCTTTATAACATGTATTCAACCTCAGAAATAATCTGTTATTATATTGAGTCACCATTTGGGTACTTTTATACTGATGATATTAAAAAATGCACAACGATAGATAATATAATAAAATGTATAAGGTAAATATAATAATAATAATAATCAGTGGCGCTACAACCCATCGTGGGTCCTGGCCTCCTCCAGAAGCTCCCTCCACCATCCCTGACCATCGCTTCCTGCCGCCAATTTACAATGCTAAGGTAAATATGATTATTGCAAATAAAATTTAATAAAAATTGTTTATAAACTGAAATCAAGGATGATTTTTTTGCGATTCTCTTATCATTATAAACAACTTTTGATATAGAAGTAATTACTTACTTACTTCCGATGGCCATACAACTCCGGTAGAGCTTTAGCCTCCTGAACAATAGCTTTCCAAGCCTTCCTGTCAGCTGCAGTGGACTCCCAGTCATCACAAGCATTCAGCACGTTCAGGTCTCGGGTAACGTTGTCCATCAATCTCTGCCTTGGTCTTCCAATTACTTTAAGAAGTAATTGCATGATTTTATATGGTCAGGTAAAATATTGAACATAAGCGGAGTAATTCTTATAATTTGAATGAATTGTGTCGATGTCGATGCAGATATTTTTGGGATAGCTTGCCGGTTATTAAAAAAAATACTTATGGGTCTTTCCAATATCGATAGATGACAATTTTGCAGTTGAGTTTGCTGTACTCATTTTTTTGTCATGTTGTTATATGGAATACGTACTTTAGTATAAATGTGATTATGAAATAATCCACCTCGTTACAGGCTAAGCCTAGTGAGGTGGATATAATATATCAAATTTAAACAAAATGATATCGTTAATTATGATTAATAATTAAATGAATACTTTTATTCATTTTGTTTTTTTTATATTGTACCTACACCGTAATATTTCATAATTTCTATTGAACTTACGTTTTCTTCTTCTGGTTTTTACTTTTGATTTCCTTTTAAATTAGGTAGGTACAGTAGCGTCTAGTCCCAGCTCTTCTTTTCTGCATTCTTAGGTTAGGTTCAAGTTTGTTTATAATAATAATAGCGACTCGCGTGAGCGAGTTGCTTTATAAATTGAATTATAAATTATTATAAGTTAAATTTACATTTTTTATTTAATTTTTCGCATTTAATATAAAATTTCACAGCTCATTTGACTTAATACTACGAGATCTCAACCAATCAGAGAGCCAACCGGAAACAAAATGCGGAATGGTAAATGCGGATTGTAGACGCTAGTGGTAGGTACCTATTTTTACTGTCATAAATCAAAAGGCATAAATATATTGGTTTATATATATTTTTTCCCTCGCTGTTTTTGTTTATATGTATGTATGTATTAATCATGTAGGTACCTATGTATGTTTATTTTGTATAATTTGTATAAGGTATATTTTTAATACATAAATACATTTGGGGAATGTATAAGGGGTTATATATATTTAAAAAAAGGTGCATCAATTAAATATATACAAATGAAATGCTCAAGAAAATTTTAAGTTTTTCTCGTGGTTTCTCTCAAAATGAAATAATAGAAAACAACAAAACAATGATGATAAGTCAAATAGTCTGAAATCTTCCTTTAATATTTATAGAAGTGATATAAATTTAGATAAAATGTTATATCAGATAATAAAGTGAGTTCATGAATGTTAACCATAATTGAATATTATCTCCTTGGTCAATCTATCTTCACTAAATCGTCCTAATTTAATGCCTTACTTGTGTATGGTACCTACTTGTCTAATAAATCGTGAATAATAAATTGCATATTATAGGTTACGCGGCAATACTCCATGGCTCGGATTTTAGCCTTTGATTTAAACTAGTGTTCTCACAGAGGTTAACATATTGTGGGGAGTTATGATTTCGCAATTTTTTAGGGTATTTTTTTTATTGCAGATTATCAACTAGTATCATGCTGAGATTGCATTCTGAAAGTTTCATCACAATGTATCTGTGTGTTATGTGCAGTGTGCTATGTACGGCGTGTTCATTTTACTTTATCGATTATAGACTAAAGTACTCATTCGATTCTATTCAAATTTTGCAAATATGTATGTATATCTAATACTCGCTTAGATCCCATTAGATTTTGGAGGATATCTGAATAGTGCTTCTCAATTTTTTAAACTGTCAAAAATTTCAAAGTGATCCCAAGATCAGGAAATTTAAAATTTGAAATTTTTATTTTCAAATTGATAAAAAGGCACATCACTTTTATAAAATAGCACTGAAGATTTATCAAGTTTTCGTAATATAATATTTAATTAAAAAACAATTTATCAAACTCATTTCACGAAAATGCTGAATATTTTCCATACGAAATTTGAATAATTTATAGAATGACTTGTTAGTGAGGAGTTTAGCACAACCCACTCGTTTTTCAGATATTGCAAAGTGTAATTGTTTTAGTATATACCGTCTGTATTGTTTCGCAGTAGAGTGTGTATTTATTTATTGAATACAACAGCTAACAAGAAAAATTTATACAAAAATACAATGATAATTTTTATATTGCCAATGGCTGGTGCAATCACAGATGGGTGGTGGCAAAGCGGTTAGCGCGCTGGGTTTGTAATTCAGTGGTCGTGAGTTCGAATCCTGCTTCGAACGATTTCGTTCACCTTTTTCACAAGTATTTTTGTTTAGTTTAGGGAATATATGAGGATAATTAATAATAATAATAATTAAATACTATTACTACGCAAAAAAAATCACATAATGTGGCGGACTTCTTTGAATTTCTACTAGTCAACCGCACTAGTAAATACATTAGTATAAGCAAGTACAAAAATACATATAACAAATGAGTACTAATATGTACCTATACATGACGATGAGAAAGAAAAAAAATTACTTAAAATATTTAAGAATGAAATTTTTGAGGATGTATATACCTACTTGTAACTAGGATAAATTCGGTCTTTAAAAAAATCAACTATTCTTCTTTTTCAAGAGACATTGATTCATTTTTCATAATATGAACAAATATACTGCACACTGGCGGGCTTATTGCCACTAGGCAATCTCTTCCAAGCAACCAGATTTCTAAGTATGACAAAACTACGTATGTAAATCAATCAAAGAAAAAATGCAAAAAAAAAACAAAAAAAAAGATACATTAAACTAAGATTAATATAAAAAAACAAGAAAAAAGAATTGGGAAAGGACAAGGAGAGGAAATATAGAACAGGTGTTTAGGGATAAATATTCCTTCTTTAGTTATTTCTTGAAAGTACAAAGTGAGCCAGACGTCGCAATATTCGGACTAAGGCTATTCCGCAGTCTTGAAATCATGTTGCATTTACATAAATTAACATAACAAAACAACAACAAATTTATCTGTATTTTCTAGATATGAATTGAAAATCCCGTACGGTCTTGTGACATGGTATAAGGATCTTAACATCAGGTTTAGGTAAGGAGTGGTTACACTCTGTTCCGTGTGTAATCTGTTTATTGATATCTTGGTAGGTACTAGTCAGCATATTAATTGGCAGGTTACCTGTTCCTGTTCTTATTGCAACCTTACATTCAACATACATGCATACACAGGGTTCTATGATGGCACAACTTGTGTATTTTGTACATACACTCTTGTACATTGCTCGTACCACCAATTTATTATGCCGGTCGAGATAAACTTGTAACGAACGACTAATGAACGATACAATATTGATTCAAACATTTTAAAGATGACGCATACCACGACCACCTTTTCTCATAACGAAATTTTACATATATCCCAAATTCTTGAACGTTTGAGAAAGATTTCTTTATTTGTTTATCAACGGTACATTAAACGATATATTAAATCCGAGAACGAAGGAATTCCCATGTTCTTTCCTTACTTTACCAGACACTTAAGAACCCTCTCACACCTAAGTACCTCAAGGAGAAATTTGCCCATCTTTCATCTCATGGCCTAAATTTACGGTCTCAAAACCAAAGTACACTATCAATACCAATACACCACACATCCTCCTACACTTACTCGTTCACAATACACGCAGCCCAGCTGTGGAACCAATTACCTAATTAGCTTAATGTACTTCAAGAACCATCTCAAGTCACACTTCTTATCCTCATACCTATAATTCCTTTATCCTTCATCCCTTCTCAACCCACCTTTTTACTACTTTTGGACATTATCATTATTATTTTAATTTATGTTTTTAATATATTTTTTGCATTTTTATATTGTTTACATCTACTTTGTCATGTATATCTATATTAGTTTTTATTTTTTATTATATGTAATTTTTGTACTTGCTCGTACTACTGTATATACTAGTGTGGTTGACTGGTAGAAATTGCCTACAGGCAATAAGTCCGCCACATTATATGCTTTGTTTTGCATAATAAATGAGTTTTATTATATCACAAACTTAGTCTTTTACAAGAAAATAAAGTACTAAATCTTCTACTTCTTATTTATTTTACGTTGGGCATTGACGCCTTTGTTACCAAAGATGTTGATTTTCAGCTGTTGATCCATCTCTTCGGTGGTCTGTCTGATGGTCGTCTTCCTTCGGGTCGGCCATGTAGCGCTATGTCAGGTATCCTAGATGTCTCCATTCTGTAATAATAAATTAACATAAATAAAACATTAATTTATAAATAATTCTTTTCATGTGGCCGAATCATCGTAACTATCTTTATCTAGTATAATTTACTAGTGTCCTAATTTATCAAACTCTAGGTTACAGTCTTTTTAAAAATATTTCTTTGTGATCTCATTTCAACTTCATTATCCATTTCTCATTTGCAAACTTCAAATTAATTTGTATGTATGAAAATATTTAGTATGAGAAATCAAAAGGTAGGTGTGCGTATAGATTTATGATTAATAAAAATGTAGAAACAAAAAAATACAAAAACATTAGAAAAGTTCCACTTAATGGTTGGTATCACTATATTTATATGAAATGGGATGAAAGAGAAATGAATAACATACTTAATATTTTAAGACTTTATTATGTATGCACGTATTTATGTTTATTTTATTTAGATATAAAAATGGATAATTTCGTATTGCATATATTATAAACAAAAAAAAATCATTACATTGTGAAAAGAAAAAAATTTACATAGTAGGACTTACATAAAAAAAACAAGAATAATATCCAAGAAAGGACACAAAATCAAAAGAATTACACAAAGTTTTTCTTTATATATTAAACCCCTAGGCGACTAGATTCCTCTTTCACACATTCTGGAAAAACATTAAACAATTGAAAATCTTTGTAATACACACTATTTTGTGTACCTGCTAGGTTTGTCTGAGGCAGTCTAAAATCCCGTCTTATTCTCGTCGGGTGTGAACTTCAAACTTATAAAGAATACTGTTTTGCAAATATGGCCGTAAAAGTCCATTATGTGGATAGGAAGGGTGACTTCAGATGCTTTTTGAAAACCCTCAAACCACAAAACCGTGTTTTCACAGCTTCACAGCAGGTCTGCATATATTTTGAACAGGTTCCTAAGTTTTTGTGGGTCTATGGTCTGTTTATCGGTATTGAGAGTGCGTAATGGCTTTGAGTCCATAAGTTTGTGACACGAATTTCATAATGTAGACTCTAGTCTTTCTGTAATCATTTACATTAAAACCTAGAAGAAAATCCATATGCCAAGCAAACATACGTTGGATTTATTATATTCCTTGGGTATGATTATTTTGATCTCTATTTTATATATCCATTGTTATTTCATGCGAATTCAATTATTGTTCAAAATACGTGGGGTTTTTGATATGGCGACGCAAACTATGATCAACGTGCAAAATTGATTAGCGCTATAATATGTTCAAGTAATATTATTATCCCAGATCGATACATTTTGACGCAACTAATTTCATTTATTGCGAATAATTGTTTTAAACCGTGTGAAGTTAATCAACAAATTGACCGCACACACACACAATATGAGTTCCATATGATACTATATTCATGCGGCATTCAGTAGAATATGGACGTAAATTAACCTGTCATATGTCAGAATTTATATGCATAGTATATGTTAACTGGTTTAGCAATATAAAATATGCAATATATTTACATTCCTTTACTAGAAAATCGTAGATAGTTATTTAACTTCATATTTTTTGTATTTGTTTGTTTCGGTGTATAACACTATTTTTTATTTATATTACAACAAAGATACACAGTAAAAATAAAACCATTTACCGGAGTGCAAACATTCGCGTGTAAATTTGCGAATATAATTCAATTTCGTGTCATATGTACCGCTCAAACTTAACCTTTAATTGACTTTATGTTGATATCATAATAAAAATGCTTAGATGTGGGGAAACTAGACTAGATAAAATAAGAAACACCTATATACGAGGAAGTCTAGGAATGCGCGATGTACCCGATAAGTTCCGAAGAAGTAGATTGAGATGGTCCGGGAATGTTTATAGAAGACTACCGGAATATGTAGGAAACGTAGCTCAAACAGAAATGTGCCGGTTAAAATCAAGACGCAGATGGAAAGAAGCGGTGAGGCTGGATATGTTAAGATAACAGTGGACAAGGAAGCGTATGACGTAGATCAGATCCCACCACTATGTGGGACAATTGCTAAGGAAAAAGAAGAAGAGATTTGATATTATAATATGTGTCATCATCATCTTCAGTCAATGTTTGCCCACTGCAGGACACAGACCACCCTTCTCCTATTGCATTCCTCCAGTTCATGTGCAATACCCACCTACTGGGGTCCATTGAATCATTTGATGTCGTTTTATGTGGTCGCCCCTATGGTCTGAAGACCGAGTGGAGTGGAGAAATAGATGCATAACTACAAGATTAAATACGAAGAACAAGAAGTTAATTTAGATATTATTCTTTACTATGTATTTTCTAAGCAAAAATTACCTTGATTCTTCCGTTTTCAAAGGACATAAGTCAGCATTGTACATTTTTTTTATATAAAATAGCCTCCTCAAGTTTGGGTATTAAGAACTCATCTCTTTGTCAATGTGGCTAAGAAGCAGGCAGCTTGGATCACATGTTTTTCAATTACCCTACGTCTAAGTTCCCAATTTAATTAAGTTGATGAAATTCAAAATATTTCCTCTTCATAATATCGCCTCCTTACTCAGCCTTAATAAATTTCAAGTACTTAATGTTCTCACAAAATTTATCAAACAGAGTAACATCAAATTTTGATTTCATTTTCTCATTCCCATTTAAAATAACCCTTCTTTTCCCAACTTTTTGAATTCTATTTTAAGTATTATTTGAATTCTAAGTATTAAGCAATAATTATCATTTTTTTGTATTCCACGCACTTCTTAATTTGTTGTTCATTATAATGTTATTAACAAATGCACGATTTTATAACAAACTCGACTAGCCAATCTTCCTCCGTTTGAGATTTCAGGAGCCATTTAGTAATAATAATAATAATAGCCTTTTCAACTATCATGTCCGATTTATTGGAAGTTTACAACGCGGTTCTTCATCAAAACACAAGTGAGTCTACTATGGAAGGAATATAAATTCACTACTCGTGTATAGCCAATATATTTTGTCAATATGTTAAATCAACCGTGAAATATATAGAAAGTTTAATATTGAATTATTATTTCGGTGTCTGAAGCAACTGGAGCATACAGAAAGGTCTTTGTTATGACACGGAAAAAAGATATTAGCGTCTTTCATAACTTCTGAATTCCCATTTTATTTCGAACCGAGTCCAAAATATTTCGTCTTGAAATAACAGACATTTGAGAGATGATATTATTAAAACCAGACGTTTCGAAGGTGTCAGGCTTAATAAAAGGTTTTTATTTAGTAGGATTATTAAATTAGATCAACTAATCTTTTTTATTAAACGAAAAACTAAAAAAATGTATGTTTTGTTTATGAATAACACAAAACATGTGAATAATTTTTCTCTCAAGCTTAATAGTAGAAAGCAATGATTTTAACATATTTTAATAATATCTTCGTACCCCGAAGCTTTTTCTTTGTGGCATATCTAAACTAAAAAACATTTAAAGAACTTGTGTTAAAGACAATGGCAACGTAAGTGTTTCTTTTTTTTTTTTCTTGCGAAAACACACGAGGATTAAAAATTAAGGGGGGGGACTGCTGCCAACGTACCTATTTTTCAATTTGATATACTTACCATCATTATTTCTTATCAAATCAATTTGAAAAAATATTTTAAATAGTTTGGTTATTAATAAAGAAAAATATATCTTTACTTTTTGATAATGTTCTGTATATATTCTTGTAGAAAAATAATGGCATACCCCGATTTTCAACATTTATCTTATATTTTTAATAAAATATAAAGCGTAGTTCAACATATTTTTTTTTAATCAAAGAAGACAAAAATATCTAGAAAAATATGATGTGACGTTGCATTAATGCTTCAGGTTTAGTAAATAAACCTAAAAAACATTTATTTTCCATTCAGCGCCATTGTGTAATAAAAGTTTTTTTTGGTTTATTAGCTTAACCTGATGCATTAATGCAACGTTACATCATATTTTTCCAGATATTTTGATCTTCTTTAATTTATAAAACAATATAATGCTCTATACCTTATAGTTTTTTAGAAATTTAAGATAAATGTCAAAAATCGGGGTATGCTTATTATTTTCCTACGAGAATATATACAGAACATATTTAAAAAGTTAAGGTATATTTTTCTTTATTAATATCCAAACTAACTAGGTTATTTTTTTCAAAATGATTCGTTTTGTAGTAATGATGCAAATTGAAATTGAAAAATAGGTACGTTGGCAGCA
Organism: Molanna angustata; assembly: GCA_963576475.1. Lineage (NCBI taxonomy): Eukaryota > Metazoa > Arthropoda > Insecta > Trichoptera > Molannidae > Molanna > Molanna angustata. The sequence goes on along the minus strand of OY754977.1, from coordinate 8,124,575 downwards.
GTCACCCTCTTAAAAAAAATATGTGACACTTAAAATTAATAAGTAGGTAATGTCAAGATTGTTAATACATAGTTTGTTCTACAGATATACTTATAAGATTTATAAAGCAGTAATCAGAGTATATGGATGAAAACAACGAGTGCTATCTAAGCCACAACAGCTACAATCTTGAGTCAGGACACGAAACCACAAAAGTCAATATTTTTATTCGCTGTCTTACATTACCTTCAGTATTTCGTAGCGAAGTTGACTAAAAGTGGGCAAATAATATCTAAATGCATTGCGAATAGTTGTATTGATGATAGTTTAGTGTTTTATTCTAGGAATTTTCCTGAAAGTTGTTAAATTCTTCTGGGTTACAATCCTAAGATTAGTTTGCAGCAAGCATTCTCCACCTATCTCTTTTATCCGCCAGCCTCTTCATCTCTTGGTAGCTGCTACATCGCCTACCACTGATCACCTGGTTCATATAGCTGTCTATAAGGCAACCTCTGTGGTTTTTTGCCTTCCGTCATTCTTTCGGCGATCGAAAACTAAACCCGCTTTGGGTTTCGTTTTCGATAGCCAACCTTTTAGTCTGATCAATGGATCTTACCCATGCGCTTGAACCATCACATTTCGAAGGTTGCTAGACGTACGGACTCTTTTCTTACAAAGTAACGCGTAAAATATTGGATTCTAGAACTAATATTCTGCGTCGTGAATAAAAAAGTTACAGTATCGGCCATCAATTTCAAGGTTTAAGTGTTGTTTCGTTACAAAAAAAATTATCGTTGTCTTTGCAGAGGTGATTTTCGCTTTGGTTAATATATATTTACCCCTTTTTATTCCCCTCCCCATATACGCCTCGCCCTCCCATATTTCGTTTTGGAAACAAATTTCCGTATTAACATATTTTTTACCTGAATATTTTAATCTTGATGGCTGTCAGACATTTCCCAACTTATGGCCTATCATAAATTTATTAACTCGTGACCCATCATAAATTTATCAACACGTGACCCCACATAAATTCGGAAATTTGTGACCTTTTGTGAGAAAAAATTTAATAAAAATTTCACCTTTCACTCAAGGACGAACTCGACTGAGTGACACGAGAAAAATATATTGATATATTATTATGAGTAAGTAAACAACGCAAGAATTTCGATAGGAGCTTAAGCGTTAATTATGACAGCAAATTAGTAAGAAATATTAAGATAAAAATTACATAAGTAGCCATCATATAATTTCATATATATCATGGTTTTGATTTATATTCAATTGTATTAAGAGTAATACAAATAAATTACATGATTATTTTTTGGGCGCTCTTGCTTTTGCTTACTCTGCAAAATACACTAGTTTTAAGTAATCTACTGAAAGATTCAAGACTTTACGTTTCACGTATGTTCGAAGATAATTTTTTCCACTTAGTAAGTACGTTTTCACCATAACCACAATCAAAGTAAACAGCCATTTTAGGTCTATTGATATCGCCCTAAGGATTGGTCCCATCGCTTCGTACTCCTCAACCAGTTCATTTTTTGAGTCATCTCTTATTAGTTCCATAGATAAGCCTCGCACCTGCATTAGACAGCGGTTGCAATATTTTAAACTGATGCCTACTTCACTGTTACTGAAAATCATCAAAGACACTTAACAATGATATATTACACACTTAGAATAAAATCACATTTTTCTTAGAATGCGAGGTTGGTAATCTTAAATTACCTTGGGTGCTTGGGTAAATTCTTTGAATTCGAAAGTATAAATTATTAACAGTTAATTACGTAGGAAACGCCTTGAGAATATTTACTTATCCTTTTATACCTACATTATGTTATATTGTATCGGTAGTTATTTTGTAATTAATTAGTACAAATAATGCATTGTTGTCTTGTAAATTGCTTTTCATTGTTGTCGTGAATTTCGTACGTTGCTGTTGTGTTGTTTTCGTGATTTACGGCTTCCTGAGAAACATGGACTCTCCGCCACTAAACGCTGTTAAAGCCTTCTCGTTTTCATAAAAACATATTACAACCTACCCTTTTTGATAGTGTTTAAGTATTCCTTGATACTTCAAGTATTCGAACGAAGTGTTGTTTCAATCAAATATGAACAGATCCGAACAGGCTGAATACATCCTAAGCTAAGCCAATGTCAAAAATTCAAATGAATCGCTTGCTTGTTTGAATTATGCCAGTATTACTATGGAATTCCATAACCTATATGCTGCGATCTCTCAATCGCTCAATTTTAAAGTTTGAATAGTCTTGGTATTTTGGAAGAATAAAGACACGTGCCAAATAGTTACAATCAGTTACGTTTTTTAGAATTCATTGAGACTTGTTCCAATAAAATGAGCAGGAATCTGTCTAAATAATACGTAATAGAGTAACCTCCTCGTTTACTGGTCATTGTCACTCAAAAAGGCACCACACAATGACATAAGAAGGACTCAGCCTGGTGAATATGTCGATAAGAGGGACCGCCTCACATGAGATCTGCGAGTGTCAAAATTTGATGTGTGACTGACACAGATGTCTAGGGATATCTACATTTGGTGAGATTCAGGGTAATTCGAAGGGATTTTTAAATCGGAAATTTATATAACTGTTAATATCGCGTATTTTAAACGTAAAATCTCATCGAATCCGATGGCGTTAACTGCAAATCCAAAAGAAGATCTTTTCATATTATAATATAATTATTGTTATTTCCAAAGCTGTTTTGCTTTTAGAAGTGCTCTAATTTCCGTTCAATGATCAAATTAGCACGTATCTTCCATTTGAATTTAAGATACCGTGTGCTGCGATGCTGATTCTCTTAAACGTAGCAAAGCAAATTAACACATTGCCTGTCTCAATTTCAGATATTTTCTTTTCTTTGTCACGTACGTAAATATCTACACCATCTTTCTCAACCTTATATTTTACGCATCGGAAAATTAAAAGGAAAGTTCTATTTGTGTCGATAGTAATATTTGAATTTTATGCCACATATCCTATAAATACTTTTGTGATTTTATTTTACTTCTTTTTCGAGGATTTAAGTGCGTCACCTATCAATGAAAATTTGAAAACAACCAACATCAAATGCGTTTGCTGATATACTCAATTTCCACGAATGATTAAATTATAATATGAACGTTATTTTACTTATTCCTCAGCTTTCTTCTCCCCACTGCTGGATAAAGACTTCCTCTAATTGATTTCACAAGTTTCTGTATTGTCCTCTCCACATCCAGGATCTTCCAGCCAACTGGACGAGGTTGTCCGACCATTTTTTAGAGTGTGTACCAACGCACCTCTTTTCTGGCAAAATGAGTTAATTGTTGCCAACATTAGTCTTTATACGTTCATGTCTATTTTGTCCATCTTTAATTATGTGACTTATCAAAATTTTACCCATTTCTGTGGTTTTAGCAACCTCTGCTACTCTTGGTTTTACCTATACAAAATAATGAATATTGACGTTTGCAACTTACTTAGGTATGACCGTTTTCTTTGTATTTTTGTGGTTTATTTTTTTTCAATTCTTTCGTTCAGTTTTGTTGTGGTTCATTGTTTTAAAATTCTTTCAGTTTTATTGTGGTCTTCTGTTGATTGTAAATTACACATGCATTGCTTCGTTTATTTTTATGCATATTGTCATACAAATTCATATTTTATTTGGATTATCAATATCAGTTAAAATATATATCTGTGCAATTTCTTCCAAAGTCGATATGTCTTCATCCTTTCAGCATAATGCATATTTGTACAATTATTTGTAAATCGTTAGTGCGTTCGTTTGGCTAAACAACATGGGTGTATTGTTTTTCATTTTAATGATAACTGGCCTTCAAATCTTACGAAACTTTTATATTTCAACGTTTGTAACTGTTTTATTAAACGATGTGATAATATAGCAGTCGGATTGGATGATTTATGTATATAGTGCCATTTTTGTGAATATCTCAACTCAAGGGCGTTATAGCACATTTTGCATTTCCACATGATTCTCCACAATTGTGTCATGGAAAATAACTCTCTGGTGGGCATATTACATACACTCAGATCGTCTGAATCATAGTAGATACCAAGTTCTTAAAGAATTTGGAAATAGGCGAACCATAATTTCCGGCAAATAGCTTGTTAATTTTCGTCGTGAATGCACATATACCGATCAAGTAAAACAAAAAAAACAAATTTGTGTCTGGGCAATCAAGTTATTTGCCGTTAAGTTTACGATAAATGCTCAAAAAAATGCTCCTTAAAATATGGAAACGATTATCTTCAGATATCGGCGTTGCTTAAAAAACCTACATATACAAACATGGACACAGCTTTACTACATACACCGAGAATAGTATTTTGATTTAAGGACTAGATCTCAGTAAAACATTCTTTGTTTTTGATCGTTTAAACGGAATTATGAGTTTAAAATCAGTTTTTTTATCTTAGTGGAGATCATCATGAAACTTAGATCACCGCCTTTGGAATGATCTTGAATGAAACGTCTTTGTTCATATCCTTAATGTATATTTTGATAATATGCAAGTTTTTATCATAAATGGATATGTAAGGAAACCTTTACGTAAAAGTTATTTGCAATTAAAGTTTTTGTCGTTATATGAAAAGATAAAGAAATAACAATGGTCGTTAATTATAATGATGCCATGTCAGCACGCACTGTAATAATTTTTTCGTATATTAAAATAAAATGAATATTACAATCAATTATGTATAACGGAGTCCCAACTTACTAAATAATTACTTATTATTTATGTTGGTTTTTTGTGCGTTGTTAATTGCTCATGTTTATTTGCTCGCTCGATTTCCTAATTGAACCCCCCACCGCCGTTCATATAATAATTGCACAATACATTTTTATTTTGTGATGTGTTTTTTTGAGTGATGAATTAGAGTCGTTTTTTCTCTTTCTTTTTGTTCGTGCGATGTGTCAAGTGAGGTAATGGATTGCCTTGTTCTCCGACGTATATGTTGTGAATTGAATGTGAGACAAATCTATTTTGTTTCGTGTTAAAGTAACGAAATTCCCCATCCGCAATTAGGACCGGCATTTATTTTTTCATTGTACGACCTTTCCGGGGTTCATTTTCAAAAGTGGATTATTCGTGTTACGTTTCGTCGCCTTTTTGGACCGTTTGGATTCGGCTCATCCAACTGGACAACTTAATAATAACGGTTTAAATACTCTTCATTGGCAGCTCTTGGGAATAAAGATATGATAACAGATAAAACCAACCTGCACAATATAGGTACCAACTCGATATTACCTGGATTGAAAAAATGTAAAGGGCGATGTCATTTTATAGGATTTAATATTCTAAATACATGTAGTTTAGAACGAAACCATTCAGAAAAAATCAAAATATCTTCCACTTGCCAAACAAATGGGCACTGCTTGGAGGCGAGGTGTTTGTGACGTGCTATTGGGGAGGAGACACGGCGCACCTGCTGACTAGACCTTTGAATACACCACACCTCATTTTTACCAAGGTTCGATGAGATTTCAATGGACATTATACGTGAATATTTTCATCACAAAAAAATAATATTAACGATTGTAGGTATCATACAACTGCGTAAATAATTTGTTGAGAAATTTAATTGAATTGAAAAATGTGATCAAATGCGAATACACAATAACAATTCCTAACCTTAAATTAATGAAAAACGTATTGATAACGTTTTGCCTGCAACCAATTTTCATTAAATGTATTAAGCAACTCGCTCACGCGAGTCGCTATTACTATTATAGACTAACTGAACCTTACTAAAAATTGGGAATAGAAATTTACATCACATCAAACTATTATTTCGCTGTCGTATTTTATTGCGTTTCGCACAATTTTAGGTTAATTTATTTTTTTGATTTTTTTTAATCCCTAGTTCTTGATGATATTGCATTAAATTTTCTGAAAATTTTTACTAAACATTAAAAATAAAAATCGTTTATAACTTAATTCCAGTGATTATTTGTAGGTTGTAGTCTAAATAAACAGTGGAATTATGTTATAAACGTTTTTTTTTATTTTTAATAATCATTAAAATTTTTAAGAAGCTTTAGGTTAGGTTTCGCTTTGCTTGAATGATAATAGTGACTCGCGTGAGCGAGTTGCTTTTATAAATTGAATGAAAATTGTTTGCAGGAAAAATGTTTCAACACCTTTGCCATCTGAGGTAAGGAATAAGTTTATTATGTATTCCCATTTGATCGTAGTACTTTGCGATACGTAGTTGTACATTTATTATTTTTAACACTATTGATTATTTTTAATGTTGAAATTTTTTGCGTTTTATGTCAACTTTAATAGCTTTTAGACATTGGTAAAAATTATCTGGGGTGTATTCTAAGGTCTAGTCACCTGCCGTTGTGCCCAGTCATTTTAACGAGGAGGACCTCCTGGCTGCAAGTGACAGGGTCGTGACGGCTGCAAGCTATTGGATAGGGCGCATGGTCTGGACACGGAAACAACAACATAAATTGACTATAATATCTGTTACATATTATAATACATATAGGAGTTATTCCAAAGAGTACGTAATCTGGCATTGACAGGCTAGGTCCACCTCATCACCAGATTCCAAAGAATAAATTAAAAAAATATAGCTGGTATTGGTAGGTAATTTCGTCATTTAATTTTTGCATGACTAAGTATTTATATTTTTCTTAAGAAAAGATCAGCAAATCGCGGGGGCAAGTATCCACGATATCTTAAGATGTTATAGAACTCCATAAGATAATTATATCCATGATATGGGTAAACATGGATGATTTTAATTCTGCCTGTTGACCAGACATGACCCCCAGATGGAGTTGTGAATGGAAACCTATTAATTACGAGTACCTTTTGTCGGTAGGAATTGATATTTATAATTTTGATCAACTTGTTTACAACCAATACATAATTATTTGCTAAGTATGACTGCTGTACTCGACTCAATTTTATTTTTATTTCGCGCATGTAATCAGTTAATAATGGTTTTAGGTATTTGAAGTCCCATATTTATCCACAAAATCCTATCTGCATGGTTTTAATGTAGAAATAATTTCTTCCGTTTATTTCATCTACTTGTAAAAACAATTGTTTATTGATTTTTTTCTATCGCTGTCAATTAATAATGTGTGGGACATTGTGTATATCCAAATATAATGTACTTATATTGAAATAGTATTTTTATCAAATTTTTCAGATATTACTTTTCCTTTGGGCGCCTCCACATGTAATGTTTGTAATCCATTATTATCTCCAGATTGTCTCTGATTCTAGAGCAGCTATAATATTTTCTGTTTCGCCATTGTATGTTTTGTGTTTGACTTCTTGTAACATGACCCAATTTTTGGTTGCTTATTTTTGAGAATTTTTACTAAATACGCGCTTCACTTTGAATATTAGAAGTTGTAAGAAAGAGATCAACGGAATTATCTCTTTCTTACAACTTCTACTACTTTTATTTATTTTATTTTTTATTTAATAAATAATGCATATAAAAAAGTACATTTTTTTACCAGCGCCTGCCACACTAGGATTCCATCCCGTGATGAAGAGGGCACTTTACAAAAAAAATAATAGTTAACTTCAAAAGAAAAAAAAATATAATAATAAAAAAAAATATAAAAATATATAAACAAAAAATAACCTAATAATAAACAATAATACAAAAATAATAATGCAATATAACTTATTCATTACTGACTGCATTATACAACAATAATATAAGAACAATACTATAATAATACTAAAAAAATATACAATAATACAATAACAATACACTAAATATAAAAATCACAGCAATAACAACAATAAAAGAGATAGGTTCAAACAAACCCAAACAACAACCATGGTCCACAGTATACAGTTTACATATGTACATGAAAACATTATATAATGATGTGAGATCAATTTTGTTACTGAGCATCCACATTGTTATTTTTTTTTGAATAATTTATATGTATTGATGTTCTTGATATCTAAAGGTAATCTGTTAAACATTAGTGGTGCAAGAAAACCAAATTGATGCTGTGATAGGGTTGTATTGACTAATGGTATCTGGAAATTGGGAATCACTGAGGTTCGTGACATGTAGACTTGTTGAGATATTAGTACATTTGTGTATTTGAATTTACAATATGAAACTGCATGTTTAGCAAACAGTTGACGGATTTTGAGCACATTATACTCCTCGAAGAGACGGTCGGATGGAAATCTAATCGAATAATGGTTAATTATTTTTATTATAAACTTTTGGGCAATTTGTACCTTTTCAATAAAAGCTTTAGCACATCCACCCCAGACTAAAATTCCATAAGACAATATTGATTGGCATAGTGCGAAATATATTGATTTTATGATGTTTTTATTTAAGATGTTTCGGATCGACCTGAAGATGTATCCTAATTTTCGTATCCGTGTAACGAGAATATTTATATGGTGATCCCATCTGAGATGTTGATCAAGGAACAGCCCAAGATATTTTATTTCCTTGACTCGCTCTATTGTTGCACAGGTAGATCATTACAGATACAGATAGATCATTAATAATAATAACCTGAGCAATCATTATCACATTATGTTTGACTTCACCATGAACTCAAAAATGATCACAATTGATTCCTTGATTGCTCATTAGTTAAAATTCAACTTGAATAATTATTGAATCAATTGGTGGATGTCTTACGTAAGGATTAAATTCGAGATTTTAAATTACCTCCGAGTCTTTGTCGTTTCTCCCATTTATTTTCCTTTGTAGGTTCGTTTCTTCTTCTTCAACATGTTAACTCCATTGTTGGATATATCTCCCCTTTAAATTCTACATTGTTCCCTATCTTGGGCACACTGCATCTACATACCTTCCTGTATATCATGTGTAAATTAATGCACTTCACTAACCTTTATATTATGCAACCTTAAGTGATGATTTTACGAAGTCTCAATTGATTCAAAAGCTATTATACCTGTCAAATAATTCTTAATTTACACCCCGTCCATCCTCTTTCTCTTATTACAACCTTTATCTCTTTCTTTTCTTTGTTACTGTGAATTTATATGAAACAATTTTACATGTTTATCTTTCTGTTCGTTTTTTGTTATAAGTTTAATGAACCTACAACTACACTATTTATAGCCTCAAGTTGCTATGGTTGGAAGAATTTGCCTTATCAAACGATATATTTCTATCATGACTACCGAACTGGCTGCCTGCGTTTTAGCCAAACTTTTGTTATCAGTCAAAAAAGTTTATCTATTTATGACTGCACAGTATGGCTGTGTGCACAAAACATTTAGTTACACAAAACCAAATGTTGATTCTAGAAGCTTTTTCTTCTTTGTTTCTTATTGTGTTTATATAATTTAGTATTTTATTTATATGTTTCTTTCTTAACTGAATGTATATTGTTATATAAATATTACTAAGTAGGTATTTCATAACTTTTTTCCTATGTTTCTTAACTGACGGTGTATTATTTTTGAACGAGAGTTAATTTCTTGGTTTTCATAAGAATCCCCTCCCAAAGCAGGAGTACAATTTATTTTTAGGAGGGAATATGATGAAAAATATTTTTGTTGTTGTTTATTTATCTTTACAAAATATGTATATTGTATATTATGTAATTATAAAGAAAAAATTATTCAAATAAATAAATAAATAAAAAAATCTGTATTTTGTATTGCAGGTAAAATGTTTAATATAGTGTGTTTTATTATTTAGCTTAAATAGTAACAAACTTTGTTTGAGTCGTTTATTTGACGGGTCTGAGATAAATATTTTGCTAACAAAAACCGTTAGATGAATCATAGACGATGACAAGTTGGCAGATAGTGAGTCTTATCTACTGTAACATATATAAAACCAAATAACAATCGGGTGTCAAATAACGATAAAACTATATTCAGGGATATAACTTTTGGTGTGTGAGCATATTAACTAGAGATAAACATAATCAATTGTATTGCAAAAGAGGCCTTATGAAACCTGTATTAGGCTAAGTATGATGACTTGTCATTGGTTATATTAAAAATGATTGATTTTATTTAAATCACGAAAGTGTTATTTGATTAGACAGTTTTTTTAAAATTTATTCTTCTTTTGTCTTATTTTTTTCTATAATCATCATTTTCAGGCAAACGAAAATACAACAGGCAAAATGACATCTCGCTTAGTCCGGCGATGAGGTTTACCGCCCATTCTGAATGTAGTGCCTTTTTAGGTGAAACGAAACTGGTGTGTGGGTGTGCACACACGCGCCGTGATTCCTTTTACAAGGCAATGTACAACCGCACACCTGACGCTGGATACCTCACACTGTGGGATATACCCGTGATGGTATAAATGAATGAATAATCTTATTATTATCACCCTTTTGGGGTCGGCTCTCTCCTATTTTTCTCCTCCATGCAAATTTTCATATTTGTGTACGGCATACATTACGGCATACACACAAAAACATCATGACGAAACTCCCATCGAGAAATTGATGCAAAAAAATACGCCAAAAATTTAGAAATCATTACTCATAATAAATCATAATAGAGATAATAACCATGTCATGTATTACATAGTACCGACATGGTTATTATCTCGTAATTTGTTTAAAATAAGAACCAATGGTCAAATGATCATCTTCCGAGGGGTGAATTAAAATTTTTGTACCTACCTTTATTGTTTAAAAAAAATAATTGATTATTTCTGGTTACACGTTTTTGCACAGGTAACTGAACTAGGTAATGCTAAAAATATTAGCATTATCCTACAGACAGTAAATAGTTATTGATATCGATTAATATTTTAAGTTGGGCAATATAATATATCTTGTTTGAATGTTTAATTCTTTTCGGCCATGAACTTGCTCAGACAGTCGCACCACTGGTCTTTGCCTTATAAAAAATTTGCATAAAAAATTGTCACATGCTTTAGTATATAGATATATTTATGTACATAGTTATTATATACATAGGTACCTAGAAATTCGAAGATTGCTTGTTGAACAAAAGAATAAAGAATACGTTTTAAGAGGGTGACTGCTGCCAACGTACCTATTTTTTCAATTTGATATACCATCATTATTTCTAAACGAATCATTTTGAAAAAAATAGCCTAGTTATTTTGGATATTACTAAAGAGAAATATACCGTTACTTTTTGATTATGTTCTGTATATATTCTTGTAGGAAAATAATAAGCATACCCCGATTGAAGACATTTATCTTAAATTTATAAAAAAATATAAGGTATAGAGCAATATTTTTTTTTTATAAATTAAAGAAGAACAAAATACCTGGAAAAATATGATATGACGTTGCATTAACGCATCAGGTTAAGTAAATAAACTAAAAAAACTTTTATTTCGCAATGGCGCTGAATGGAAAATAAATGTTTTTATAGGTTTATTTACTAAACCTGAAGCATTTATGCAACGTCACATCATATTTTTCTATATATTTTTATCTTCTTTTATTAAAAAAAAAATATATTACTCTACGCCTTATAGTTTATTAAAAATATATGATAAACGTTGAAAATCGGGGTATGCCATTATTTTTCTACAATAATTTATACAGAACATTATCAAAAAGTTAAGGTATATTTTTATTTATTAATATCTAAACTATCTAAATTATTTTTTTCAAAACGATTTGATAAGAAATAATGATGGTATGGCGCGCGCTAGTGTCTGAATCCGGACGATTCAGCCCTATATAAAGACGCCTCAGACCGGGAGCGTTCATTCGATCTACCCTGTTCCAGTTGTCGCGGTCGCGCTGTCCTTGCGACCCCATAGTTTTCAATCCGCGTAATCATCGTATATTATTCTAATTTAAAATATAATTATTTATTAAGTCAACTATTTTCAATGTATTAGAGTCACTTATCCAAATAAATTCATGTAAGTAATTGCACCAATTATCTTTTGATTTCTGCCATCTAATTACCTGTGTTTTACTGTAATATTAAATATCTATATGTACGTAGTGCTGTGTTAGGTAAGTACCTACACAGTCATTACAATACCTTCGCTTGGGGATAGGCCAACAGGTTGAAATACCTAAAGCCTATATAGACCGGCATAGCCTATCCTGGGTGACCACCGACAGGTTATCTAACTTGATCGGCAGCACAACCCAGTCCTCGGTAACCAAGATCAGGTAAATTGGTAACCCGAGGGCCCAAAGCCAAACAGGTGACGAGAGTACACCTAAAAAAGGGTAAACTGGTGACCCAAAACACGTGAATTTGATCACAATTGGTTACCAACAAGTAATCTGGTAAACCAAAAACGTGAAGTAAAACACAATGGTTACCAATCAGTAAACTGGTAACCACCGAAATTGTATTTGAGCATATAATGTAACATAAAAAATAAAGGTTTAAAACTGGTAAGCCCCATGTATTATTTTAAAAATTGCATTATTTCGTGTACTATTTTTGTATTAAATTGGATTATTTTATAAATATTTTTGTTGCCAAGTAAACGTGCTCAATTTGTGATAATTATTGTAACCGGTAAATTGTTAAAAGGAACAAAATAATTTTGGGCATTAATAATCTACCCATATAATTTCACAAATAATATTTTTTTTTAAAGAATTAATCATAACAGGTAGCCAGAAATTAAAAAATAATTGAATTTGTCGTTAAAAAGGACTGGCTAGATCGAATCCCACGGGTAACTCTATACGCATTCAGAAGTAATCGTATTTTTTTGTATTTAATTTAGCCTAATATAATACGCAAGACCCGTGTGAAGCGTATTAATTTTAAAAAATGCTTCGAAATAGTTATATAAATAAATACATGTAAATTTAATTATAAAAAGCGACATATATAAATATGTAATATAACCCTATTATTGTTGAATACTTTTGTATCATAACTGATATTTCTTTTAGATATAAATGTATATGTTTATTAATAATATATGTTATTTTTTTTCATGAAACGAGACAAACCAAACAAAACAAGTAAACTAGACGAAAAAAAATAATACCCAAAAAAAACCAAGGAAGTTGGAAACGAAGTAAAAATAAAAAATTACATGCCAGAGAAGCAAGAATTCTACAAAAAGTTAAGTAAAATAATAATTTTTATAATAATATTCAGTTGTGCAGTAAAAAATATAGTAATTTCATTGAAAAATATATATATGTAAAGTCATTGCTAAAAAAAAAATAGTTAAAAATATGTAAAATTATTGCCAAAATTAGTAAAAAATATATAAAATCAGTGCACAATCTAAAGTAAAATCATTGATGATTTTTTAAAAAAATTAATAATAGACGCATTTTTTATTGGCAAATTGTAGAGGCATTTTAATAAAAATACCTACAAAAAAGGAATATAATACTCCGCATATTTTTTAAATATATGTTGTTTGTCTAAAATTATAACCGAATAGAAGGTAACGAGAAATCTAGCACATTTAACAATCATATCAAAATCGTGTAACAAAAATACCTATTATCAAGGTGATATTATTTTTGCGTTCGCATAAATTATTATCATGATATTTTGATATCTACCAATAATTCGGGTAGAATTAAATTTTGGAATATTTATCAAATCATAATTTATTATTGTGTGTAGTAAAAATACTGCCGAAAATCGTCACCAAGCGTAATATTATTCCGCGTGATATAAAAAAAAATACCCATCGAAAAAAACCGAACAACAATTTTGCCAGTGACGCGCATAATATACAAGAATAAAACCAAACAAAAAAATATTATTTTGCATTTAAAAAAAAAAAAACACAATAACATTTTTAGCAACAAAGTGAGAATATATACTATATTGTAAAAAAAACCATTTTAAAAATAATATTTTATTTTAAGCAATTTTTGTTAAAACCAAAGGTATAATTTAATAAATAATATTAAATACCTAACTAACTTTGAAAAGTTACAACATAATCATCTTATCAAACATCAGAATATTTATAAAAACTTAAAATCATATTCATTAATTAGTGTCCAAACAAATTTATTTTAAATTAATCGTAAAATAAATAACATCGCAACAATATTTCGGACGCCACTGCATTCCCGAAATAACTAATCCCGCAAAGCGAGAAACCGTATCCCGAACGTCAGTTAACTCGCCGCGAATCTCGTAACGGAAATAATATTGTCGTCTAGCATTAATACCCGGAGTTTCACAAACAACATTATATTATTTAATATTATTTATTTTCTGTAATAACTTGTAACTTTATTTCAGATTTTAAACTTATAATATTTTAAATAGATATAATATTTAACCAATATCAACTTAATCAACGGCAACAAGAAACAAAACATCGCACTTCAAGCAAATACAAATAGAACTTCAAAAAATATTTTTTCTAAACGCGGATAAATAATTATGAAACAAATTTTATTCTTCTTAAATTAAAAGAAAAGAAACTTGAACATTTATAAACTTAATTAAAACATTTTTAAGATTCAAAACTTCTTTAATATTGAATTTTTTTTAAGATTCAAAATTTTTTTTAGATTCAAATTTTTTTAAGATTCAAATTTTTTTAAGATTCAAATTCATTTCTAAATTGATCAAACATTATTTCATCAAGCAATTTCAAACATTAATTGAAATCAACTTAGTTTATTAATAAATACAATCGTTTACAAATAATAAAAATTTAAATTTAAATAAAATTGTATACAATGTCCTACGATAAACTAAGCATTATGGATCAAGATAATCTACATCAGACATCACAAGAAACAAGAAACGAAATATCTTCAGCAAGCATCAAACTACCATACGTATGGAGAGAGAAAATCCACTTATGGTTTTTTACGATAGAAGCGCAATTCGCGAACGCGAGAATCACAAAAGACGAATCGAAGTATAATCATGTTTTAGCAGCATTGGATCCTGAAACCATGTCTTGCGTCGCAGATATTATTCAATTTCCACCAAGTACAGAGCGCTACAAAAATCTAAAATTAACATTATTGAACCGTCTACAAGAATCGGAAGAAAAAAGACTCACACATCTACTACACGGGATGCAATTGGGAGATAACACACCATCGGAACTATTAAGAAAAATGAAAAATCTCGCAGGACCAACATTAAACAACGACGCACTCATCAAAAGACTTTGGATAGAGAGACTTCCGCATAGAATTCAAGAAATCATCACAGCAATTAATACTGACGACATTATGATAATCGCAACTACAGCAGACAGAATTATGGAGGTGAACAATAGAGCTGAAATACAATCGATAAATTTACCATCTACATCTACAATGAATAACCATGCACATAACGATCCAAACACAGTTCAACTTCTTATTGGAATGCAGCAGCAAATTAAAATTTTGACTGACAAAATATTAGGACTAGAACTTCAGCAAAGGCAATCAAGACCATTTTATAATAATCAAGAAAGAGAACGTTCCAGATCAAGATCGTCTAGTAGAAACCGTCATAATAATTATAATAATAATTCTTATCACAACCGACAAAATAATAATCGAAATTATAAAAATAAAAATAATAATAATAAAAATTATATGCCTAATAATAATAATCACAACAAGAAGGAAGATATATGCATACCACATCAAAGATTTGGAATTAACGCAAGATATTGTCAACTACCCTGCACTTTCAATCTTCCGGAAAACTAAAACTGCGACAGGTGTGCGAGACAACACTGTCGCAAATGAAACATCGTCTCTTCATGCCAGATATAGTCACCGGCGTCAAATATTTAATCGATACTGGTGCTGAGATCAGTATAATACCGAGATATCACAAAAGTGACAAAGCAACGATCTCTACAGACAGCATCATCACTCCAATATACGCCGCAAACGGAACAACGATACCAACATACGGTCATAAAGTTATAAATCTAAATCTCGGGCTTCGCAGAAATCATAAATGGAAGTTTGTAATAGCCGATGTAACAAAGCCAATTATCGGAGCGGACTTCCTTACAAATTATGATATTTTAGTTGATTTAAAAAGAAAACTGTTAATAGATAAAACAACAGGTATAACAACCAGAGGATTCATATACAAGACATCAGTCATAGACATAGCAACGGTGCAAGCAACATTAAAATTTAAAACAATTTTACAAAAATATCCGAATCTGACAAGAGCAAACATGACACCAAATGAATCGAAACACAACGTAACACACCACATTCAAACAAGAGGACCGCCTGTCACATCAAAAGTGAGAAGATTAAACCCGATGCAACTAGAGATAGCAAAAAAAGAGTTTGCATACATGGTCGAGCAAGGCATATGCAGACCCTCAAAGAGCAATTGGTCAAGCCCACTTCACATGGTTAAGAAACCAGATGGAAACTACAGAATGTGTGGAGACTACAGACGACTGAATTCAATTACCAAGCCGGACAAGTATCCGATACCACAACTCCAGGACTTTTCACATAAGCTTCACGGATCAACGATATTCAGCAAAATTGATTTGGCTAGAGCTTATAATCAAGTTAAGATGGAGGAAGAAGACATTCCGAAAACAGCTTTAATAACTCCATTTGGATTATTTGAGTTCACAAAAATGCAACTTGGACTATCAAATGCAGCACAAAGCTTCCAGAGGTATCTTCATAACATCACAAGGGACCTAGAATTTGTCTTCTCGTATATAGATGACATTCTGGTCGCCTCAAAAAATTTAGAAGAGCATGAAAAGCATATAGACATATTGTTCAAAAGACTATCTGAGAATGGTCTCATCATTAACCAAAACAAATGCCAGTTAGGCGTGGAAGAAGTCAACTTTCTCGGTTATAAAATAAACAAATACGGAAGCACCCCAATCCCAGAAAAAATCGAGGCAATAACAAAAATTGACCCACCTAAGGATGCCAAAGGACTCAGAAGATTTATGGGTATGTTAAATTTCTACCGAAAATTTTTACCCAACGCAGCAGAAACGCAGCAAATATTATTCAATCAGCTCAAAGGATATAGCAAAAACGACAAAAGAAAACTAGCATGGACAGAAGAGTTACGCAACGCATTCGAAAAATGCAAACAAGACTTAGTACAAGCAGCACTCCTCACGCATATAAACCCTTCAGCAGAAATGTCAATAATGGTCGACGCATCCGACAACGCCATGGGCGCGGCCCTGCAACAAAAGAAAAATAATGATTGGCAGCCGATAGTTTTTTTTTCAAAAAAGTTTAACAATGCGCAAGTCAAGTACAGCACTTACGACAGAGAATTAACTGCCATATATGAAGCAATAAAATATTTCAGATCACAGATTGAAGGAAGAAATTTTTGTATAATAACGGACCATAAACCATTAATTTTCGCCTTCACAAAAGTCAAACTCAACTCTCCAAGACAAGAGAGGCAGCTTGACTACATTAGCCAATTTACCACGAATATCCTACACGTATCAGGCGAAGATAACGTAGTCGCCGACACATTGTCAAGAGTCGAAGAAATAGAGATTCCATCAAATATAGATTACCGAAAAATGGCGACAGAACAAATCAGTGATAAAGAATTTAGGAAAATTCAAGAAAAATCATCGTTAACGCTGAAGAAAATTGTAATACCGGGAACTACTAAAATGTTATGGTGTGACATATCTAATAATACAGTACGTCCGTACGTACCGGCCAGCATGAGAGAAGAAGTCATTTTGGCGACACATAAAATAAGTCACCCCGGAGCAAAAGCAACTTCAAAAATGATAAAGCAGAGATACGTTTGGCCCAATATTGATAAAACTGTCAAAAACATCATAAATAATTGCATAGAATGTCAAACGTCGAAAATCCACAGACACACCGTCACACCTTTAAAAGAATTTCAACAAACAGATGGAAGATTTAAAAACATTCATTTAGATCTCTTAGGACCGTTACCACCGTCCGGAGATTATACATATATGCTAACAATAATCGACCGATATACCAGATGGCCAGAAGCAGTGCCACTAAAAGATATGACTGCAGAAACAGTAGCAGACGCCCTCATGTATTCATGGATTTCTCGTTTTGGCGTTCCCACCTCGATAACAACAGATCAAGGCCGCCAGTTCGAAAGCTCCCTATTCAAAAAGCTTACAAGTAAATTGGGCATAATACATAATAGAACTACCGCATACCATCCACAGTGCAATGGAATGATTGAACGATGGCACCGCACGTTAAAAAGTTCAATAATGGCAGTAGGTAATACGTCATGGTCGACGTCACTACCAATGATACTCCTAGGTCTCCGCGCAGTAATCAAGGAAGGATCAAGTTACACGCCCGCAGAGATGACCTACGGTACAACACTCAGATTACCTGGCGATTTTTTCGAAGACAGACCACCAGAGGAACCAGACACCTATGGACAGAGACTACAAACAATGATGTCAAAAATTCGCCCCATTCCAATCTCAAATCATAGCAGATTAAAAACATTCGTGCATAAGCAGATGAATCAGACAAAATACGTCTTCCTAAGGAACGACGCAGTGAGACGCCCTCTTCAGAAACCTTACGACGGACCTTACTTAGTGCAAGAGAGGGATGATAAAACAGCCACTATAAATATCAAGGGAAAAAGCAGAAAAATTTCATTAGATCGTCTAAAACCAGCCTTCTTCCTAAATGAGAGTATGGACCCCTGCGATGAGATGAACACCAGACAAGCCACTTCCCCAGAGCAGAGAAGGATGTCTATTCCGCAGACTAACAACGCCACTACGTCAGAAGCCACTTCATCACAGCAATCACATACAACCACCAGAGCTGGAAGAAGAGTGTACTTCCCTGAAAGATTCACAAGCTACAGATTTTTTTAAGTTAAGTAACGTATATTTTTTTCTTTTCATATATCTATGAAAATATGTATAATTTATGTAAAATATGTAACACAAAGTGCATTCGTTATAATATAATATAACTGTTTTATTCAATTTGTAGCACCTCACAGTAAAGTGCATTGAATAAAATAATATAATTAATTAAAATATTGTGTATAATTTAATATGTAAAAAAAATCACTTACAAGCTCATAAGTAATGAGTAATTATTTAAAATTTTGTGTATAATGTAATATGTAAAACTAAGTACTTACAAACTCATAAGTAATGAGTAATTATTTGAAATTATGTGTATAATGTAATATGTAAAACTAAGTACTTACAAACTCATAAGTAATGAGTAATTATTTAAAATATTGTGTATAATGTAATATGTAAAACTAAGTACTTATAAACTCAGAAGTAAAGAGTTATTAATTTAAATTTTATGTACCTATATGAAAACCAACTCAGAAGTAATAACTAGTTAATTTATTTATTTTTTGATACCAAGGAATGTAATTATGAAGAATTAAAATTGTATTGGAAAACTCATACAGCATGAAAGTATGCTATATTTTTTCCATTATTATGTCAACATAACAAAGAAACATTTGTATTTAAACCAAACCAAAGAAATATTTTTTATCTCATGCCAAAATAAAAAAAAAAACTTAATTTTTCCTCATGTCGAATCAACAAATGTTTTAAAAATTTTTTCCATTGTTACAGAATGCTGTAAGGACTATAGGGGAAGCAAGGATATCGTCGAATCGACTGGAAAGGGGGTGATATGGCGCGCGCTAGTGTCTGAATCCGGACGATTCAGCCCTATATAAAGACGCCTCAGACCGGGAGCGTTCATTCGATCTACCCTGTTCCAGTTGTCGCGGTCGCGCTGTCCTTGCGACCCCATAGTTTTCAATCCGCGTAATCATCGTATATTATTCTAATTTAAAATATAATTATTTATTAAGTCAACTATTTTCAATGTATTAGAGTCACTTATCCAAATAAATTCATGTAAGTAATTGCACCAATTATCTTTTGATTTCTGCCATCTAATTACCTGTGTTTTACTGTAATATTAAATATCTATATGTACGTAGTGCTGTGTTAGGTAAGTACCTACACAGTCATTACAATACCTTCGCTTGGGGATAGGCCAACAGGTTGAAATACCTAAAGCCTATATAGACCGGCATAGCCTATCCTGGGTGACCACCGACAGGTTATCTAACTTGATCGGCAGCACAACCCAGTCCTCGGTAACCAAGATCAGGTAAATTGGTAACCCGAGGGCCCAAAGCCAAACAGGTGACGAGAGTACACCTAAAAAAGGGTAAAATGGTATATCAAATTGAAAAATAGGTACGTTGGCAGCAGTCCCCCCCTTAAGTGAATACGTTTTTTCTTGTCGGCGTTTGTTGTGGCTCAGTCAGATTGATATCGGGTCCAAACGCCCAGGGTTCGATTCCCGACCGAATAATCATTTTTCCGCAGTATTTTCTAGTACCCTATTCAGAACTTGTTTTGGCCAAAGCATATAAAGATATGGGTATAATATGTAAATGGGTAGTGGTAAAGCGGTTAGTTATCCAATGGTCGCGAGTTCGAATCCTGCCCCGATAGATTTCGTTCACCTCAGCACAAGCATTTTTGCTTAATTTGGGGAACGTATGAGGATGATGAATTTTTACAAGAAAATATTCATTCTTTTAAAAAATATATATTATTTACCATTATTTATTTTTTATCACACCAATATTAACAATGACAACAACAAGTATAGATTACTGCTGTCCAACAAAAATTGCAGACTTTAGTATAATTTTTTTAATTGAAAGTCCTTTTTGTGCTCTTACATCATCCATCTGATTACAACGAAACTTGGTGGGTGATTTGTTCAGCGCACACTTGTGAAGACGTCTGATGAATCTTCTTTTTCTTTTTACATATATCAGTAACAGTAAGTGTATTTTTCACAATAGGATGATTTTTTGTAGGTACAAATATCATACATGTTCAAATTATATTGAAATAATATTAAAATATGCAAGTTTCACCTATGTACCTATAAAAAGGATGCGCATTGGTAAACGCAACCACTCCCAGGAGCCAGACTTACCTTTTTCATAACTATATTAAATAAGAAAGAAAATATCAAAAAACAGACTTAAAAATGATTAATCGATAACGTTGCTATATACGAATACATCGATTGTTTGTTATTTTTAAATATGCATATTCTTTTATTTTCTTTTTTTTTGTATTGATGTGGATAGTTTGTACTACTTACCATTCTATTATTATGTGAAACAATGTTATTGGGTGTACAGATTGTTGTATACTTCTTTTATATTTATTGATGTGGATAGTTTGTAGTACTTACCATTCTATTATTATGTGCAACAATGTTATTGGGTGTACAGATTGTTGTATACTTCTTTTATATTTATTGATGTGGATAGTTTGTAGTACTTACCATTCTATTATTATGTGAAACAATGTTATTGGGTGTACAGATTGTTGTATACTTCTTTTATATTTATTGATGTGGATAGTTTGTAGTACTTACCATTCTATTATTATGTGAAACAATGTTATTGGGTGTACAGATTGTTGTATACTTCTTTTATATTTATTGATGTGGATAGTTTGTAGTACTTACCATTCTATTATTATGTGCAACAATGTTATTGGGTGTACAGATTGTTGTATACTTCTTTTATATTTATTGATGTGGATAGTTTGTAGTACTTACCATTCTATTATTATGTGAAACAATGTTATTGGGTGTACAGATTGTTGTATACTTCTTTTATATTTATTGATGTGGATAGTTTGTAGTACTTACCATTCTATTATTATGTGAAACAATGTTATTGGGTGTACAGATTGTTGTATACTTCTTTTATATTTATCATGTACTTTTCTTTCTGTACTCCTGTTTTGTTTCCTAATCAAAAATAAAAAAATAAAAATATTTTTTTTTTTGTAAATTGAACGAAATTTACAAAAGTGTTATTTTTCAAATAAAGAATAAACAATAATGTATTCCATCCACTTCAATGTTAAATTTAAAATAATCTGACTGTTGCCTTTAATTTTATATTAATTTTTTGAGTAGGTGTGTTTTCCATGATTAAGGGGGGGACTGCTGCCAACGTACCTATTTTTCAATTTGATATACCATCATTATTTCTTATCAAATCGTTTTGAAAAAAATAATTTAGATAGTTTAGATATTAATAAATAAAAATATACCTTAACTTTTTGATAATGTTCTGTATAAAATCTTGTAGAAAAATAATGGCATACCCCGATTTTCAACGTATATCATACATATATAACTATAAGGCATAGAGTAATATATTTTTTTTAAATTAAAGAAGACAAAAATATCTAGAAAAATATGATGTGACGTTGCATTAATGCTTCAGGTTTAGTAAATACCTGAAAAACATTTATTTTTCATTCAGCGCCATTGCGTAATAAAAGTTTTTTTGGTTTATTTACTTAACCTGATGCGTTAATGCAACGTCATTTCATATATTTCCAGGTATTTTGTTCTTTTTTAATTTATAAAAAAAAATATTTCTCTATACCTTATATTTTTTTAGTAATTTAAGATAAATGTCTAAAATCGGAGTATGCTTATTATTTTTCTACAAGAATATATACAGAGCATAATCAAAAAGTTAAGATATATTTCTTTTTATTAATATCCTAACTAACTAGGTTATTTTTTTCAAAATGATTCGTTTAGTAATAATGATGGTATATCAAATTGAAAAAATAGGTACTTTGGCAGCAGTCACCCTCTTAAACGAAAAAAACTTAGTTAAATAAATTCTGAATTTGAACGAAATAACGAACGTTTTCATTGCTCAGCGAATTGTAATTCTTTTGAAATTTCTTTGTCGTCTATAATTCAATATTTAAAATTTAAATGGTATCTACTTATCGTCGCTGTGAAAGGAACGAATTTCAAATTTTCGTGTGGTGTTCTAATGACAGTTTTCTGAAGGAGGAGAGGGGGGGGGGGGATATTGAATTCAATTAGGAAAAATAAAATTCAAATTTGTGTCATTAGATTTTTCTATTATGATACTCCGACAAAGGTTTTCTTGTCACGGGTACATTAAAATGAGTGATTTTATTGCGTCGTGTGACGGTGTCATTTGCACCGAAATCACATTTTCTATGAGAAATATAATTTTCTTTGTAAAGTTGGTATTATTAGACTAAATTGTTCCCCCCAGGTTTAGTAATTTTCATAATGGCAAGGAATCAACCGAATATGATTATTTTTGATCTTCTCATCACGAACAACGTTACGACGATTTGTTTTGTCATTGGAAACATAAAAGTCGTTTGGTAAGTATTTTAACTGGGAATTAAATTTTATTCATCTCTACCCCAAGAGGATATTTATGAATTCGCAATTTTTAAGGTTATTTTTTATGCAGATTATAAACAAGTATCATGCTGAAATCGTATTCTGAAAAAGTTTCATCACAACGTATGTGTGTGTGCTATGTACGGCGTGTTTATTCTACTTTGTCGATTATAGACTAAAGTACTCATTCTATTTTTTTTTAAATTTTGCGAATTTGTATATCTAATACTTGCTTAGACCTCATTAGATTTTGAAGGATATCTGATCAGTGTTTCTCAATTTTTTAACTGTCGTATATTTCAAAGTGACCTGAAGCAAAAATTTGATATTATTATTTTTAAATTGCTTAAAAGGCACACTACTTCAAATTGAATGGCATTGAAGAGCTTTCAAGTTTTCATAAAAAAATATTTAAATCAAAAATTCATATGTATCATGATAATGCTGAAAATTTTCCATACAAATATTGAATAGTTTGTGTAGAGACTTGGTAGTGAGGAGTACAGCGTTGGCCACAACCCACTCGGTTTATGTAGAATTGATGGAGTCAACTCTTTTATAGTATAAAGACAAGAAAAATAAGAAGTAGATTTGATGGATACAATAATTAATTCTTAGAGTACCTAATTATGATTGAGGTATGCAAGTTAAAAAACATTAGGTATAGTTACATACGAGTTTTGAATAAACATTTTTTTTAATTACAGGTATATAACTAGATTCTATTCGGCATAATCAAGGTCTAAAAGACACATAAAAGAAGAATAAGTTTATTTAAGACTTTGACAATGCTGAGTAGTTTCGGTGAAAACATTCGGTGGTTATAAACCAAAACTGGGATAAACTCATTTTTAAAATGTTATTAATAATTTTGAAATGGGTTTCGACGCTATCCACACAAAAACTTTACAATTTTAATATTAATGTTTATAAACTGTGTATTAAAAAATAGGTACCTACAAACAACTTCACTTGTGGCTTTATCGGTAATTTATAGAAAATAAAATAAAATTACAGGTCTCATAAGACTAAATAATGAGGCGCTTTCCTTATTTTAACTTGTACGGTCAAGTGCGCTAAGACAGATATATTGGCATAAAGTTATCTCTTACAACCAACCCAATTAAAAATAGCTCATTCGCGGTCATAGCTCATACGAACAAAATCAAATTATGATATTACAAAAAAAAATGTCTAGTTTCGTTTATATTTTATTTAACAAACTTAATGTATTAAAATTGCACAGGTATTTTCGCTCAGGTACCGGCTCTGTATATGGAATATGTTGTTTGTAATAACGACGCGCTGATTGGATAACCAGATGTGTAGGGTACGCAGGGACGGATTAAGAAACTCGCCGGACGATTAGTTGTCTCGGGGTGGAGGATTAAAGCGACCGCTGGAATTATCAAGATATTAATTGACGTACGTCAAGTGAAGGAACTCGTGTAGTTACCTTACAGTTAGTAATTCCTTCATGATATATAGATGAATTAAGACTAAATAGGTAGTTGGTTTGCAGCAGTGTTCATTATACATACATACCTACCAGGGATATTAAATCTGGGGTCGTTTGAAGCGTCTATTTTAAATATTTTGCGGCCACCGTCATTAATTAAGCCTTTGTTAAACAGAAACGATAAATTTTCTTCGACACAACACATATTTTTTAAAAAAATTATAATTATTTTATGCATAAATATTTGGGAAAGTGTAAAAAATATTTTTGCACTCTTCACTTCAATGTAGAGAATAGATAAAAAAATAAGTTATCACAATTTGAAAATATTATTTTTTGCATCAATTGCTCAATGGCTATCATGTGAAGAGTGCATTCTATTTTTTATAATGAGTTTTTGTAGTGATTTTTACTCCTCATTACCACAAAGGGATATAGTGGGGAATTATGAATTCGCAATTTTAGTATATTTATTTATTTACTTATTATCATACTCATTGTAAATATTATTTAATATTATACTCATTCGCTTTTTTTCTAATTTTGAAAATATGTTTATCTTATACTCGCTTAGACCCCATTATATTTTGAAGGATATCTGATCAGATCTTAATTTTTATAACTGTCAAATATTTTCAAAGTGACCCCATGCTCAGGATAATAATAATTTGATATTATTGTATTCAAAAATCTAAAATGGCATATAACTTTCATAAAATGGAATTCAAAAATTATCAATAATTCAATATATTATATTTATGAAATCAAAAATAATTTAAAAAACTCATTTTATAAAAATGCTGAAAATTTTCTATACATACTTATATACTTTGTGAAGTGAGTTGGTAGTAAGGACTAAAGCGTTGGCCATAACCCATTCGTTTTGTATGTATTTCTACAAATCCCATCGACTATATGCGTAAACTTAGGCTGATTAGTTTTACATAGACAACGTTTTATTTCTTCACTTTGGTTTAAGGGGCCATATAAACCTAAACACCTCAATTTCAAATCAAATCCCTCAAATATGTTAAACAGTATGTTTCTAGAAAAAATAGTATAAGTCTATTCAACATTTCTCTAGTGAATGTTCGTCACACAAATTTAAAATTCAGCCTAAATTCCCATAAATAAATGATTAAAAATATCCTTTTTTAGAGCATTTTTGTTAAATTACTCCATAACCATGTGTCGTAGAGAAATAAATATTTTATACGCTTAAAGAGTGCATAAAATCAAAGTGAATGACCGATAAAGTTTTTTCATTTCAAGTAAGGTTTGTTCTTAAAATGAAAAAATCAACAAATTTGGGGTTTCCGATAATTTAAATCACGTATTAACCTTTTTTAACGCACGCTATATTTACCCTTACTAACGCGTAACTTCATAGTGCATTGGGCGGTTTTGATATATCATATTTTCAGTCACTAAGTTTAGCGTTATATGTCCTCTTAATCTGTCCTGCTTCTTTCTTCCTTCTTCCTGCGTCAGCTTCCCTCCTGTGGTATAGATCGCCAGCTGTCTTTCTATTTCTTGGGATGACATCCTGGAGGTCTTCTCTCCTGCGGAGCATTATCCTTGGCCTTCTTCTCTGTTGATCCCATCATACGATATCCTCAATTTCGAATCAGATATCTGCGATTTTAGATTTCGTTTATTTTTTTTGCACAAAGCAATTATTCTTCACCCAAAGATGCATTTAAGAAATGTCAACCTTTGAAGATAAAAATTTTAGGTACATTATATAATATTTAATCGAGATTTTAGTGTTGGCCACACTCAAATTAGATTTTAAGTTTATGTTGTCATTGTATATCATTACCTTTTTTGATTTTTTTATATTTATATATAATTTTGTATAAATAAACATAAATATGCACATAATATATATAAAAAATCGATTTCTCCCCGCATTGTTTACATTATCTGCCATTTTGTTTTTACCTTCTTCCATTTTCTTTATTACATCTCATCTATCCGACTGCGTGGTCCAAATAAACAGTACGCGTTTCTGAAATGAAATAAAGAATATTTTTTATTTAATTTATCAGTTATTTAATCAATCGACGCCCAGTGAAGGGCCTGTATGCAAACATTTCAAATAATATATAGTACAAATTAAAAAAAAAAACGACATTCAATAATTTAATTTTTTTCATTAACATGGTGAAAATTCGTAATTTAAATTTAAATTCAAATTTTATTTGTTAAAATAAAATTTACCGTTTTGATATTAACAGTTTTAATCCGCAAATGTGTATTAAATTTAATGGCCCAAAGAAAAATAATTAGGTACCTACTTAATATGATGATATTTATTTTATTTATTTATTTTTTGTCAACAATTATAATGGTACATAAAAAAACATTACAGTCAATCATCTCACTAAGGTTGAACCTGTATCGAGATGAGCGACTTTATAACAACGAGTGAAATTTGAAAAATATTATAATTTTAGAATAACAAAACAAACAAAAACATTAACAAACACTAAGTCAAAATTTTTTTTTTAACAAATACTATGTTACAATGTTGTCTGCAGTTGGGCACAAGGAAGATAACTGTGACAATAATATCTATGCAACCAACATACAGACAACTAACACAAAAGAAAATATGAAGCCAAACCTTTGAAAGTCAAAATAAAAAAAACATGTTATAGTATGATGGGTTTCAAAGTATCGAATGAAGAGAAAATTATTTAAAAAAATTATATATTTTTCAAAAAAATTTGGTTTTTAAAACCACATATCAAATATGTGTACACTTGGCCACTTTTGACATTGAGTGGCCAAGTGACATTATATTTTATTTGAGTTTGCCGACGGACATTCTTGGTGTCTTGGTGTGACATTTTATTATAAAATTAATTTTAATAAATACACACTTTTTTAGGATTACACTTGAAATATAATGCATAGGTCAGTGCCTATACCTACATTAAATTCTAAGTGTTAATTGAATATTTTAAGTATTAAAAGACTGTCATTTATCAGCTTATTTTCAAACGATGTGAAGTTACTTTGTTACTCATTAAAAAAATTGTCATAAACTTAGATTAATAAGGGATGTCAATAAAAAGGCATAATTGGCTACCGTTGCGCAAGCGCTTTAAGTGATCACGCAAACCAGCCGACAGCAGGTCGTAAGATCTGTAGGTGTCTGATTTTCCAGTTCTCATTTAAATATATGTACCCGTTTCGTCTCAATATTGAGATTTCAAAACTATGGCAATAGATAAAACAAGTGTGTTTTGTTTTTTATTTTTAAAGGGCTTTTTTATCTTCACTTGTCTGTTTGTACTGGAATTAAGCAATCGATTTTTAATTTACTTTCCGACCAGTTTGAGCTCAGAAACTTTAAGAATTTGTATATTCCCGATGACAATGCACATTTAAACTGTTTCCAGCTTGGTTTGTTTGATAAAATTGAACAATTTTATATTTCAGAACACGAGTTGGGTTGCAAAATATTCAGGCACTATTTATATCATGATTAAATCGATTTCAGTTTTCTTTAAATTCTCCTCTTCTTCATTTCAACGTGAAGAAAACTTTGAAAAGGGTTTCATGAAATGTCTTGTTATGTTTATTTATTCATATTTTTGCACATAGTATACGAGCGGGCTTATTGCTATTAACCCGCTAAATTCGTCCAACCAATCAGGGGGGCAAGTCTGGTCCAACCGGCGAAATCAAAACCCTCGCGATTCCCCATATCATGAATATAATTATCATAATATGGAGTTCTATGACATCTAAAGATATTATAGAACTCTATATGATAATTATATCCATAAAGTGGGTAATCGTGAGGGTTTTGATGGACCAGACTTGCCCCCCTGAATTACATATTATACTGTTCTATTCTAAAAAATAAACTCTGCACTTCGGACCTTCTGAGAAAAGAGAAAGACTTTTTTTTCGATCCACACGGTACCGTCGTACATGCATATTACATCGAAAGAGTGTAAAATACAAAACGTGCCTGGTTATTACTGGCGAATGTTTGTGTGGGTGTGGCGTACGCAACAACTGTACTGTAGGTTCGGGTTTCTTTAACCTCTGGGGATTTGACTCTGCAAATCTCTGGGCCATAAAGACCCCGCTTTTCTATACATTTAATTTCGGTACACACGCGTTTGTCACTATCACCTGATCTTCACTATCAAAAACAGTAGGTTTTAAAACACAAAACCCTTGATATTTTGGTACTTTTGTTTTAATTTGCACAAATTTAACAGAATTACTTCAAGACGGGGAGACATACTGCTAAGCTGGGTTTTTGGCTCTTCTGTTATTAGTACTTCTTACGTATCAATATTTCAAAATTCCATTTATGTGATCGTGCCAACTTTTCCTTGGCGGACCTCTCCTTTTCGTTCCTCTTTTATCTACCTAATATATTTTTTGATCTTTTTATGTGGCCAACCCACCTAAGGGCATTTATTATCATCTTACTTTGGATCTCTTTAAGATCTAGAAATCTTTTAGATAAAAATGATTTATTAATATTATTCTAAACGATTTTCATTTTCAAATTCGTAAAAAGGCAGATCACTTTCAAAAAATGGCATTGAAGAATAAATTATAAGTTTTCTTAATAAAATATTATATTAAAAAAATATTGAACAAACTCATTTGATGAAAATTTTCCATACTAAATGTTGTATGTTTTCTGAATAAAAAAAATAAAATAAATTTAAATACATTATGGAGTGACTTGTTAGTGAGGAGTTTAGTGTTGGCCACAACCCACTCGTTAAACATTGTACTTGGTATTATTTCATAGCTACATTCCTTTTTGTAGTTTTTTTTTATAATTTTACAAACTAAAAATGTGTTTTATCGTTAATGGGCTTGTTATTTAACTTGTTACGTGTGTTATTATTCAGTAGCAGAAGATTGTACTTTGTTGTCGTACACAGTTTATCAAAGTTTGTTCGCGCACCTCACTTGCTGATATTATTACTATGCGCCAATTAATAGAGTCATAATTGTCAAGACCAGTCTCCAAATGTCTCGTCTCCTCAAGACCATCTCGAGGTCATGCTCGAAAATCCGTACGCCCTTTAATCAGATAAAGCATACTCGAACAAAATGTGGATGAAGCACTTTGTTGCTTAACGAGTCCGGAACTCCGATTTTGTCATTCCAATGTGTGGTGGCGGAAATCGCCCTGTCAGTTGCTCCTATCAAGTCGTTCATGCAGCAACCCTCGTCCAATTTTGGGCAAGACAACAGCGCACTGTCCCACAATCACAGTTTAGATCGTGATATTGTATTATCACAGTTGATATTGTCGCTCTTCGTGGCTCAGTTGTTTAGGTATCTACCTGCTGATCCAAGGGTCCCGGGTTCGATTCCCGGTGGAGACACATTTTTTAATTGTGTTTTGAGTCTGGATCTGTGAGATGGTTAATATCGTTAGTCTCCAAAATATAGCAAATTGTTATTGGGTGCGTGTTTAATTAATATTTGGCATAGTACCTGTTAGTTGCTCGAGAAAAAATATAAATATAAATAAATATCGTCCTTCACCTAGAAGTCCCATCTGTGTTGGTTGCTCTTACAACCACTCACATTCTCTCTTAGCTTGTTTCCATATTGGCAATATGTCAGTTAATGTGTCTCATTTCCTTTCTCGTTTGTTTCCATCCATGCAGAAGTTAAGAAGGTCATCCGTCCACAAGTCTTCTCGGCGTTGCTTCTGGGAAGTTCTATAGATCGACTTATGACTTGAGTCGAGAGTTTGGTGTTTTATGGTCATTGAGTACCTAGGTGTCATCGGTCATGTATTTGTTAATGCTACTCTTCGTTGAGGTCAGGAGGTGCTGTGCCGACTATAGGGTATAATTTAACTCGAAATTTTTTTCGTTCTATAAGTTTTGTACAGCGATTCGTAGTGTTTCCTTTTTAGATCCTTTTAATTACCTTCACATGTCTGTACCGTTTTGCAATCGATTTTTAACTAATTTTCCTACCAGATAGAGCTTTTAAACTTTCAGAATTTATTTATTCACGATCCTAATGCATATTTAAACTTAATTTTTGTTCGATACATGTGATAATTTGATAAAATTGAACAACTCTGTATTTCATGCAATGTAAACAATTAAGCTTTATTTACTAAACCGGGAGTATTTTTTATTAACTTTCTTTTAACGCGAAGAAAACTCTGAAAAGTGTGTCACTGATTTTTCATTTGATTTACTTGTTTCGGTTTTGAACGTTAGGGCGGTGACAACAACCGCTTAGGGAACCACCGCTTGTAATCCAATCGTTCGGGTCGTTCTGTATTAATATAGACTGGGTATACTATGGCGACATGTTCCCCCTACCTACCCTGAAATCCCTCATAAACACTTTAACATTGTTTGCATGTCACAATGTCGTTATTTTTCTCACAATATCACCGGTGACATATTTTATTATGATTAGCTACTGCAACCGACATTTCAATTTCTACGAGCTTTGTATCTACGAGTTCTTATTTACGACCTTTTTGGTTTTTGATGTTAGTAATTATTTTACTTATTATATTGTATCAGGGACACTTATGTACATACATACATTGACAATGGCATACAAGAGAGTATAGTTTTCAATTTTATATAACATCAATGTCCCTTTAGAAGTGAAAACGTCATGAGCAAAGTTTATCGATACACACGCTTAAGCTTTTTTACAACATATTTGTACATCCATAAACACAGAAAATCACACTCTCACACGTGAGTAGGTACGTCCATACAATTAAATATATCATACAAACATATTTAAACATATGGAAAAAAAAACATAACCAAAACCTATACCAAGTACCTACATATTTGTTTATTTATTTATTTATTTATTTTATACATCTTCTTGTACATAATATAAACAAATATAATTGTACACTGGCGGGCTTATTGCCATTAGGCAATTTCTTCCAACCAACCAGATTACAAAGTATGACAACATTGTGTATGTACAACAGCAAATAAAAAAGAGTAAAAGAAATCAAATAAAATACGTATAACACTTAAATACTATTAAACAAAAAAAAAATTATAATTCATAGCAATAAAAAGGATATGGTAAGGACAGGAGAGGAAATCGGGATCAGGTGTTCAAGGATAAATATTCCTTCTTTAGTTTTTTTTTGAAAATACTAAGTGAGTTAGACGACGCAATATCCGGACTAAGGCTATTCCATAATCTTGCTGATTGTACTTCGATCGAAGAGCTGAGAAATTCTGTATTATGGATAGGTATGGATAGTGTTGTACGTTCAGCAGATCGGAGCGGAAGTCCATGATTGGATAAATAAGTGAATTTGCTTTTTAGGTACTGTGGTAGGTTTGGGTTCGAGAGAATATTGTACAATAGTGACAAAATGTGTATATTGCGCCGCTGGCGTATCCTGGGCCAACAAAGATGTCATATCATCATACGTTCCCCAAATTAAGCAATAATTCTTGTGCTATAGGTGCAAGACATAGGTCGAGGCGGGATTCGAACTCTTGACCACTGTATTACTAACCCAGAGCGTTTACCGCTCTGCCACCACCCATGTGTTTTGTTTTGTATTTTGCTTTTAACATAATTGTTTTTTGTTACTAAAGATTTTATACTGCTAGTCCTAGAACAGAATTTCCTAGTTGGGAAGCAGTATTCTCATTGTTGTTGTCATTGTAAATATGGTTTAATAAATATGTAATAAGACCAAAAGCGGGTTCGCATGACCAAGACCACCCTGGTCTTGGTCTTACATTTGCCCATCCCTAATAACGTAAATATAAAAAAGTAAAAGCTTTGAATATTTTCG
Source organism: Molanna angustata (assembly GCA_963576475.1). Classification (NCBI taxonomy): domain Eukaryota; kingdom Metazoa; phylum Arthropoda; class Insecta; order Trichoptera; family Molannidae; genus Molanna; species Molanna angustata. The sequence continues at coordinate 8,092,107 of OY754977.1, read as the reverse complement.
TGTTTACTCTTAATACATCTATGGATGTTTAATTTTGTTTTATTCATTGCAATATTTACATTTAAATTTGGTTTTTACGTTTAAAAAAATAAGGAAAATAAACATGTTTGAACACCATCCATAAATATTTTTTTTTAAGATATATTAACAGAATATACTGTTAATTTCTACCGTTTAAAAAAAATAATTAATATCATTTAAAGCATCACGGCATACATGGGGTAACCGGAGACAGGTGTGCGGGTTTGCGTCACCTTATAAAAGGAAGCACGACACATGCGTGTATCCTCACAAACCAGTGTCAATGAACCTCACTGCTAAATACCTGGATACTTGTAACCTTCACTATCCAGGTTTCTGTGCCATACATGAGAATAGACGACACATAGCACTTCTAAATTCTCTGCCTAAGTTTTAAGTAAAATTTGTTAATGCATTTTGCTGAATGTACTACGAACCATTTTGGTCCTACATTTTATTTCGCATCTGGGTCCGTATTAGTATTAATGTTTCAATTTTTGTATTTTATTTTATAGTTATATTTTTGTATTTCATTTTATAGTCTTATTTTTGTATTTTATTTTATAGTCATATTTTTGTATTTTATTTTATAGTTATATTTTTGTATTTTATTTTATAGTCATATTTTTGTCTTTTATTTTATAGTCATATTTTGTTAAACTTTCATGTAATTTATATGCTAACACTGATATAAATTTATTAAAAGAATGGTTTAACAATAACATATTGACCCTGAATATTGAGAAAACTTATTATATACCTTTTACCATAAACAAGAAAATACCTCCCATTGCATTAAATATTAAAATACACTCAAAAAATTGTTCTACAAAAGTATTGACATGTAATAATAACGATTGTCTATGCATAACAAATAAAAATGAAATTAAATATTTAGGAGTAATAATTGACAGTAACCTTAAATGGAAAACTCAAATAAATAACACTATAAACAGATTAAGAAAGCTTATTTACATATTTATTAACCTTAGAAACATTCTCAACTTAAAATTACTTAAAAATGTGTAATTACGCTTTCGCTCATTCAAAAATGCAATATGGCATTGTTGCATGGGGGGGCGTATAAAACATCCATTTTGCCTCTAGAAATAACACAAAGGTTGATAATAAAAATTATAAATAAAAAACCATCTGACTACCCAACTTTGCAACTATTTCGTGATTTTCAAATGCCATCTTTTAAAAATATCTATAAAAAAATGTGCTATTTCAAATACATAAGGACATTGGAAGGTCGCACCATGCCTTTGTACGTGTGGCGAGTGATAGACATAATATAGTGGGTCAACTGTGTACCCCATAAACACATACATACACAATACAGCACTACTACACGTACAATGGGGTGGTGTGGTTCAACCAACTTGAAACAGATTTGAGATTGGTAATTGAACATAATGATTTTAAAAGAAAAATAAAGAATAAATTAAACTTATTAAATTTGACTGATATGTAAATTATATTAACTTCTTTTTGTATAGATAATAATTATATATGTATAATATTTTGTGAATTCTGTATTGAATTGTCTCCTTTACATACGAGTGCTTGCACTCTAGTAAAGGGAAATATATTTTGTCATACTGTGCTACTGTGCATCTTTTCTATATAGTTTGTTTGTTTTCTATTTTGTATATGTTATTGTGAACTTAATAAAAAAAAAAAATATTTGTATATTTATTTTTAGGTTACATTTTGTATGCATGCATACATGACATGTATTTTCATTATCCAAGGTTAGTTATTTGAAAAACCCGTTTCGTGTTTACGTTGAATCGCTTTATATACAAATACATAATACCTATGTGTTTTCGATTGCAGCATTATTTATAATTTATTTATAATCTTGTTTGTATGTCATTGAAGAATATATAATTTATCGTAATATGCACGCATAGTTTCTTACTAAATTAAATAAATTACGTGGTTGTACGTAAAAAAGACATAACACGATCATAGGTAATATTTAATTACATTCTTACTTCTAGTTTTTTTTTTTAATAAAAAAATGAATATGTCCTTGTTAAACAAGTACATATACATCTTCCTACGTTTCCTAAAATAAGCATATAAATGCTTGTGCTGTAGGTGAACGAAATCGGTCGAGGCAGGATTCGAACTCGCGACCACTGGATTACTAGCCCAGCGCGCTAACCGCTCTGCCATCGACCCATCTAAGTTTATTATTATTAAAATTAATACTTGTAGAATTATCAAAGATTTATCAATATTTAGAATATTTACGGGTTGATAGGTAGAATAGGGACCCCCTCAGAGCCTTATTATTATTTTTTTTATTTATTTGTTTATTTGTTAGTAAAAAATATAAATAAGTATAGTATTTTATTTTGCCTAATCCCTTCAGGGGATTTTTGGCTGTAATCTTGATAATTAATAATAATCATACACTAAATTTTCCGCCTTACATAGTCCGGAACAACCCGTTTATTTGATTTAAAATGGGAAACGTTGAAATAAAATATTAACAATACAATAAATGCTAATAAATTAATCAGCACACATTTGATTTTAATCCTACCGCCGTGGCAAAGTTGGTAAGCCGTTTGTTTTCTGTGCGGGCGTCCTGGGTTCGATCCCCAGCAGAGGAGAAATTTATTTAAATTACTTTCTCACTCTAATATTGCTTCTCCTGTCTGGAAACACTGGTCAGTTGGAAGAAATAGCCATACGGCAATAAACTCGCCACTTGCGCAGGGTACAAGGAAGTGTTTATTATTTTTTTTATTTTATTCCATATTATAATATGTACTCACTGCTGGTAACTAAACAATGAATTATTCCAGTTTTATATGACTCTTGGAAATGGTCTTGGACAAACTGAGTATGTCCACGGACCTACAGGGCTACTCATGAAGTTGATTACAGTAAAATTAAGATCAGCTTCAGACTTTAGCAATCTTTGAAGTTAAAATAATTGAATAGTCATATTAATTTATACTACAATTAATGACGATTTCTTACTAAACGTTGATATTAACAAATTTTCATGATTAAATGTAAAGAAAGATCAAAATTGGATTATAATCGAGTACTCATGTATACATTTTTAAGATTAAGTCAAGCTAAGAACATATTAAGAACGTGTCATGAGTAGCCCCCCAGATCTTTTCCAAATTATTACACGTGGTAAGGCATCGGTACAGTGGCGAATTCTGAGCGGAGTTAGTGTTTTTTTTTGTCTTAAAAGGTCGTTTACTTGTGCCCTGTTCTGTATGTTTAAATTAATACCTTTCAGAAGGTCTGTACAGTCAATATTGGAGTTTATTATGCCATAAAGGTACATTAAGTTGAGGTCCTTCTTTTTGTCTTTAAAGTCTGCAATTCATGTATATAGTTATTACCGAATTTGCACTTCATGTGTCTCAAAAATATGTGTTAGATTCTTTCTACATATACTGTCAATGAAAATATTATATCCAGATGACTGATACATACTCCAATTGACTTCTTACAATAATTGTGTAATATATTCTTTGATTAGATGTTTAGTATCTGGATATGTGAATTATTCCCAATTGAAAGATTGATTATTGAATTGGTTGCATTTTAATCTGAAATTTTAGATATTTTTAACATTGTGTGCAAATGTTTTGAGGATATGATGTATAAGTCGGCGGACAGATCGATTTCGGAGTAAAACAGTGTGTTGCGTAACTCATAAGAATTATATTATAAGTACTCTAATGAAATCTCTCCAACATAGGTAATTTATCAATTTTATATTTAATTTTTTTAACATCTCTATAGAGGCGAAGCGGGGATATATATTTATAGGAGAACTGGGAAATCAGGTCCCTACAGGGCTTACGACCTATTATCTCTCGGCAAAGAAAGAAAAAAAAACAATGTATCTTGTTGAGGTGACTGCTATAAATAAACTTAGTTTCCAAGTCTGATGCGACTCACATGTAATTGACATTAGATTAAGATTTTAGATGCATACAAAATGTAACAGAATTAATAAATTAAAATTACAAATTACTTTGTTGACACCACTAATGAGTATTTATAGTCTACTAGTTGCGGAGCTGACCCGCTCCCTCATCAGAACAAACTAATACTAAAACTTAAAACTATGTAACGAACGTGTGTAGTGTTATTGCATTTAGGGGGAGGAGTTATAAGTGCGTGTGGGTGGTAGTGGAAAGATATAGAACAGGGGCGTCCGGTTTAAATTTATTTGATTATTAATTATTGCTTCTTTTTTATTTATCGATTTTTGTATCTCCGAAGTCTCCAAGTTGTCAAGTCTTGGACCCTCCTTATTTATATGTAAGATTTTAACACCCGTTTCTTTGTCAAATGAATGGCTACTGTTTATTAAGTGATTGGCTAACTCGGAAAAATTATCACTTTTTAGACACCTCATGTGTTCTTTAATTCTTATTTCAAAGTTTCGGCCAGTTTTACCAATGTAAAAGGCCGGACATTCACTACAATTCAATTTATACACACCAGAATTACTCAATATTTTATTTTTATCTTTGTTGTTACCCAAGAATCTACCCACATTATTATTTGTATAATACGCCGGTTTTATGTCTGACGTTAAATCTCTAGCTATCAAGGAGTTTAATGTATCATTAACGTGTAATATTCGACGCCATTTTTGTTCATCTACATTATTGACTTCCCTACCATTCTATAGATACTTAACTCTAGTTTCCTTTTTTGTATTTTATTCATAATATTATCTATAATTTTCATATCATATCCATTGTTTAATGCGATTTGTTTAATAGTTTTTAATTCTTTGTTAAAATTCTCATTTGCCATAGGAACATTTAATAACCGATATAACATTGAATAAAAAGCAGATAACTTATGTGATGTAGGATGATTAGAAAAATTATGTATCACTGTGTCGGTATAATATGTAGGTTTACGGTAAATACTAAAATCGATTATGTTATTCTTCAAAGTTAATATTTAATCAAGAGAATTCAAAGTATAATTATTATCTATTTCAAGGGTAAATTGTATATTTTTGTGGAATGAATTAATTAAATTATGTAACAGAAATAAAGATATGTAACAGAATTGTCTGATGTTGTTTGTGTCAGTAAAAATAATGTCACTTTGAATAACACCGACGAAGTCTTAACGAAATTGACTATAAACTAACGATATTAGCATAGCCTTGTATTATACAATGTCTGTACACAAGTATTTGTTTGACTATTATACATAGGAATGTACATCATGAGTCAACGTACCTACTTACGTGATTGTGTCATTTTGAATTCCGCAAGTCCATTGCGCAAGGGGTCAAAGTTAAAAATATTGATTAATATTCATTTATAAAAATAATAATTTTATTCAAAGTAAATATTCTAATATTATTCAATATCGACAGAAATAAAACAACGAATTTTTTTATTTAAAAAATAACTGCTGTGTCAAATTATTGTTATTTTTTATGCTTCTCTGGCAAATTTTACATTTATATTGTTGTTAGTGGACATATTACTATGGAGACATTATGAAGTTTGATGTTCTCATTACGCGTCGTACAAAAAGTATTTCAAAATTGCGGTTTTTTTTATTTAACGCGAACATTATTGAATTATATTATGCACTGGTTAAGATTAGGTATTTACCAAAAATTTTAACTAAATTAATTGGAACCATCCAGTTACTGCAGATTCCACGCAGTACGTATAGTGCATACCCACCTACGTCTACGTCTTTTACATATGATCCGACGCATATTAATTTGAAATTGACAGAAAATGTACCTAATCCTTATAACGTTTTTCCTTGTTATTCTACATCGCAATCGTGTTTAAATTGACTCAACACGGCAGTTATCTAAATATTACATGCATTCATCTACTTTTTGACATCTGTGAAGCCAATTTGATTTGATTTGTGAACCATGTGATTCATATTAATTACACCAACATAGTTAACTAGTCTCTTTCTATGGATCTGAAATAAAAATCGCGTCAAAGATTGGATTTATGACAGGTATTATGGCGGACATTGGCATTTGGTTGATCTGTTTTGTGTGAGCCTATATATTTGTTGTGGTAATGATTGTGATTGCAGAAAGTTGAGATTGTTTACATATTTAGTGTGGAACGGGAAAAATCACCTGGTTCATAATAGGCATGATGACTAATTTTGAAAAACTATCTCACGATGTTTTTACGCATTCACTGTTTTCAAATATATATACATTTCTACATAAAATAAAGGTTTAGTAGCAAAAATCGCCATTTTAAAATCAAATTTGACATTTACGCCAAAAAAAGCTTGTAGTATCATGGCGGCTGCCGACCCTGACGGTGACGTCATGGTATCGTAAACTGCATATCACTACTATATGTAATATATGTGTTCTAAGACGATTTGTGTATTTATAATCAATTCAAAAGTGCATAAGTGTTGTGCGGTCCCTAAATGTACAAACACGACGAAAAAAACACCTACTGAGGTATTTGTTTTCGTCCCACGCGAAAAAAAAGAGAAATAAGTGATTAAATTTCGCACGGCGAGACACAAGTGAATTTTATTAAGTACGCGTTTACAATGAAGTACAGTATTTGTTCCCCCACTTTTAGCTCTCAATAATATAATATTTACCATTATTTAGGCAATAAGCATATAAAGAACTTCATTAATGTCCAAACGTCAAAATAGGCCATCATAAGTTTCCCGCGTATGTTTTTAGCTTATGAACACATAATGTAGAGAGAAGAAGGAGCATATTTTATCGATTTTCGAGGTGTAAGTTGTATTTAAATTACAGATAAATAAAGTACTTATATGTACTTATTATTAAGTTTTTACGTTTTGAAATTCTGATGAACAAAAGTCTTTGTTCGACGCAAAGAAATATCCGACCATCAAAAGTTCCATTCTAGTTAAGAGTAGTTAAGACAGGCAGAAAAATAACTACTATGGCTGCTATTGCTAAAAATAACGATAGCAGATAAATATAGCTTGTTATGAACACAATACAAATAACGAGCGCTATGTAATAATTCGTATGCTGCTAAAATTGTAACGATGTTTTAAAACGCATGCTTCGCGTAATCGCCGTCGTTTCGCAAATCGCTTCATTGCATGAAAAAAATATAGCTTGCTAGTTTAGTTTGGCAGTGACCAGCATCATAACATGTCGAACGTTCGTCAGCTCATCATCGCGTGACAAAATTGTAGAATACTAAAACTAAATTAGTTTACCATACGTTGCGAGCGTTCATTATTTATTTATTTATTCAATAAAAACTAAGTTACATACAAAATACAATTAACATAGGCCCGATATTACAGTCGGACCTCAACTCATTGAGTTTGCCAAACTCAAGATTAATGTTAAGGGGAGATTGAATCCATTTCCGTATTACAGTGCAATATGACATGTCAGTTACTAAATCTTCAATTATAGACATATTTCACTTTTTCTGTGGTTATTATCTGTCAAATTTAAATAACCTCAAATAATACGAAATACAAAACGGGACGCTACGACTTTAAATACCATTGTTTTATTATCCAACATGGTAAATTTAATTTTTTTCACTAAAATAATGCTTTTAAATGCCCGTGTTCGTTTCAATACGGCTGTCAGTTTGTTTTGTTGTGTGGCGCCACCTTCGATACAACACTGAAACTACACACGTTGCCTAACGCCTCTAGTGATAGAAACTGAAACTACACGAGTTGCCTAGCAAATGACAGTTGACTCACAGTTAAGTACTTAATCTGCCAGAAACGTTGAGTTAAATATTTGTCGTTTTAGTGACGTATTTGAGGGAAGATTAGGTCTAAACGGACACTGTAATACGCTATATTTTTGTAAAACTTGAGTTTAGCTCTTAAACTGACACTGTAATACCGGCCCATAGTGTCCCCCGATAGGTAGGCGAGTATCTAGGTAAATTGAAACTATTTGCTTTGATGAATACTTGTTCCATTTATATTTAATTTGTTTTAGTTTTAAGTATCTAATTAAAATATTAATATATCGATAACACCAAAATAAACATAGTCCAGACCGACAATTAATGCGTATATTGTATTGAAGACTATCAGAAGAATTGACGCGACCATACTATGACGTCGTGCGCTCTGATTGTTTTTTCTCATAAAATGGCGGACTAACACATTTTGTATTTTTATATTTATAATATTATTATTATTCACTCCTATAAATTAAAAAAAAAACATTTTTTAAATCTTTATAACCTATTTTATTTTTTAAAATCATAATTTCAATGATTTTTTTCTTACAGTCATCACACCTATTACATATTTTAATATATTAATCATAATATGTATATGAATCATAACAGTTATCCCATATGTATATTAGATTCATCATAATACATTGTGTATTTCCATTTCAACCTCATGTAACACTGTACAACTCCCACAAACAATATAATTACATCATTTTATTTTATAATCAAGCAATGAAAGCCACCAAGTTATTTATTTCTGAAACGTTAAATATTCTCCACCACGTTACAATACTCGGTGCGTGTTATAACAGATGCGTCAACGATTCAATAGAGCGGATAGCGATATTATTTGGTTTATTGTCCCAAATAAATCAATAAATAAAAATAGCATGTTAAAAATAAGCAGCATATTCCATATAGCTTGTTATGAAAAAAATAGCCATTTCGAACAACACAACAGTTGACAGTAACAAACACAATTGACAGTGACAATATGGTGACGTCATGCGCTCTGATTGGTGTTTCACATAAAATGGCGGACAAACATATTTTGTATTTTTATTTTAATAATATTAATATTATTCGCTCTTTTAAAATGAAAATAAATATATTTTTTCAAATCTTTATAACATATTTTATCTAATAAAATCATAATTTCAATGATTTTTTCTTACTGTCATCACGCCTATTGCATATAATTGTCAATATAAATTGTAAACTGCTAGCCCTAGAACAGGATTTCCTAGTTGGGCAGCAATAATCTACTTATGTATTGTTGTCATTATAAATATGGTGTGATAAATCTAAAGTAATAAAGCAATCAAAATGTTAGTGTTTGTGTGTGTGTATGTGTGTGTTTGTCTCACGCCTTCTGAAAAACCAAGAGCATCTAAAAATCTAATTTATGTGCGAACGTGTACCTGTATACCTGATGCAGTGTCACGCTAAAAATAATGCGATAAAAATGCTGAATTTTAAAAATATTTCAATAATTATTTTTTTCATACAAAATTTTCCAAGTCGTATCTGTCAAAAAAGTGTACATTTTGCACGCATATATCTGTTAGTTTAAAAGTTAGAAGTACGTATTTACACGAAAAAAATTTACTTTCAAGTATAACTTAGCGTTTAAGTGAAAAACATGGTGAATATTTTGTATAATTATAATGTTTAACTTATTTTTAAAGTAAGCGTTTTGTACATAAATGCCGCCATTTTAATATCTTTTCATACAATATTTCATTTTCCTACCGAATGAATATGTTCTTGAAAATAATAAACCTTTGAAATAAATATAAATATGAAATAATAAAATGAAACACAAGACATTACAGCAAGTTTTAAGACGTATATTGTAAAAGTCTGTTAATTATTAGTAAAGATATGGGCATAATAAAATTGCATAATTTGTATATAATATTTGATATTTCGGACAATTTTCATTTTTATGGCATCGAACAAACCAATGTAGGTACCTACATATTCAAAAAATGTATCCGAACCATTCGATATTACTTACGTGTTCGAATCGTTTCCATGGCTACAGAAAGAATGTGATATTCAAATAAAATTTGTTAGGAATCGAATTTATTTAGAAGGTTGTTGTAGGTAGGTACCTACCTAATACTATTTACTTACAAATCAACAATAATATACCTATACTGATTTCCTATAGGAAAATTATTTTATTTATTTATTTATCAACCGTTTGTCCGATTATAATGAAACTTTGGTGAATTGTCGAGCGTATGCCCAGGATGGTTTTTGGATTTAAACTTTTTTCTTATTCTTCTTCTTCTTCGTGTATTTGGTCGTTTTACCTATGAAGGGGGAGTATCCTGGGAAAAGAAGGTCCGACTGTCCCTCCATCTCTTCACAGGTCTTCCAGGACGGGTTCTGCATATAAACTTTTTTCTTCTTTTTCTTCAACGTGTACTTGGTCATCTTACCTATGAAGATGAACTATCCTGGGAGATGAAGGTCCAATTTTCCTTCCATCTCTTCGCAGGTTTATGGATTTAAACTTTTTTCTTCTTCTTCTTCATCGTCTATTTGGTCATTTTACCTTTGAAGGTGGACTAACCTGGGAGAAGAATGTCCAATTTTCCTTCCATCTCTTCGCAGGTATCTGGATTTAAACTTATTTCTTCTTCTTCTTCATCGTGTATTTTTGGTCATTTTACCTATGAAGTTGGAGAATCCTGGGAGAAGAAGGTCCAACTGTCCTTCCATCTCTTCGCAGGTATCTGGGTTTAAACTTTTTTCTTCTTCTTCGTGTATTTAGTCATTTTACCTATTAAGTAGAGCATCCTGGGAAAAGAAGGTTCTTTCATCTCTTCGCGGTTCTTCCAGGATGGTTTCTGGATTTAAACTTTTCTTAACCGACTGATGGGACGGGATGTAATGAAGGGAAGGGATGCACTAAAGGGCCTGAAGGGACGGGAGGTATAAAACTGCCTGAAGGGACGGAAGGTAGTGAAGGGTCTGATGGGAAGGGACGTAATGAGGGATTAAAGGGACGGGAGGTACTGAAGGGCCTGAAGCGGCGGGTCCTGGAGTCTAATTCTGTTTCTTCTTAATTTTATGTAGACCTTTAGGGCAGTTTTTATACAAACTATTTCCTATTGTCTAATTCATCTTCTTCTTCTTTTATGTATACATTTGGGTCATTTTTTTATAAAAATTATTTCCTATAGTCTAATTATTATTCTTCTTCATTTAAGTACGTAGACTTTTGGGAGAGTTTTAATACAAACTATTTCCAATAGTCTTATTCATTTTCTTTTATGTAGACCTTTTGGTCAGTATTTATACAAACTATTTCCAATAGTCTAAATATTCTTCTTCTTCTTTTTTGTAGACCTTTGGGTGAGCTTTTATACAATCTATTTCCAATAGTCTAATTCTTCTATTAGATATATGTATTTTTACTTATTTTATGTAGACCATTGGAATAGTTTTTTATACAAACTATTTCTTATAGTCTTATACTTATTTTTCTCTTTTTTATTTAGTCTTTTGGGTTAGTTTTAAGTCTAATAGTCTATTGTGCAGAAATATTATTAACGATATGCACACTTGATAAAAATACATATGAAATGAATGGGATATGGGATGTGACGATATAACCTGCACTAGAATCTTTTCAATACTTTTGTTTAATTAAATTTAAACCATTTATATCATCCTATTTTGAATAATTTTCAACACCTAATATTTAAAGAATGGGGGTTGTGGCCATTACTGAACTCTTCACAACATTTATATTCAAATTAAAAACTATTTACTATAGTTCAAGTCTTCTTCTTCTTCGTTAATGAAGACTTTCAGTCAAATTGAGCAAAAATATAATGCACACTTGATGAAAAAATATAAAAACGAATGGGATGTGACCAATACTAGATCTTTTCAGTACCTACGTTTGTTTAATCAAATTTTAACCACATCCCAACATCCAAAATTACTAAATTTTCAATAGGTACACATTACAATTTGTTTTCGATGATAATATTTAAAAATGGGGGTTGTGGCCAAACCAATCTCTTTACAACGTTGATAAACAGTCATATTTAAAACCATTACGCATAGTCCATGCGAGCAGAAATTGTATAAATATTATACTTCATTCACACTTTATAGCAATATATAAAAAAGAATGGGTTGTGGCCATCACTTGAACATTTTACAATACTTAAACTCAATCAAATTTCAAACCACTTTTCATAGTCTGATATTGCAAAATAATTGGGTGACAATATTATAAAAACGATTGCTTTTTCTTTCACAATTTTACATTCTTGGCCAACGGCGGGACATAAAAGCTAGTAAATAAATAAAAATGCGTCCATAACAAAATAAACGAGGGTGTTCGTAAATAATTCGGTGAACTAGTTAGTCACATCTTAATATTGGTTCGTTAATAAGTAAGATCTTTTAACTATTTTAGTCGTAATTATCTAGTTGCGGGTTTAGTAAGCTATAAACGAAATGTAATAAGTAAGGCCGTTAGTATGTAGTTAGCTGTCATGCAATAATTGAAGTAATTTGTGTCGACCATGATTGAGTTGAAAATATCTTTATGAATCGTAAAATATGTATAAGTATTATAGCGTTTTTTTCTGATATCTGTTCTACTGTTAATTATTTGTCGTACGATATACATATAATGGAAATTACTTGTTAAGACAAAGTACAGACATCAATCGTTTATCAAAGACTAGATTTTCGCTCCCAGCAACAATAGTAGCAATGATGCGCACGCATTGTACGATGCTGACAGAACAGTGGACGCACTTGTATGAATTCCTATACAAAGAATACTAAAATTCGTCTTATGCGTTTCGTTCGATTCGTTCGCTGCGCCTGTATGGACGCTAGATGTAGTTCATCATCAAGGAACAGAACAGGTCATAAGTTGGATTCTTCTGGGACGTTCGTTGCACAAATATAAAATTATATGTACCAATCAATCAATCAGTGGCGCTACAACCGATCGTGGGTCCTGGCCTCCTCCAGAAACTCCCTCCACCCCTCCCTAACCATCGCTTCCTGCCGCCAATTCACAACGCCCGTCGTCCGCAAGTCCCTCTCTGCTCCATCTAACCATCTCAGCTTTGGCCTACCGACGTTTCTTCTGCCCGTTGGTCTTGTAGCGAATATCCTTTTTAGTGGACAGGTTTCGTCTCGCTACGTGACCCTGCCTTGGGAGCCAGCATATTTTGATGTACTGGGTGACGTGTACATTTGAATATCGAAATGTTTAAAGTTGTTGGAGCAACTTCGTCTATTGTAATTGTTTTGTGAGTAGTTTGTGTAACGTCTGTCGACATAGAACAAAAACTGAGCTCTGAAATTGCTTTTGAAACTTTTCGCTTATTTCTGAATGATTGGTGAACTACAGGCATAGTTAGCAATTTGATAACTTAACACATCTACGTTGTATTATTTCGATTCCAGTCATGTGAGTTGTACACAACGTTGTCTCATTGTTACGTTAAATGTTGGGTCACGTTGACAAAAAACAAAAAAAGAGGAAAAAAAATCCCTAAAATTACTGCGGGTGTGGAAATGTAGCTTCCATCTCTGATGTCTGCCGCTGTATACCGTCCACTCTCGGAGAAGAATAAAAAAAATCCAATATCCAATTACGCTAACGAAAGAAGAGCCGGTTGCTACGTGCTTTGAAATATGAGTCCACACGACACCGTCGCCTGCTATGACTTTTCCCCGCCATCGTCAAAGGCACGGATGATAATCCCGGCTTATTTCCATTCCAAAAAAAAAATAGAATCAATTTCCTATTCCGATGGAAAAGGTATTTCATTAATGGCCTCTCATATCGGAAAAGTGTGGATTGACAGTAATCCTACGCTTTGCACTAATCAGCCCTAACATTGTCAGAAGCGCATAGATTGTGCGACTCTGTTGTAATAAAGCGCATGGATTGCCCAAATATGCTCTAAGCTATTTGTCATACGCATGGATTGTCTAAATAATATTATATTTTGTGCTGTTCTTAAGTGCAAATATTTAAATTTATTCAGCATTGATACAGACAAGAATGTCCAAATATTTCTATTCATAATAGTTATAAGTAGATTCAATGAGTATGGTGTGTGTAAATATTTCCTACCTACACTACACTATCATTGTGCAGTGTGCGGTAAGTGCAGTGTCTATTGTTATGTTGCGGTGGATATAATTCAGTGAGTTTAGAGCCGTAGATTTCACATATACCAAAAATGAAATAAACACAAAATTTTTAACAAAAAATAAAATTACTTCAGAGAACATTGAAAAAGTTCCATGTATGTTTTAACCAAACAAATATGTTTTAACTGACAACAGACTATGACGGCGACCTTGAATTAAGCATTGTCAAAAATCGTCAACTATTATTATAAAGAAAAAATCTTTTACAACGCCTCATTTTTGTACGATCGAAGAGTTATGATGTAATCAGTGTTTTAATCTATGTCATCATATGTAGAGTGTCATCATGAATTATTGTCCTTCAATAAATTTCATTCGTCAACTTCAAAACGTTTCATCCGTTTATATACCCAATACTTAGGCCCAAATTATAGAATAATTCTCAAGACCGTTCTCCAAATGTGTCATCTTAAGACCATCTTGAGATCATGCTCGAAAATCCGTATTAAAAGTAAAATACGTACGCCGTCTCATTCGAGAAAGCGTACTCGAAAAAAATGTGGATGAAGCTCTAGAAATAAGTACTTTTTCTCATGAATGGCAATAATTTCAGCGTTGTTATGTTGGTAGCAATGAGTTGGAATATCTATTTATAGATATGTTGACAATTCGTTGTCTTGGTAATCTTCGAAAGTGTAGAGAAATTTATGCATCATAACATTATGATACGTGATTAAATAGTGAAAATGTCGACCATTTTATTCGAAAGAGGAAATGAAATACTTCTTCGTTTATCTGTCATATAACATAATATGTGAATATGTGTACCTACAGTTAATAGATCCAGGAAAGGCAGCCATTTCAAAATATAATACAACATGCATAGAATAACAACATGATATTTACTGGATGTACCGGAAATTTTATGAAATCTTACAGAACTTAATTCACATGATTAGTTTATGAATGATTGTACGTTAATTACTCCCAGAAGGTTATAAATAAGATTCTCGATCTATTTTAGTACCGCTAACAATGTAAACGTCAAAATAGTACCTAATGCGAAATTCGTCCGTGTCTATATGCGTCTCTTTTTCGTGTATAGCGCTGTCTTCTTTTCTCTCGTTGAGACCGTTCTCAAGACAGCGGGATAGCTGTCTCGAAGCAATTTCAACTCTTCTATACATTTCGAGACCGGTCTTGAGATCAAGCTCAGTGACTTTTGTATCTTTAATACCATTTTGGTTGAGAACGTGTTATCAAGACCAGTCTCAAGCTGGAGAACGAATCTATAAATCGGGCCTTAGTCTTCATCGATTTTGTTTTTGTCTCCTGTAAAGAGTCTGTAATCATTTTTCGACAAGAAAAACGATCAGCAATAGAAATATAAATAATAATATTGATAACATCTTCCTCTGTCATGTCGTAATCCCGCTCCAAACCAGATCTCGGCTGTTTCATTATTATTTTAATTGCTCCAACGAACCAGTAGTCTGCTATACTATGGAAGCCCAACTTACTAAGGGTTCGATCGATTTAATACCCCGACTTATTCTAGGAAGGTACCTACATTCTTAATATCCTGTATAATTTACTTACTGATTTTGCAATCCGCGGTTATAGATACCTATCGTATAATCGAACTCCTGCTAGGGTTGCTGATAAATCTGTCAATTCACAATTTATTCAATGTTTCAAATCGGGCGGTATCGTTTTCCATATAGGGATTGCAATCCGGTACCATTTTCAATCCTGTCGGATTCGATATCCGATCGATGACTATAACGATATCCGATCTTTACGATACTTTTAGTTATTATAAGTACTTACAACAATAATAAAAAATACCTAGGTAGTTTTGGTTTTGAAAAAAGGATCGAAAGACATTTTTTCACTAGTGTTAATGGCAGTGTTAATAGTGCTAAGCGTGATATTGTTATTAGTGAAAGTGTTAATAGTGATAGTTTTAATAGTGTTCATCTGTCAAAAATGACTAAATAAGAAGGCATAATTGGTGAACGTTGCGCAAGCGCATAAATTGATCACGTAAACCAGCCTATGACAGATTGTAAGCCCTGTAGGTGCCTTGAGTTCCTGGTTCTTCTATAATATCCCAACTTCGTCTCTATTGAGATGATAAAAAGTTTGTCAATATAAATATTGGTCGAATAATTTTATCGTACTTTTGTGATTGTACATGTTGATGATTAAACTTTTCTTAGATAATTACGTTTTTGCTACATAAATTTTCATTCATTCATTTATACCATCACGGTATATCCCACAATGTGGGGTAACCAGCGAAAGGTGTGCGGGTGTGCAGTATAAAAGGGAGAACAACACATCTATGTATACCCACACATCAGTCTAGTTTCACCAAAAAAGGCACTACATTCAGAATGGGTGGTGAACCTCATTGCTGAACTATGTGAGATGTTATTGTTGCCTGTTGTATTTTCGATTACCCGGCTCTTACGGGACACTCGAAAACAATGATTTAAAAGAGTGGAAGCACTATTCTAAGCCGGTGCCTCACAGCTGCCAATATCGATATAACATAAGGCAGAATACGAGGTGTATATTACTTCTTCTGAAATGCTTATATGTTCTTCAAAGGTTCTAGTGAGTTATATTCTAATCTCTAGTATATTTCATCGTCTTCGCAGCCCTTTTTCCGAGTCCACTTTCATAATTCAAATACTCTGCATCGCTGTGCCTCGCTCCTTTATGTTAAACAATACTGTTGGGTAATTGTTCTTGAGTTATCATAGCAAACAGCTAAGAATAATCCTGTATGTTCTAGAGAAGTCTTCGTTCCGGCGAGTTCCGTTCCTTATTAAGGTACATGCTGTATTCTTTGGCTGGTACCTACTTTGGTATGCTAATCTCCGTAACCCAGTGACTGGGAGATAATTAAATCTCATATTTCAAGTCAGTCAGTAAATATTATGAACATTACTTCTTATTGTTAAATAACCTGCATGTTGAATTATATTAAGATATTACGTGTATAAATAAGTGTAATCTCTGATTCAGTGAATGATATTTTTGAAATTATAGTTTTAAACTTTTTTTTTCTCTCCCTTCCTGGCGTCATGTGTAGGAGAATGATGGACTGGAAATTGTCAACCTTCGCTGATGAGGTAACGATGAAATAAAAATTATACCTATTTATATGTTCCTTCAACCTTTTGCTTTACTGTCCGTTCCCACTTGTCGTGTTTTTCCACGACAAAATATCGTGTGAATCTAGTGGACATTTGAACATTTGAAACATTTGAAATGACGCTGATCACACCTATCCGAGAATGATATTTTATCGTCGACGATAAGAATTATCGTGTGTTTTGCCAGCGCCGCACCCACGATAAAAAATCGTGACGTGTCTCGCTCGCATAGGAGTTTGTATGACGTTGTTCAAACTAACTTCTCGTATGTCGGGCACGACAATCTCTCCCCGCTACCCTTCCTCGCCGGCTCTGCTCAACCATTCGTAGTCACATCGCGGTAGCGTGCGTACTGTGTTGTGTAGACTGTCGAATATTGGCTCCACCTACTTATACAAAAACGTGTCCCGGCAAGTGGGAACAGAGGCAGGACACACGATAAAAAATCGTGTGTTGACACACGACAAGCGGGAACGGGCTCTGTGGAACATAGCAAGTGTTTTTTTTATTAATTAAAAAAAAACGCGCTGTTTACATTCCACCGGGTTAATTACACCGTCTGTGTACATTTTTTATTCGGCCAATTAATGTCGGACGTCGGCCGACCGTTCGTAGATTGTTTAATAATAAAAATAATATAGGATTGTGTTCCTATGAAACTTAAGCCTCTCTCCTCTCCTGTACTCTATTCTGCTCTCTGATAACGAGATGTAAAGTATTCTTTTAACGGTGTTTATAAAGGGATTTAGTCGAGAGTTATGTCGGTAAGCGTTGTTCTCTAACGATACTCGGAGGCCATTTCGCGTTTGTTATTACGACATTACGGCCTTAAGACCGGGCCCCGGGAGAGATATGGGATATAGACTCAACTCTGGGTGTGCAAGTGTAGTTTGTTTGCGCGGTGTACCTATTATGATGCACTATAGTCGCCTGGACTCAAAAAGCAACCGAATCAGATTGTTGTGTCGCGCAAACCAAAGATTGAGAGTCTTTGTATTTGTCAACTTAAAATGGATTACAACTGTACTAAAAAAGAAGCGGTAGCTCTAAAACGGACGTATAAATTCGTAGTTTGAACATAGTAATTTGTTGGTACCTTTTTTCAACTCCTCCAAACAATATGTTTTATACACTTGACCTGTAATATTTTTGTCACCTTTAGTGCCTTTTCACACGACCCGATTGTCTGGTAGCCGGCGCCGGGTAAGCGCCGGGTAACTGGCAGCGAAGTGTACCTATGTACGATAAAATAAATTCATAACGAAAATATTGTTATAAAATAAATTATTTTTAAATTTAAATTTATTTATGGCAAAATTCATAAATTTAAATTCAAAATATATAAACAAAATACTTACAAAAAGAGTGGGTTGTGTCCAACGCTATACTCCTAACTACCAAGTCTGTCCACAAAGTATTCAAATTTTGTATGAAAATTATGAAATTATATGAAATGAGTGTGTTGAATTATTTTTGATTTTAAAATTTTATTATGAAAACTTGATGAATCTTTAATGCAAATACATAAAAGTGATGTGCCTTCATAGCGATTTGAAAATAAAAATATCAAATTTAAAGTTTCCTGCGCTTGGGGTCACTTTGAAATATTTGACAGTTCAAAAAGTTGTGAAGCACTGATCTGATATCCTTCAAAATAAAATGAGTTTTAAGCGAGTATTAGATATACAAAACAGCAAAAGTTGAAAAGGATCGAATGAGTACTTTTGTCTATAATCGATAAATTAGGAAAAACACGCCGTTCATAGCACATAGTACACAGCACATACACACACATATACATTGTGATGAAACATTCAGAATACAAAATCAGCATGGTACTAGTTGGTAATCTCCAATAAAAAAATAACCTTAAAAATTGCGAAATCATAACTGCCCACTATATCCCCTTGAGGTATTGAGGAGTAAAAATTACTCAGTAAAAAATATCATACTTCCATTTACCAGAGTACAAGCACTCATGTGTGAAGTAGACATTTAGATGCAAAAGAAATAAAAATTATGCCTACAGAATACTTGTTATACCTACAAAATGAAGTCTTAATATTTGAAATTTATATTTTATTTATTCTTTAAAAATTATTGCCAGTATTAAATTTGTTTCAAGTTGATTGAACCACACCACTCTGATTAATATTAAGGGGAGATTGAATCCATTTCCGTGTTACAGTGCAATATGACACGTCAGTTACTAAATCTTCAATTATAGACATATTTTACTTTTTCTGTGGTTATTATCTGTCAAATTTTAAATAACCTCAAACAATACGAACTACAAAATGGGACACTACGACCTGAAATACTATTGTTTTACTATCCAACATGGTAAATTTAATTTTTTTCACCAAAATTATGCTTTTAAATGCAAATTTTCGTTTCAATATGCCTGTCAGTTTGTTATGTTGTGTGGCGCCACCGTCGATACAACTAACGCCTCTAGTGATAGAACACTGAAACTGCACGCGTTGCCTAGCAACGAGTCGAGAAATAACAGTTGACTCACCGTTAAGTACTTGATCCGCCAGAAACGTTGAATTAAATATTTGTCGTTTTAGTGACGTATTTGAGGGAAGATTAGGCCTAAACGGACACTAATACGCTATATTTTTGTAAAACTTGAGTTCAGTGTATATTAAAATTCAAGTAGGTATAATGTTTCATGTATTTAATGATTATTTACAAACGTTAAAAAATCTAACAAATACACCGACCATTATAAACGCCTTAGGCGAAGAAGCTCATCAGTCCATCATTGTCGTGAAACTTTATATTGACAGTTTGAATCTGGTTCTGTTTTTGGATTATATCTTGAGACGTTTCTTGGTGTATTCGCCTCCCTTCGGAGAGTTCGTTGACGTCCCAACAATGGACTTTAAATTTATTCCTCATTTTATTTAGGTACTTGGACGTTTATGAATAATGCTAATGGATTGACTTTGACAAAAATATAAAACATTGTTTACTCTTTCTTCTTCGTGCGGGAGCCGATTCCTTTCCTTCACTCAATATTAATTAATTATTATACTATAGCAAAATTAATTAGTATACTACTAAAGTCTTTAATATAATTTTTAGTCTTTAATTAACGGCGATGGCCGATACATTAATGATATTAATAGCAATTGATTGTAGCCAATATCCTTATAATTCCTGATTATTTACGTTTAAAAAATCTTTAACATGTATTCATTATTACCGATTTAATTATTAATTTTTCCACTATCCAAAATTTATAAATTACTGCTAATCGATTTTGGAATAATGCCAGTGGCTGGCTGACATAATGAACGATCATATGTATTATTATTTTACGTAAATGCCAAAATGAAAATGAATGAAAGTATTTATATCTCGTTTCCTAAAGCGGTGTATTTTCTAATATTCTCATCAAGTGATTTTATAATACTACTAGAATTTAGAATAGCCACGTGCCAAATATATATTAGTGTTTTAAATTTATCATGTTTTATTATATCGGGTCTGTTATGTTGAATTGATCGTAAATTTGATTGAATAATTATTATTTTTTAAAAATGACATAGGTCAATATTCATAATATGGTTTTTTTGTATATCGCGTCAATTTATTCATATTTAATAGCTAAAGTTGTTGCGTTTGTACATAAATAGGTATCCTTATACACCCGCACACCTGTTGCTGGTTACTCTATATTGTGGGATATGCCGTGATATGAGAATGAATGAATGAAAGTTATGTCACTCATAGTATTAAACTAGATTGAAATTAAATAATTTTATACACACATTTATTGAAAATTGCTTCTGGAAACACGTTTTTTTTAAGAAATTGCCATATGGCAACAAATTCGCTACTTCGGTGCGATGAAGTTTTTGCTATAATTTTTTTCATAGGTGTAAATTCTGAAGAAACTTCAAGTTATAAAATAGTATAAAAAATACATTTAATTGTTTATCTTCCATCGAACCGGTGTTTCACCATGTGAAATTAATTTTTCCTCTGCTGGGGATCGAATCCAGGACGCCCTAACAGAAGCCAAAACAGCTCACCAATTGTGCCACGGCGCGAAAAAAATCAATCTGTATTTCATTATTTCAACATCGTCTTTAATAAGATTCCAGGTGCTACTATAATATTCCATTTTATTCTCTATTGAGATTTTAAAAATTTGGTATAAAAATATCATTGACACCCGACAGCGAAAGAAACAATTGTTTTGTAAACGAAACTAAATAATTATTCGAATAAATCAACTGAATTATACTATTGGTCATATACCTTATCGTACTTTTGTGATTGCACATAGGGTTTTTGATTGAATATTTCTTTGATATTTTTGATTGTATGCAGAGTGATGTAACGGAGATTTATATTTAAAACGAAAATTTGGTTCAATTCCCAGCGGGGAAACGATTTCTTTCTGTATTTAAGACGAATTATATAATTTACTTATTATTGGTAGCGAGTTAAAATATTATTTGACACAAAACTACTTCATTGTCAGAAAAGCAGTGTTATATAAAATATTTAAGACAATTAAACGAACTTGGCTAATTCTACAGTGCAAGTTTAAGAAGAAAGTTGTCTTCGATTTTCTAGTTGTCCTAATAAAGTGCTCGCGCTGCAATTGTAAACAGAATGCATAGTGTTATTAAATTCTTTAAGTTCAGTCTTCGTTGTGATTAAATTTCCTGAAAGTTTAACGCAGTGTATGACCGGTCGGAGAAATGAGAGAGAGAGGGAGAGAGATAGAGAGAGAAGTCGCGACGTCTCTGTCGACGGCTGGCTATGGTCGAGATTTTCCCATGTAATTAGCAAGTTTTTGAGCAATTTTAATTGCAGGCATCTCTGGCGGAAATTTATGAATCTTCCACATAAAACTTTCACAATTATGCGAAATCTATTTAAAGATGGCGTGATAATGCCTCGTTTACATTAGTTCAATGTTTAGTCAAGTTCGTAAGGACAGTGGGGGAGTATATTAGTGTAAACAACACGAACAGTAGCGAGTCAACTTGACTTGCAAGTTGCCTTGCAAATGAAACGAAATAGAATCGCATTCTGTTTTTAGTATAGTTTTCCCCAAATATCTTGAACCAGGCTTCCGGGCGCGTAGAGCGCAAATTTGTTTTTTGCTTCGTTGATATACCTGCAAATCGCCCGCCTTCTCTGCGAAATAGCTCAAGATATTTGGCGACAACTATAACGTAACTATCCCTCGCCATAGCGCGCCGTTTTTTCTTTTTCGCGGCACTTGACTCGCAACTTGGCGTGTGTAAACAATCAAATTAATACAGTAAGTAATAAATAACTTTTTAAAAACGTTCCGGCTAAAATTGTTTCTATTCCACTTACTACAAGTTGATATACTATAACGCTGAAACAGGAACATTCCTATTTAGGAACGTTCTTTCTCTATGTAAGCCACGAATTAGGTCAATTCCCTATTTTATAACCTCATTTTAATCGAATCAACTGTCAAAAAATTCTTAATTTTAGTTCACACCTAGTGGGATGCGTACTAGTTATTTTCACAGGAATTCGGGATGTTTTAGTGTAGTTATAAACATCGGTTGTGTACGGAAAAATTAAAAATGGATCATTTACACGTGTTGTGTATTTCGAAAATGAAAACCAAAGAATATTAGTGCTGATCAATTGTAATGTTAGGTTAGGCGATATCACGGTGACATGACAAATAAATATGGCCGAACAGTGCGCAGTACGCATGCGTAGTCTGCGCCATGGACAATTTGTGTTAAAATTATTATCTACGTTGCAATAATTATGTAGATTTTAGTTTTAGGAACAACTTTAGTTACATAATACGATGTTGAATTCAAACGACACCGATTCTGAATTTTCAGAACGTTCCTATTTTAGTTCAAAAAGTTACTGGGTTGGACGTAGTGCATAAGATGACGATGTTGCGATGTTGCTAATTCGTCGTCACCGAAGGAATGACTCTTGACTGTCTGTAGTTTAAACGTTCACTGTCTACTTACTACTTGCCTAAACACTTAACTTGTATACACCAGGCTTAAGGGTATCTACCCACCGGTGTTGGCGAACAGATTCCGATGGAGAATTATTAAAATAATAACTAATTAATTAATAATATTTTACCCCCTTCAATGTAACACGAACACTTTCAGCGTCGGTCGATCATTTTGATTTGAATTCTTTGAAATTATTTTCGAAACCGAGTTTTATTGTTCGACTTTCTCCGGGTAATGGAATTACTAGTGCCTTAGGGCGAATTGTATTAAGTTACTTTTGATTGGCGTATAACTCTTGATGAATTTAAGGCTTCTTTTGTATTAGTGTAGACTGAAACTGCTTTCATAAATGATACCTGCCAACAATTCATAATAATTGTAAAGAGTACAATACAACGTGGTGGACTTATTTTGCTCGTTTGTGGATTTCCACCAATAATTGAACTGTTATTTAAAAAAATAAATATATCACAATAAAAAGTCAATGCAATAAATAAAATACAAACAATAATTAAAAATATGTATTTAAATAAAACAGAAAAATCAATGAACTGTTTAATGATTTCACAGTTTTTGATGGAAAATGATGGATATTGATTAGAAGTTAATTAGATTGATAAGAAGTGTGTATCGAATGTATCTTTAGGCGAGTATTTAATGCTAAGAAACGGAGGGGCAGGAATTCAAGAAAGGAAAAGAAGAAGAGATGGTGTCACTATATATGAAAAAAAGTGTGTTATTGCCGTCTTTTAAAAACGGACTTCGATGAGGCATCTCTAATAGTATTGGGAAGCTGATTCTATAGCGGGCTGCGTAAATTTCCAATGAGTACCATGTGTAAGTGGATGATCTGTGCATTGGTATTGAGTGTTTTGATGTGTTGGGAGCGTTGATTTAGTCCGTGTAAGGAAAGATGGACGATCTCTTTGAGGTGTATTAGAGTGAAGGTTGCGTCTTCATATCGCGTCGGGGTCACCAATTTGGGGGTACATTTTTATCTATTAATTACATATATTAGAAGGATTATAATAATATCACAAATTTACGTGTTCAAAAGGATCTTATTAAATTCATAACATCTACATCCAATTATGATTCATCCAGTTCATTAAATATTTAATTATATATTATTTATAGTGACGAAGGGTTTTAATTAAAAGAACAACTTACATGATCAACACTGGTATATTCGCATTCAATAAAGGTACAGTAAATATAATATGTTAAAATATTAGAGATATCGTGGGTCGAAACCAATATTTACGATTTAACGCGACTCTATTCTGTTAAACGATTAACGCATGAATGATAATTATTTTTTATAGATACTTATTATATAATTATTTTTCGGTTGATGACGATGGCCTTAGGTTCGTCGATCTTCGTTAATTGTCGTGAATCCTCAAGAATCATCGAGGATGAAGGTACACATTGCAGCTCGCTGACAGGGTGCAGCTACAAGAGTTTAAGAAGAGGGAAGTACTTATAACAGGCCTTCATCCAGCAGTGGAGAGATTGCTGAAAGAAGAAGAGGACGGTGAAACACCTGAAAGTTTGTTACCCAATAGTTTTTTGTCCAATTTAATCAAGATTGATAGTAAACTCTGGTCCTCAATTTTTTTTAAAGTAATACATATTTATTTTCCCGCCAAACTACAAAGCAGTTTTTTTGGCACAGCAGATTCTCTCTTTCACATAATATTTAAAAAATAAATATATTTTTCCAGAACAGTATAAAGAATATTTACTTTGAATAAGATATCTGTTCAAAACTCCGTTTTGTCAAAAGTGGATCATAAGTTTATTGTAATCACGTATCACCGATGTTCAGCCCAGCCCGGGAGCCTGGACTTGGTAACAATTAGTCGGAAGACGGAAGGATTAACTGCTCCCAGCTGTCACGAAAGGAGATTTGGATTATGATCTGTGGCTTGGATCTGGATTATCTCCACTGGACAGCACCGCTTCGTTCCAATGTTTGGATGTGAACAATTTGGAACTGTCAAACAAACTGGTGTTATAATACTAGTTCTAGTTCTCATCTCCACCCCTTTTAGTAATTTAGTTTCACTTACTTCAACTTAAATAATATTATGTATCTACTTATTACTCCTCACAACTCCAAGAGGATTTATAGCGGGGGGTTGGAAGGTTTTTTTTTACTATAGATTATCAACTAGTATCATTATGAGATTGTATTCTAAACGTTTCATCACAATTTGTCTGTGTTGTGTACCTACTATGTGCTAATTACGGCGTGTTTATTCTACTTTATCGATTATAGACTTAAGTACACATTTGATTGTATTCAAATTGTCCAAATTTGCATATCTAATACTTGCTTAGACCCCTTAGATATTGAAGGATATCTGATTAATGCTTCTCTTTTTTTAACTGTCAAATTTTTTTTTTTTTTTTTTATTTATTTATTATACAATACATACGTTTACAAATATTAGGTTACATATATCAACATATTAATATTTCCTTTCCTAATTTAAGCTAGAAGCTTGTGATTAGGAAAGCAGCAGCTCTTTGCTTACATTATATGAATACTTCACAAAAAATACATAAAATAAATCTTAAAAAATATATAAAACAAATCAATTAGCAATTATTTATAAAAAAGGACACAATTTCAGATCAAAATATAGAAAGAACAAAAAAAAAAAAGAAAATACATCCAAAATAAAAAAAAAAACACCAACATTAAAATTACAACAGGTACATAGAAAAATAAAAATTAACCACAAAAATAATTATAATTTATAAATAATTATAAATAATTATTAATTTTATAGAATGGAATATGAGGGAGAGTGTTTCAAAGTGTCTTGAGTTTATCTTTAAATAATTTGTAATTTGTTTCTGTTCTAATATTTATTGGTAGGTTGTTAAATAATTTAATGCCTTTATATATAATGATGTTGTGCTGTAGTAGTTCGAAATAAAGGTGTCGTAAGACCTCCTATGGTGCTATTTCTAGTACTAATATTTGTGTCTGTGTGTATATTGTTGCTGATTTCTTTATGTATTTGTAGCAATGCGATTTTGTTGTATATTTTTGAGAGTGGCGGGACTGGAAAAAGTTTGAACACATTATTAGTTGGGAAGTCATACGGTTTTTTTAGTATAATTTTTATTAAAATTCTCTGTATTGTTTCAAGTGGCAATAATGATGACTTATACGAACCTCCCCATCCAATAATACCGTATTGTAATACCGTGTGGGCTAGTGCAAAGTAAATGTTTTTTAGCGAGTTTAGTGATACAGTGTTCCGTAGTCTATAGAAAATGTAAATCAACTTTCTCATTCTAACTACGGTTGAATTTATTTGAGATTTCCATTTAATATTGTTATCTATTATAATTCCAAGATATTTTATGCTCGATTTACCAGATATGTCAATACATTTTGAATCGCAGTTTATATTTCCTAGCAAGCACTTTCGATGATGAACTTTGATCGTAATATTTATATTTGCAATACTTTCCGTTAGGCTATAGGGTATATAATAGGTTTTTTCGGCATTTAATGATAGTAGATTTTTATCGAACCAGGTTTTCAACATATTTATTGAGCTATTTGCTATTAATTCTATCTCTTTCCATGTGTTTTCTTCAAAAGTTATTACTGTATCATCAGCATATGATATGATCTTTCCACCAATTGGTATTTTAAGCATTTCATTTACATATAAAATAAACAATATTGGACCTAATATTGTTGCTTGTGGAATTCCAAATTCTATTATTTCTGGTTCACTTAGTTCATCTTTTATTTTAACTTGTTGTGTTCTTTGGGATAAATAGCTTTTTATCCATGCTTTAGCTTTGCCACTGATTGCTTTATTATTTAACTTATTTGTTAAAATTGAATGCGAAACACTATCAAACGCTTTGCGTAGATCTATAAATATACTAAAGCATTTTTTCCTTTGTCTAAGGCTGCAATATTTCAATGTGACCCTAATCTCAGAAAACTTTCAGTTTTATATTTTTATTTTCAAATTGCTAAAAAGGCACATCACTTTGAGAAAATTGTATTGAATAATTATTAAGTTTTCGTAATAAAACATAAAAAAATAATAATTTAACAAATTCATTTAATGAAAATGCTTAATATTTAGAGGTTTTTATTAAATAACAAGAATAGTAATTAAAATATTAATACAAAAAAATAACGCAGCCAGTAGATAAACATATTCTCTTTCATATAGTTGAAATACTCGGCGGATATTTTGTGGTTGTTCATATTAACCGTTTTGGCATGTGAAGTCTCAACTAGCCGGTCGATGGCAGGACAGCACTGCCGAAACATGTCGCATAGTGACTCAAAATATAGTGGTTTAGGGCAAAATTCACATGCCAAAACGGTTAATATTCTCTTTCGATTGATGTATAAATCTATTTCGTAGGTCTTGTGGATTTTTAGTTAATTACATTAAAAAATAAATTTTAAAACTCGCAATAGTATAAATATGCAAAAAAAACATTGTTCTTTATTTCGTATAATCGTATCTTTTGAAGGTTCTGGGAAAAAAACAAAATTTTACCATTTAGCCTGTTAATTGTCCTGGCTTTGAGTCTTTTACACTTTTACATGTACCTCGATAAAGTAGTTTCTATTGCTACAATATTTAATATGACATCGTCCTTCACGATATCATTAACCTTTATGTCTTAGTCGTCGGGTCATATTAAGCTTCTCCTTGTATTTTTGGTACGGAATTCGGTAAATATCATTAAAACAATAACCCAGTTTGGTTGTCGAGGTTTAATAGCCGAAGAAGGGATGACAGGATGGGTTATTTAACTCCAGATGGGGTCATGCCACCGTCATTATTTATACATGTATCATAAACATGATATAAAAGGTTACGAAGGAAATTTCTTCAACGAAAAAAATAGTACTTACTAAGGTATGAGTATATGTCTTGGCAATTGGTTATTATACAGGGTGTCTCAAAAGATAGTTTATATTTAGTGGATCGACCAAAAAAAAAGTAAGCCGTGTATCGAAAAAATGTTTATTAATTATTAAAGTACACAATTTGGGAATTTATTTCTTAAAAATAATATCGTCCAAATGTAGACCCTCGCGTTCGCAGCACTCATTTAATCGAACAGTAAAATTACTTCTGACGGCTCGGCAGGTGGACTCAGTGGCGGATATTTTCTTTCAAATGCGCCAGGGAAGTCGGTTTACTGGCGTAAACTTTAGATTTAAGATAACCCCATAGGAACCCCATAGGGGTTAAATCAGGACTGCGTGGAGGCCAATTATTGTCACCTCTCCTGGAGATCAATTTGTCTGGGAAAAATTCACGAACTCTTGGCAGAGATGTATTGGACGTGTGTGACGTTGCTCTATCCTGCTGGAACCATGTTCTTTAGTTATAGCCAGGAAAGTATTGCAGTTCAGGCACCAAGAAGTCGTCTAACATCTCCACATTTCGCTCTGAATACAAATATAAACTTTCTTTTAAGATACCTAGTACCATCCTCTCCACTGCTATGTTATTCCTTGGTATTAGAGTTGTAATTTAAAAGTAATTTATGATGCGTGTAAATTTTAATGTTTTAATTTCATAACGGGTTTCATTTTGAGATTGTATATGGAAAATGATTATTTTCATGTTTTAAAACCTTTCAAAATGTTAGCTTGATCTAAATTTGAGTTTGTATATTTTTTGTTTCAATAATAAGTATATGTTTACAAAGAAATACGCTCCATAAAATGAAATTTCGAGAAAGAGATTTTAAATATACCAAGAAAAGAAAGATTAAATTGCACTCAATAGTGTGACGAATTTAGTGTCGGTTACAACTACTTTGCTCAATCAGATGTAATATAAGTAATGAAAGAAAGAAGACTTTGAAATTGTATTAGTATGGATGTCGTCCCACGTAGTGTAAATGGGAACGCGATAATGGATAAATTAGCAAAACAAGCTTCCAGTTCTGACGCTTCTTATTTTAATATCTCCCTTTCTATCCAAGACATAATTCGTTCTCATTGTAACATTGCCAAAAATAACCAATTAAACATTCCATCTTTTCCTTGGTTTCACAAAAAAAATGTCCAAAAGGGAGATTTCTCATATTTTGAGAATGAGATTCTGTCATTGCTCAATTGCTACCCACTAATACAAATTAATATTAAAGAAAACCCTTCACGTGCATGCGGGGCAGATTTGGAAACACTCTAACACGTGTTCTTTGAATGTCCGATGCACTACGAATCAAAAGTTCCTCTATCAGTTAACATGTCTTATCTCTTATAGCGTAAACCTCTTCCTGTTTATTCCGCAATAACTAAATTAATCTTAATTGATGGTAGCAATCTGTAAGTCTTAACATTCACTAATATTTTTTTTACTTTTTTTCCATTTGGCGCAAATCACTCTTATATGGGTGGGTTGCCTAATGTGATGATAATAAAAAAAAACTACTAGTGTTTTGAATTCTATTATTCTATAATATTTATCATAAACGATAAAAATTCAATGCATCGTTTGAAAATCCTGGACAAAGTTAAATAAATGAATGTTTTCGGTGAAATAATAAGGTAGATTACGCATATAAAAATTGTCTTCTCAATTGTAGCGATTCCAAAATACCGAGCATAGCTGCTTCAAACAGTTTTCTCCTTTCCTTGGAATTGGTGGGAGTTTTAGCATAAAATTATTGTAATTAATTCTCTTTAGTGTTAATTTTTGTTTAGACGTTCCGGATTTGTTTTTGTTTGTATTATTGAGAGCAGATAATTTCTTGAGCAAATTAACAGAACAGAGGTTTACATAAACAATTATTCTGTTTGCCAAGAGTGTGGAAGATATTGTTTTATCTTAAGAACACTTTGATCGCTTATTAAATCAGATATAATAATTGCTGTTTGAAAATCATATTTTTCTCCAATACCTCCTACGAATGTTGTTCTGGATAGGTATTATAAAAGATTTCGTAAATATATTTTGGAAGTAAATTTTGCGGCGTATTTTGAAACACTTTATTTGATTTGTTAAAAATCACTTTGTTCATGCCACGAGTGAGTTATTTGATACAACTCGTTTCGAATCAAATCTTGACGGAAGATCTGTCGCTTCGAAACCGGCAGTGTCTATCTCATTCGTGGTAGAACCTGTTTAAAAATTTGCCTCAAAGAAAACTTTGAAAATATTAAAACAATGTCTCAAAAAGTTTATAAGTGTAAAAGTTTAAAAGTTTTTAACGTATTTATCGCTTCATAAAATACACACACACACACATACACACACACACACACACACACACACACACACACACACACACACACATACACACATCACAATTGTACACTTACACCACATTTTTGTTTTTGACTTTGTACTGAATTGTCTTTGTTATGTATATTAATCTGTGGAACAATGTAATTGGCTTACTTTCCTGATTATTATTTTTTTTATTAATGTAAAATATGTAACAGATGTTTTGTTTCCCAAAATAAAATAAATAAATAAATAATAGATCTTTGTTGTTGACTGTGATTATTGTATTTTTCTTCTTTTTTGTCGACTTGTATTTTGCTTTGTATTTTTTTATTGGTTCTTTTATTATTTTAATAATTTTGTTTTGTTTAAAAGTACCATCTTAATCATGGAGTTTCATTATTGTGGGGCAGGCACTAATAAAAAAATAACATTTTACTAACTTTAATAAATAAATTAAAAATTAAAATTATTTGTGGCATTATTGCGTTCATACTTATTGTTGTTCTAATTGTGCCTACATTACCCCGTATTCAGTAACTATTGTAACTAAAATAAGAACAAACTAAAATTGTAGATTTTAGTTTTACGGTTTTATTTCAGCGTTATAAAATATCAATTTGGACTAAATGGAATAGGAACGTACCTAAATTGGCCGGAACGTTCTTAAAAAGTTACGGGTTTAGACTTATTTTGAATAATTATGAAAATAATGAAAATTTCATAATTTTCATAATGTTTCTGATTCAATAACTTTTTAAGAACGTTTCGGCCAAAATAGGTACGTTCCTATTCCATTTAGTCCATCGAAGTTGATATTTTATAACGCTGAAATACCGTAAATCTAAAATCTACAATTTAAGAACGTTACTATTTTTTAGTTAAAATAGTTACTGAATAGGGGGTATTGTTATTATTTAAATCTATCATTATGTTTAATGAAGTGAAACGAAATGAAACAAAATTTGATAACATCAAATAAATTGAAACGAAATGAAATAAACTGAAATGAAATGTCAAAACATTCCAGAAGATATAATATGTATATGATTTGTAATATCTACCTACAGTGGACGCGAGTTTGAATCGTTTCTCGACCGCTTTCGTTCATCTATAGTTCAAACACTGGCATTTATTAGAGTGTTATATATATTTTTTTACAATAACATTCCAGTTTGTATCATGCTTTCTTAAGTTCGTTAACTCTTCATAGTTTCCTCTGTATCACATTGCGTTTTGATTTATTATCATCCTCTTGGAAATGCTCTTATCTCATATTCACATTGATAGATGATGCATCATATATTGATTGATACTTTCACATATTTTATCCCCTATATAAGCGGAAATATTCTGCAGTGGTTGGTTTTTAGACGTTTTGTAAAGACTCAAGAAATAATTTTTCTTTTTTTTGATACAACTATCTCTTTTGAAATCAAATTGTGAAATTTATTAAATAATATATTAAACTAGATTTGCCAATAACTATTTCACCTTGCTGTGGCAGTATCTTGACTATTTCCGGTATCAGTTATTTTATTCTATTGAAGTATAATTATTAATCTCGATTAATTTTTACAATGTACATACATACATACATACCATCACGCCATGTCCCTTGCGGGGTAGGCAGAGAGAACCGAACGCCACATTTTTCTATCCTGGCACGCATCCCTCGCCTCGTCCACATTCATGCATCGTCTCATACATGTTCGTCTATTGCTCACACTTCTAACATTTCCGTCTTTCAAAATTTCGTTCACATGGTCGTGCCATCCCTTTCTTGGGCGTCCCCGACCTCTCATTCCATTCCTTTCCGCTCTATATATTTTATTCGTCAGGCGCTCCTCATTCATTCTCCCCATGTGACCAAACCATCTCAATGTGTTCACTTTCATTATAGTAATGACATGTTCTTCATCTATTTTTGCAATGTAGTTCTACAATATAAAAGTTGTCTCAATCGCTAAATCAAAAGCCGAATAAAAGGTATTTTATCATATAGTTTTGCTATCATTTAGATATTTTTCTGTAACCGTTCGAGTTGGGAATTAGATTTTGCTATTTTTAGTTCGAAATAGTTTGCTTTTTGTCGAGTTTTATATTTGTGATATATCTTTGATTCAAAATCGTTCTTGTGAAATTCTTCCCTCTAAAACATAAAACATGTTATACTGCGAACAAATAATATTTAGAAACTATGCTATATGTCAACTTCTTTATTTCAACTACATACTTTTTGATTTAAGGCTTCTTTAGCTGTTGAATACGCTACATTATTATTGCGCCATTCATTATTTTTGAATTCAAATCATTATACTCAAACATAGAAAATGCATAAATTTATGAAGACAGATAGATCCGAAATATAAATTGGCATGCACCCCTAAACAAGGAAAAATGGCTATGGTAAGTCTTAATTTTAAGCATTCCCATCACGTATGAAGAAAAGTCTCTAGCGACGTCCCCTGAGTCTCCGCAGCGCGTCTCCCGGAGATAAATGGGGGCGTGGATATGAAGACATACTGTAATAAGTTGATATATGAACATCTCCAGAAGAATGCATCAGAAAGTTTTTGTGTAGTTTGAAACGACTCGGAGAATGCAGCAATTTGTATCTACGACAGTATAAAAATTAAGAGGGTTCCGTTTAAGGGTTCAATCTCGGATGAAGGAATAAGATGATGATGCCCATCTTAAACGACTTCCAGACTAGGTGTACAGAAGATTTCCAGAATAGGTGTTAGGTTTACACAATAATGATACTAAAAAGAAAAAAATAATACACTTGCTCATTTTCTTTAAAAAGGCATAGTCCCGAATGCAGAGTTAGACCTGAATTCTAAATGCTAAATACCAACCACGTTTTCGATTCACAGTCGCTCACTAAAAGTTTGGAGATCACGTGGCTGAGACATTAAAATACTTACGTAAACTAATATTGGCGAACTGTCAAAGTGTAAGGTTGATGGGCCTTAATACTTTAGTGAGGTTAGGAGATAGTATTTAGTTACCTAGGACTTTGCATACGGGTCATACTCTTACTATT
Organism: Molanna angustata; assembly: GCA_963576475.1. NCBI lineage: Eukaryota > Metazoa > Arthropoda > Insecta > Trichoptera > Molannidae > Molanna > Molanna angustata. The sequence goes on along the minus strand of OY754977.1, from coordinate 8,058,738 downwards.
CTATATGTTTGTGAAATTATGATTTCACATACACAAATGCGCTATTACCTCAATAAGTTTACATGTCACGAACCTCAGTCATTCCCATCTTTCTGAACCCAATAGTCAATACAACCCTATCATTGCACAAATTCAGTTTTATTGCCACACAAATGTTTAACAAATAACCCACAGATATATGCTAAGAATATTAATGTATGGGCCGAAATTGCCGAATTGCAATTCGGGCTAAAACGAAAAAGTGGACTGTACATATAATTATCGAGAATTTGAAGAATATATTACCTTTGTTTTCAATAATATTGTCACAGGCTATGCGTAGAATTGAATCTTCAATTTGTACATTATGTGAATGCCGGTAAAAAGGAAACGAAAAGATATGAGATGGGACTCACCAATATTAAATACGCCTCCGTTCACTGTTGCACTGAGATTTTTTAATGACACAAAACGATGCGTTTGTAATGTCTACACGAGCGACATCCAGAGACGACTGACGACTGACAGATTGGCTTTCAAGGTTGGATAGGATAGGTAGGGAGAAGGGCAGTTCGTACGATTGCGCTGATAAATGACTTGCATTTATTATTTTGGCGCGTTAATTCGAAATAATGAAACAATACCGAACACTTAATAAAAATAAACTATTACAAAAATGCAATGTGGATGCTTAGTCACAAAATCGATGTCGACAGCTCTCTGATTTATGTCATTATAAATATGTGTACTGTATACTGTCGATCATAATTATTATTGTTGACTGTTAATACTGTATTTTTCTTCTTTTTTGATGGATTATATTTTGTTTTGTTTGTCTGTTCTTTTATTATTTATTCTTTGTTTTGTAACGTACCTTCCTCATCACGGGATGTAGTCCTTGTGAGAACATTATTAAATAAATAAAAATAAATCGATATCAACAGTGGAGTTCTTATCTCATAATGTTCAAGTGTAAATTTTCATCAATCATTATGTTCAGATAAGAAAATATGATTTTTGTCATGACGTTTTGTTTTTGTGTGCATGGCTTTTGTATAATTATGGAATTTCGTTTTCACTGGACAGTACAAACGATAAGTTCAATGTAAATCATATTGACATATCATTCGTTAAGTGCATATTAACTATGAGCTGATGAGTTTTTCATAGACAACAGCTTTCAATCAATTCACTACGAATTCATCTTTCTGAACTTTCCACGCTGAGAAAAATTGCGTGTTTTTTTTTCATTTTGCTTTAAATAATGAACACAACAGAATTGGATTAGCTATTTGATGCATGTATTCTCTTAGTGCTTACTTATGGAATGGAGACATCGGTCCTAACAAAACGAACAATGCACAAGCTGTTAGTGACACAAAGAGCTATGGAGAGAAAGTTGCTGGGTATTTCAATAAGGGACAAAATTCAGAATGTCATGATAAGAGAAAGAACCAAAGTAACCGATGTAACGGAAAGGGTCACTAGTCTTAAGTGGAGCTGGGCTGGGCATATTTCCTGATGCCAGGATCCACGATGGACCAAAAAGATCATAGAATGGCGACCGAGAACAAGCCGAAGAGGTGTCGGCAGACCTCAGGCAAGGTGGTCTGATGACATCAAGAAATGTGTCGGAGGGAGATGGATGCAGTGTGCCCAAGACAGGGAGTTGTGGAGGATCAAGGCGGAGGCCTATGTCCAAGAATGGAAAAAAACAGGCTGAAGAAGAAGGAGAAGAAGAGATTGTGCAACAACAGTATTCATAACCCTCAAGTTTTCTTGGAATCCTACCTGAATTTTATGAATTGTATTGAGTTATTGAATATGTATAATTTTATCCGAAACCCACTTGCGTATTTAGATTTAGCAAGGATATTAATATGTTTATGCAAACAATGGTAATTCACCGTTTAAACCGCTAACGGTATTCAGCCATTGTTCGTTCGTCCTGCGTTTGTTTTTTTTTTTGCAATTTTTCGCGTGAAGTGATTTCCATAATGCAAAATATTGGCAAAACAGTTTTTGTTTGCCCAACAACACGACAGGAAAAATCTGCATAGGTTGGTTCCCTGATAACGAAAACAACAAAAAACAAAACAATTTTCATTTTTTTTGTTTCGAGTATTTATTTCCATATTTTTAGCGATACAAAGGAAAAAATGGCGTAGTTTCTGTATCCATTTGAAAAACTCATTGTATTTTCTATATTTTCGTTTAGTCTTTGTAGATATTTGGTTCGCCTCGTACTCTTGAATCACTCGAAGCGCAAAAACTGCCGACAAAACTGATGATCGATCTAGAAATGAAGTATTGAGAACATATTTTTACTATTTAATTTATTCATTTTATGTACATCTAAGTCTACAGAGAATTGAAATAAATCAGTTAATAATAATTTATTTAAATAAATAAATTGGGATGATTTTTATAGCGCCGTTTTTGTGATAACCTCACCTCAAGGGCGCTCTGTATTTATTACAGGATTTTGTAAGACTTGCGGAAGAAGTGAGTTTTCAGGTGTTTCTTGATTTGCCTCAGTTCAGGTGGTAGTTTATTCCACGAGGCTTGTCCAGCCACAGTAAAAGCACGATCACCGAAGGATGTAGTGTTGACTCTTTAAGTTAAATTGCCAATCATGGATGTGGTGGCTGACCGAATTGTTTGTTGCAATAAATATGTATGATGCATTGGACACAATTTTAACTCATTATTTTACAAGAAGAATAAAACAACTGTAGAGGCCGTCCCAGAAATAACTATTTAGACCAGATAATCGGTGACGTGCGCTGTAGCAGTTACAAAGAGATGAAGAGACTGCCGGACGATAGAGTTAAGTGGAAAGATCGAGTGTTTGTTGCAGACCAATCCTAGGATTGTGACCCAGAAGAGAAAAGAGAGATTTTACAAGAAAAAGTCGATCCATCATGTATACATCATGTGTCCTAAGTGTAGATGTAGGTATATATTTATTTAACCAGCAATGACTTGAGCGTTCATGAACATTAAGTAAGCGTATCATTATCATCATCATAAGCTCGACAGCCCTGTATGGGCTCTGGCTGAATCCAGGAGTCTCCTCTATTCCCGTCTATCCGTTGCCTTCGTTCTCCAGTTTCTAATATCTAAGTAAGCGTATAGGTAATATAAATTAGATTAAAACATCAAATATTCATAGAAAAAAAAACAAATTGAAAAAGTTTAGTTTGTCGATCGACAATTCTTGATAGAACTTCATTGTTTGTGGATATACCGTCGGCCTTCTTGGCTCAGTTGGTTAGGTATCTGACTGCTGATCCAGAGGTCCCGGGTTCGATTCCCGGTAAAGACACAGTTTTAATTGTGTTTTCAGTCTGGATCTGTGAGACGATAAATATCTCCAGAATGTGGCAACTAATATTTGACAAAGTACCTGTCAGTTGCCCGAGAAGCAATATAAAATAGATTATTAAATATTTTATAAATATAAAATAAAAAAAATTTTTTTTTCGTTATATTAAATTAAATTGATTATTGAAGCGTTTCGTGCAAGGCGCATCGTCAGAATAATACTCTACAAGACTAAACCAACTTGAGCAATTCCAACCGCCTACAGCAATACACATGTCATGTAGAAGCATGGAGAAGGAATGTTCATCAATAAATATTTGATAAGTACAAACGGTTTCTTTAGTTTTTTCTTAAATATTTGATATAGGTAGATTGAGACGATCTAACATCATCACTCAAGACTATTCAATAGTCTTGTAAGCAATCGTTCTTGAGATGAAGACCTTTAAACTTTAATATAGATTTTTTTATCTATAAGTTCTTTTTTAGGTATTATCATTCTCTTTTAAATTTTTAACGCCAATTTTTAATACAGAGTGTGGTCACTTGTAATTGGCTGACCAGTTTTGTAATAGCTTGCCCTTATTTCATGGAACTATGATGCATAAGAACTTATAAGCTGTATGTTGACCTTTATAATAAATAAATAATTAAATAAAGTTTGACCTAATTGAAATTATTTTGGAAAATAATTTTGATAAGCTTTTTATTCTCAATACAAAAGATCTCAACGCACGGTTAGGCACAGTTTCATATTAATTTTAATTTATCGTGGCTCGTAAACGATTTTAGTAACGTGTTTTAAAAAATATAGATCGTTTTTTTAGATCTGGAAAACATTCAATATAGAATCATCTCTTTTGGAAATCAAATAATCTATCAGCTACTTATAATATTGTATCCATTGTATCGCATGTGCCGTATTTACAATAGTCATAGCAACTCCAACATAGTTGATATATTCTGCAACACAAGAGAGGTATTTAAAAAAAGAATGCTATTGATTCTGAGTAGAGAGGAGAATTTCTGTTGATGTTTTCATCGCTTTTTGTTGTTATATGCATAATTTTCATTTCTTTTCATTGTTTTATATATGCTTCTTTATTTTTATTGTTGTATATATGTTTCTTTATGTTTTGTATAATTATGTCTTATTTATAAAGTTTTTTTATTACTGTTTTTATTTGGATACTTTAATATGTTTGTGTGAAATATTTATGAACTTCGCATGTTGTGTTCACTTCCAATTGGATATTGGCATTATATAAAATTATTAAGATATACTTTCTTGTATGCGATTGTCAATGTCTGTAAGTGTCCCAAATAAAATAAAATAAAATAAAATTAATTAACGGGTTATGTATATTTTTATTCAGTGGCTTTAAAATCATTTGAATTGTTTTAATCAACCTGAACTTAACAAGTATTTCAAATCAGTTTATAAGATAAATTGTGGCCATTATGTGCCTGTACTGAAACACGTTTATCCTTTAAAAAAGTATGATGTGAAAAATGGACTAATAAAGAATTTAAAATTTCAATATCACATACGATGTCTCTTGTGAAAAAATTCACGCTGCCCTAAATGTGTGAGATAAAATGTGTCTCATATTTTAGTAAGGTGCGTGTTATTATGAGTTGTGTCTTTCCTTACGTACATAGGTGCGTTATATAAACTGTGTCTTTACATTTCTTAGGTTCGTGATACCTACTCTCAAAAACGTAATACACGATGTTATTATATTATAAGAAGACTTACCTTACGGCAGAGGTATGTAACCTTTTTCAGCCATGCACAGTTTTTTCATATTATATATTTTTCGAACTTTTTATACGGATGTTTTGTAATGGAATTTAAGGGTATTTTTAGGACCTCTTTACTTCCTATCGCTTTATGAATGTCAGTGTTTCATCATTTTAACTTCTCGAATGGTTATTATATTCAGCGTGTGTCAAACTTATGTTTTTTAATGTAAAAAGTCACTTTGAATTTATGTGTTGGTAATGGTATTTTGTCAATATGTAGTTTATTCATTTTTAGGTATACGTGATGGTATTTTGTAAGTAGGTTTGTATGTTTGATGTGACTATATTTTGACAAAACGTGTACAGCAGTCCACAAGTATTTATATGTGACGGTATTTGGTAAATACGTAGTCCATAAATATTTATATATGTGTGACGGTATTTTGTCAGTACGTAGTATATACGATGGATTATTTTTTCAGTACGTATTTAGAGATTTACTGGATTGGTCCATTTTATTATATAATGTTTTATGTCACTCGCAGTCAATGCGGTTTAATATAATGCCATTTTCTCGGTGTATAGTCCACACGTACTTATATGTGACGGCATTACTTAGTCCGCACGGAATTAAGTGTGATGGTATTTTATCCGCATATCTTTTACACACGAGTGCTTGCACTCTATCAAAGGGAAATACGTTTTGTCTTACTGTGCATCTTTTCTATTAGTTTGTTTGTTTTATATTTTGCATATGTTATTGTAAACTTAATAAAAAAAAATTGTCCATATGCATATGTGACATTTTTGCATCAAAACATATCTAGTCCATTCGTATTTATTTGTACGTGACGCCATTTTGTTATTACTTAGACCGCACGGATTTATGTGTGATGTACTTTGTCCGCGTGTTGTCCATGTGTACATGTGACATTTTTGCATCAAAACATCCATTCGTATTTATTTGTATGTGACGGTGTTTCGTCATTACGTAGTCATTTATGTTTGACGGTATTTTCTGCGGACGATGAAATGCGTTTTCGAGTTGCATCCCCCTGCGGTTTAGAGAGAGAGAGAGCGATATAGCGAACTGTGACGTCACAAGTTGTTGCCTGTGTGACTTAAGTTTGTCAACACCATAATGCCCGTTGGAAAGTTTTCACCCCTTAACTTATTTACAAATTGTCCAAGTTGAAGCCGGCGGCGGGCGGGCGGCAAATGAATGCGCCGTGTTAAGTATTACTGCTAGCTTCTTCGTCTCTATATATACCCCACGATATATTTCTGTTGTTGTTGTACATGTTTAGAGAATTTGTTTTGTTGTCAACACAAAATAACAAACGCGAGCCGGGGGATGAATACAAATGAACAGATTGCCTCGGTCTCCAGCCAAAGGAGGGTCTCAGTTTGATGTATTATAACGTATATAAATGCGACATTATTCTTTATCCTTTGTCTCTTTTTTTCAGTCTAAATCCCGTGAATATCTGTACTCTATATAATCTGACCTCTTTTCATTGCACCCAAAGATTTGTCTTATTTTATACACTCATACTTTGAATTATTTTATTTGATATAAATCCCAACCCCTTATATTGGGTATATTGCGGACAATAACATACCATCACCTCCACCACCACCACCTTAAACCACCTCCGTTTTGCAGATGACATAGTGCTTATAAGTGATGATCTGGAAGAACTTCATATTATGATAAAAGAACTCCACGATGCTTTCCTAATAGTCGGCCTGGAAATTAATATTAACAAAACGAAAATCATGAGTCCATCTAACAGCACTATCACAATTGATAATAAAATAATTGAAGCTGTTGAAGAATATATATACCTTGGACACAATATAAAATTAGGAAAGGATAACCAGACAGCAGAAATACCCAGAAGGATCGGACTAGGTTGGGCAGCCTTTGGGAAACTTAAACATGTCCTAAAAACAGAGATATTCCCACATGTCTGAAAAGAAAAGTGTTTGAAACATGTATCCTGCCTGTGCTTACGTATGGTCTGGAAACTATCACGCTAACTGCGAGGACCATACATAAGCTAAAATGTACTCAGAGATCCATGGAAATGCAAATGATAGGCTTAAGTCTAAGAGACAAAATTAGAAATGAAGAAATCAGACGCCAGACAAAAGTTGTTGATGTCATGGATCGAGTTGCAAAACTTAAATGGCAATGGGCAGGTCATGTTGCCAGACAGGGTACGGACAGATGGGCACCCAGAATTCTAAATTGGAGACCATGGGATATGAAAAGGGGAATAGGCTGGTCCCAGAAAAGGTGGGCCGATGATATTGTCCCTGTCGCTGAAAGCGGATGGGTTCGAAAATCCCAGAAAACAGACGAGTGGAAGCTTTTAGAAGAGGCCTACATCCAGCAGTGGAGAGATGGCTGAAAAAGAAGAAGAAGAAGAGAACATACCATCAGTATATCGCGGATGAGAAACTTTCAAAGAAAGAATAGAACAATGTTCTACAAAAAAAATAAGAAGAAGATATTAATCCAAATTCTGCACTGCTATATCTAAATAAATGTAATTCTTATATCGCTTTTAATGCCCTATTGTTCAGTTGTTTAACTACACATTCATAGGTTGTCAATTAAATTGATGACCTCATTTACCACCATTCAAGATCAAAGCTTAGAGAACTATTTTAAGATTAGAGGTAGGGATTGTATTTATTTATTTAAAGCTTTTTGAGCACATGTGCACAATGGCGGGCTTATTGTCAAATGACAATATCTTCCAACCAACCATATTCATTTGGTGAAAAATATTGTATTTATGATATGTGCCAACGTTTTTATGGCAACAACATATAATAAAAATATAATTACATTTAAAACAAAAACAATAAAGAAACGGAGGGGCAAGGATAGGATAAGGAGACAAATTAAAGTGTTATGTGTAAGGAAATGATGCTTCAGATTTCTTTTGAAAGCGGGAAGTGTTTGAAACTCGAAGTTGCGATGGGATGTGATTCCAAAGACGGGCTGCTTGTACGGAGAAAGATGTGGTGAAAAAGGAAGTATTGTGTACTGGGATACTGAGAGTTCTTTCAGTATTTGAACGAAGAGGCAACCCGTGTTCAGAGAGGAAGTGAAATTGATTTCGTAGATAAACTGGAGCATTGGAGTTGTTTAAGACCTTGTATAGAAGTATGAGGGTATGTAGGTTCCTACGTTGCCTGATTAAAATGGATTGGTATTCCGATAATATGTGGTCAATTTTTTTCAATTTAAAAATACACAGAATATTTTTTGAAATCTTTACATTACAGACATTATTTTATTTTGTAATCTTATTTTTATTCTATTTTTTATATTTTAATACAGATTTTTTGCTTTGTTTTTTTTTTACTTGTGCTACTCTTTCACGCTCTTACATATTATACTCACTCTCGCGCACACACATACATACACATATACACACACATGCTATAGGTACTCCTCCCTGTTTCCCTTCTTTCTCGTTTCTTGTTAACTATCCCATTTTTTTCTTAAATTTTTGGTGTAATTAAAATAAGGACATATTTTACATAGTCGAGATATGTACCTACTCGTTTTTGTAATAAAAATGTATCATTTTTTATATGTAGTAGGTACGTGTACTCACCGATAAAAAAGGATATTTTATATGTGAAATAAAAGTGAGTGCCTTGAGGTGGTTTGGAAATATTGAAAGAATGAACGATGAACGACTGACTTAAAAAATAAACATGGGTGTAAGAGATGAATTGAATAGCAGGGGTCACCCCAGAAAGGGATGGCAAGACCATGTGAATGATATTTTGAAAGAAGGGAACATAAGGGAACATTAAACTATAGATGTAAATTATCATTCGATAACTATCGCCTTTCTGCACAACATCATATAATGATTAAATCCAAATTCAATCATCAAGGAGCTGTTTACAGGATTAATATTACAGATCACTTTGCCACAGTGTTAAAATATACCAATCTCACTCTCAAAAGAATTCACAAGAAGGAAGATATATACAAAATAATTGTCGATAATGAAGAGTTGAAAAGAAAGTTAAATAAAGAATCTTGGCACTCTGTTTTAAATTCAAATAATGTGAATGAAGCTACTGCAAACTTCATAAAGTGCTTAAAAACTCATATTGATAATTGCTCATCAACGAAAATAACACATATTAATACCAACCACTTAAAACCATGGATTACTTCTGGAATCATCAAATGTCTCAAAAATCGTGATAAAATACATATTAAACATCGAAGGGATCCAAATAATAGTGAACTACTAGCCTACTACAAGCGATATAGAAATTGGTGCACCAAAATAATTAAAATGATAAAGCAATCATACTATAAAGAGAGGTTTAATAAGGCTGATGGTGATACAAAACAACAATGGAAGATTATAAAAGAAGCTGTAAATTTGCAACAAGATTCTCCTTCCCTAAAGAAACTAAAAATAAATGATAATATTGTGCTTTTGAAAGAAAACCCTAACTTATTAACTAATCATGTCAATAACTTTTTTAGTGAAGTAGGTCAAAAATTTGCCAATAATTTGTGTAATCTAAACAAAACTACTGAAGAAGTCCTAGTGAACAACTTTCAACCAGCTTACAGTGATCATTGTTCAAACTTTTATTTTAAATCGACAAATGATGCTGAAGTATCAAAAGTGATAGGTGATCTTAAATCAGGCTTCTCTAGTGGTAGTGATGGCATCAGTTCTATGATTTATAAACAGCATTGCTCAAATTTATTCTAAACCTTTTTCACACATTGTAAACCTTAGCTTTAAGACTGGTATTTTCCCTGATCATTGTAAAAGTGCCAAAGTGATTCCCCTTTTCAAGGGAGGTGACAGTTTAAATATAAATAATTACAGGCCTATATCTCTACTTAATACCTTATCTAAAATAATTGAGAAACTAGCTAAAGTCAGGTTAATATACTACGTTGAATCTAATAAAATTCTTTCAGCTAACCAATTTGGTTTTAGAGAGAACATGGGGACAAGTGATGCTATTCTAAAGTTGATTTCTACGATAGTAAATGCGCTAGATGAGGGTGACAAGGCTATAGCTTTGTTTTTGGATTTATCGAAAGCATTCGATACTGTTTCTCATGGTATCCTTCTCAAAAAACTTAAAGCACTTGGCATTAATGATAAGACTTTGAATTGGTTTAAAACGTACCTTAGTGGTAGAACTCAACAAGTGGAAATTAATGACTATAAAAGTTTGAATATTCAAATTTCATATGGTGTTCCACAAGGCAGTGTTATTGGCCCAATTTTATTCTTAATATGCATAAATGATCTCTGTAGCTTAAATATTTCTGGCACTATTGTTACGTTTGCGGATGATACCGCGTTAATATTTACTGGCAATTCTTGGGAGGCAACATATTCAAAATGTAATCTTTTATTAAATGTTGTAAAAAAATGGCTTGATCATAATATTTTGACCTTAAATTCAAGCAAAACTAAATATATTACTTTTAGTATTTCTTCCAAAAGCCAACCTTCAATTCAAAAACCTGTAATAATACAAACTTGTTCTCATACTTGCACTTGTGAATCCTTAGAAAGAGTGGACAGTATCAGGTATCTTGGTGTAAAAGTTGACAAATTTTTGAAATGGAATGAACACATAATTCTTATATCTAATAAAATTAGAAGATAAACATAAATATTCAAAGATCTTCGATATATTTTGGATAAAGATAAACTGAAAACTGTATATTTCTCTATTGTTCAGTCTTTGCTGTCATATGGCATAGTATGCTGGGGGGGTTGTTACAGAACAAATTTAGAACCACTAAATATAGCACAAAAATTGATCCTGAAGGTCATGTATAGAAAAAAATTTGTATATCCATCTGAACTATTATATAATGAGTGTAAAGTTATGAATGCAAGGGAGCTTTACATATTGAAAGCACTGTGTAAATTTTACAGCTGCATTGATTTGCCACAGAGAACTCAGCAGGTGCGTTTCACTAGACTGGGAGCTTCTCTAAATTATCAGCCGATAATTGTTAAATCAACATTTAGACAGAGAAATTATTTTTATCATGCACCATTACTGTTTAACTTCCTTCCAAATAATATAAAAGCATTGAAAACACTTGCTTTGTTCAAGAGCAATGTCAAGCAGCACATTTTAATTAAAACCTCTCCCATCAATTCATTTTTATTTTAATATTTGGTGGGCTCTGAAGTGTATGGTCACCCTATACATGTCATGTTCTTTTGTGTTAGTTGTCTGTGTGTTGGTTGCATAGATATTATTGTCACAGATATCTTCCTTGTGCCCAACTGCAGACAACATTGTAACATAGTATTTGTTAAAAATATTGTATTTTTTTTTGACTTAGTGTATTGTTATTGTTTTTTTTTATTCAATATGCTAAAATTATAATATTGTTCAAATTTCACTCGTTGTTGTAAAGTCGCTCATCTCGATACAGGTTCAACCCTAGTGAGATGATTGACTGTAATGTTTTTTTATGTACCTTTATAATTGTTGACAAAAAAATAAAAATAAATAAATTACTCTAGAAAATCGAAGGACATTAACTGATATGTTATATCTACACAAATTGATAAACAATAAAATAGACTCCATCGACTTACTTAATTTGATATCATTTAACTGCCCATTACGTCACACCAGGAATTTACTGCCATTTAAATTACCAATATGTAAAACAAATTATTTACAGAATACATTTATCCATAGAACATGTAACAATTTCAATGTGTTCTTTAAGACTATAGACCTCTGTAATACATCAATTTTTAGATTCAAATCATCAGTAATTAAGTCCCTGAATGCCTCTGTGGCTTCTGGTGAGTAGTGTTTTTGCAAGTTCTCCTCTTTCTCTTTCCGTCAAATTCCAAATATCCTATCCATTCTTTCCCCTATATTATAACAGAAAATTTATTATTTCTGTAAACTTAATTGGTCCACTTATGGGGTGTTATATTATTAACACTCCATATAATGTATAATTTGTTATATGACTGTATGTTTACAAAATAAAATAAAAATAAAATAAGAAGTTTGACGAAAATCGACGAGCATGTATGAGACGATGCACGGATGTTAAGGAAGCCATAAATGTGTGCAAAAATAGCACAGTAATGTTATTTGCATGTCTAGTGGTTCGTATTTGTTGGGATCTGTTGTGTAAGGTTATGTTTTTATGGAAATGTACTAGTGCAGTTTTGAGGTACAGTTGTATTAATATACAAATATTTTTTTTCACAATTCCAATTGATTATGAAGTTCTATCATGATGTGTCAGTTTCAAGCATGGAAATAATTCAAATCAATCTGTTTTCCATTAAACAGAGTTAAATTTTCATTAGTTATTTCATCAACGCGACGTCACGGGTCACTTTATGACCTTGCCTCCTCCCCGATTGTTTTTTGAGTGGCGTTAACTTTGTAAAAATGCGAAAACTCCGAACAAGGGGAGTAAGGTCGTTTCGGGGTTGAAAAGGGAAAAGTTTTTTTTTTACTGGCATATCAATAATGTCCGGAATTTCAATTTGACATTGTGATTTTCAATATCATAATGCCTTCCAATTCAATAGAATATTTCAATATAACATTGGCTGAGCTATAATTTAAGGTAAATTATACCTTTGTTATAAACTGTGTTTTTGACGTCGAATTGGATTTTTACAAAGAAATTGATATTTGGATTTCATGGTTATTGGACCTCCAATGTTACTCTCTACGCTGAATACGTAGTTAGTATTTTTCATAAAAAAAAAGTTTTACGAGATTTAAAATATCATCCGCTGTAATCGAAAATGTATTATTGGAATAATTTCAGCAGTTTTAAAAAGCGTTTCGTTATTCCGATTCAGAATAAATGTTTCGATAGTGTTCTAATTAAAAAAAAACACAGAAAAAGGTCAATAATGCCTTATCGATAATATACTTAATGTATTATAGGATTATTTATTTTATTTCATCATTGTATTTATTAGATGTTTGTTTTTTATTTTTATCATAATGTCTATGTTTGAATTGCGTCTTTTTTGTTTTTTATTTTATTTTTTTATTTTATTTATTTTGGATATCCAACAGTACAGTAGAATATAATGATATTAAAAACAATGAAAAACAACAGTAAATGTAGACTACGGTACATAATAATAGGACATCATATCAAGTAATTTTTAAAATTTTACATACAATTTTCAACAAATGAGAAAAACAAAATTATAGGATCACACCTGAAACATACAAAGAATAGTACAAAGAGGATTATATTCTAGAATCATAACATGGGATTCTAACGTACTTAAGGATCAACGAAATAGGTGTTGCAACCATTATGGTGACACATACATATATGTATATACTAGAGAGTGGAATTTTGAGCAATGTTATAAATAGTTTTTCCGCTTTTGGAGCTAATTACATCACATAGATTTACAAATATACAATTTTCAACTTTCTTGATGCAGAAGCAGTCAGATTTAAAGCTAATTGAATGATTACCATAAAAAATACCGTGGTTCAAGCAATGTTTTGAAAACAAATACATTTTGTTATGTGCAATAACACAAAGTTTTTTTTTCATCGTTAATGGTAATATAAGACTTCGATAAATACCAGGATTTCTCTATATAATAAATAACATTTGAATGAACAACATTCAACTTCTACATCAATATACCTGGTTTGATTCCCGGTAGTCTAACAAAATACGACTTAAATGAACAGCAACGAGGTTTGAAACGAAAATGAAGTTTCAAAGGCCAATTACTGTAAAAACTCTGCGTGATCGTGTTCGCAATGTTGAAATAAGAAAAAAAACATGTGGAGTAGAGGACGTCGTTTGCTGGAGTAGATCCAGAAAACGACATTGGAGGGATCGCGTAGCCAGAATGGACAGTGATAGACTTGCGTATATTACCCGAAAGATCACCCAAGAAATGTATGGATAGTTGGATTTCATCATTTCAGGAGACATAGTTTTTGTAATACAGACCAACTTCTTCTTTATCAGCCTTTTTCCACTGCTGGAAATAGGCCTCTTCCATTTCCTTCCACCTTTGTCTGTTTGATGCCATCTGCATCCATTTCTCCCCGCCGTCCTGATAATATCATCGGTCCATCTATTTTGGGGCCTGCTGATGATTCTTCTATTTTCCCATGGTCTTTATTCAAAGATTTTTAGGACCCAGCGCTCACCAACTTGATTTGCGATATGCCATGCCCACTGCCATTTGAGCTTCGCTATGTGATCCATGACGTCTACTACTCGGGTTCGACGCCTTATTTTAGTAGACCAATAAGTCTACTAAAAGAAGAAAAAGAAGAGGTATGGAAAATGTGAATCGAAGGAAGATCGTTCAAGACGTATTATGTAACTCATCAATGCTGTTATTGATGTTTGTACAGAATTGTATGGACAGAGCGTATTTCTAACGGCATTATTACTAAACAGAGTCGAGAGTTCCAGCGAACTTTGGAAAATATTTCCAAGTTTCGATGGTCTATTGCTTTGATTGTTTGTTTTGAAGCGACTGGTTGGCTGTGTGCTGTGCGGGTTGGTACACCTTCCTTCCATTTCAGTAGCTCTCGAACTTACATATGTATGAGTTTGTAATTAATGCCAGTCAAACTTTTCTACAACCTGTTGATTTGTGATAGATTGTAGTTTGAGAAATTACCGTCGGTAACCTATTTCAGCAGTTAAGTTTGTTCGTTATTTGCTCCGGTGTACCACACTATTGTCTATACTGCCTATAGCTACTACACTCTCCTGTTTGTCGGTAGAGGCGGTGAGTTCTCTCATTAACTGTTTTGGAAGTTGGACGTGGAAATTGACTTTAATTGTTCTAGACGAATCTTTTATAAGTACTCGTACTGGAGCCGCCGCCGGCAGGGTTTTTAACACGTTATTGCATTCATCACATGAATGAACTTCGTGTGATGAATGGCTCAAATTTTTACATATTTAGTAATTTTATTTTTTGTGAACCACGGGTGAGTCATTTGATAAGAACAGACAAGGAAAGTTAAGGAATATTTATTTTTATATTATTTCTAGCTTTCTGACTTATTCTTGATGGAATTTCACTATCATTTTCTTAATTAAATAAAAAAATGGACAACAAACAATGATATTTTTTTAAACAAATATAATAGATAAGAATAACAACATTATGTTATTGTAACTTAATCAGTCCACCTTTGATTTCATGTTCAATGTTCTCACTGTTGGTAAGAAAACCATTAATATGTCCATGGACATGATCCTTTCCAAATTATGTCTAAAAAGAACGTTGAGGTGTGCCTTGTTCGTCTATTTGGTATGTTGAAGTAAATAATTTTCAGAAGGTCTGTACAGTCAATATTAGAGTTTATTATGTCACGAAGGTTCTTAGGTCCTTCGTCTTCTCTGTAAAGTCTGCAATTCGTGTTTTTAGTTATTACCAAATTTTTACTTCGTGTATTTAAAAAAATATTTGTTGTATTCGTTCTAAACTGTTAATATAAATATTATATTGTGGATTCCAGATGTCTGACGCATGCTCCAAATTGTGTTATATTGTATGCTAAATGTTTACACTTGTGTGAATGGTTTGCATACTCATCAGGAATCCCAACATTTTATAAGCTTTCAGTGTAATTGTCTCAATGTGTTTGTCGAATAAAAGTTTACTGTCCAGTTGTATGCCTAATTTTCTACAGTCTGATTTCTTGTCAATCGTCTCCTTATTGGTTGTGTAAGTGTATAAGTGTGTTGTACTCTTTTTCCTAGAGAATGTATTGGAGTGACATTTTTTCAACATTTAGTAAGAGCTTATTCGAGACACAATAAGAAGTTAGTATATCAAGTTCAAGTTGTAAATCCTCACTAAAAAATATTCAAAATGATTTGACTATATGTAATGATGGAATATCAAAATAAATAATATTTTCACTGAAAGCAGGCGCCCACTTAAATTATACCGCATTTTTAAGACATTCTTGTGCTACGTGGGTTTTTCATCAAAATGAGGGGTTGGTTGTTATTTCTGTTTAAATATAAAAAGAATAATATTTTTAATGGATCAAGTATATTATACGAAATGAACATGCGCTTAAAATAGGTATCTCTTTGATGATAATAATGTTTAATGATTTGTGAAATGATCGGAACATAAATTGTCTATTAAGAAAGCGACATACAAAGGAAATTTGTTTAGTGACCTTTTTACATCAAATTTGCCATAATGTAACGTCAAATTGATCGTTACATTGTTTTAGTGGAAGCGTGGCTATTTTTACATCTCAAATTCTATCGTTTTCTAGGTAATGTTTTTATTTAGGAAGTTTCCTTTGATGTGATGTGTTTCCAGTGATTCGTATAAAAATGTATGTATAGTTGTCGCCAAATATCTAGAGCCATTTCGCCGAGAAGGGTGGCAATTTGCACGTATACCAACGAAGCAAAAAGACACAAATTTGTGTTCTACGCACCCGGAAGCCTGGTTTAAGATATTCGGTGAAAACTATACGCATGTAATCTTCTTTGCAACGTGTGAATGTGAGCGAATCGCAAGATGGCGTAATATACACAATTTATATACCTAGAATTATTGTTTTATTTTTATTGTTAGTTTATGTATTATTGTGTAATTATTTTGCATATATTTTTATGTATAATTGTAAAAGGCAGTAGATACAAATAAATAATTTAAATTAATAAAAATATAAATAAACTAAAATAAATAAATAAAATTAATTAAAATAAACTTTAAAAATAAATAAAAATAAACTTAATTTAATAATTAAAACATAAATAAATTCATAAATTTATAAATAAAAAATAAATGCATGAATAAATTTATTAAGTAAAAAATAAATGAATACATACAATAATAAATAAATAAATAATTACAGTTATACCAATCAAGTACCTTCTTTAGTTATAATTGATGTTTTTTTTAATGTCTCTTAAGGTATCTTCCTTCGATAACAAATACGATGATAATATAAACTTCCATATATCGATAGCATAATCATTCCTAATGTTCAATTAATGTTTGCTGTTTCTGAATGGGTTTTTTAATTACTAAAATTCTGTGAGATGAATTCACCGTTGGATGAAGATAAACGTTTACTTTTTTTGGAATCAACTTGGGAATTCTTCCTCAAATTTGTGCGAGAAAACGTTGTGATAACTTTATAATGGTTCAACTAATGTACGTAGCCAGTAGCCATCTATAATAAACGAAGCGGTGTGTATATTTCAAGTTTGTTTGATCGTGGTTTAATGGGTGTGTTACACAGAAATTTCGGGAGTTAAAAGTTTCGGTGATAAAGTCTCTTAGAGGGTCAGTTGGGTTTCCTCAGTTTTCCCTGCGAAAGGCAGCGAAAACTTTACTGGAATCATTTCAAGTAAGTAATGTTTACTATTATTATTTTTAAACTTTACCGTCCTTCGGCGTATAAAAAAAGAAATGAGTCGAAATGTTTTTTTTTTTGTGTCTGCTGTTTCGCGTTGTTCTCCGGTTTAGATTTTGGCGGGAAGATAACATTGTTATCTTGTACTATGGACAGAAAACTTTTGATGCGCGGCATAACTTGGAGATTTCCATAAATTTCATTCTGATTACACCCTCTTTATTCGATTTACTCTCTCTCTCTGGGTAACACGCCTCCACTGTTACCAACACAGTGACATCTATTGCTCAGCGTCGAATCTACGATGCCGCTAGTGTTTAAAAGAAACAACGGATGGCTCTTCGTTTTGGTTTTATTCGTGCTAATTTAGAGAGGTTCGTGTCTTGGTTTGGGAAGCGAGCGACATGTCCGATCTCACTGGTGTTAGCGGGTCGATTCCGCGTCGTATTGCTGGTTGTTTACCGAATTTTTGAGATTCCCGTCTTCAAAAATATCCTTTTATTTACATCAGAGTGACATCCAAGCGGGTGGGTGTCGCCGCCGTTGAGATCTCGCTCATTTTGCTTCAAATAATAGATCTCTCGGCGCTTCGGTGTCACCGGGTGCACTTTAAATGGGGCAAGGGGACGATGGAACCACTTGATTTTATTTCATTTCTGTTTGTAGAGTTATTCCACCCCGAATCACTCGATAGCCAGGTACGGTTTCGGCCCTTTCAGACTAGATTTTGAGCCTTGCCTGTAGGTAATCTTTGGGATATCCCAAAGAATGCACATTTTTATGACTATTGACTAGTACCTATACATTTTAAGAGGACATATAACGCTAAACTTAGTGACTGAAAACATGATATATTAAAACCGCCCAATGCACTATGAAGTTACGCGTTAGTAAGGGTAACTATGGCCCAGTATTTCAGTCGGCCCTTAGGAGTTTAACTCAAGTTTAACAAAAATATTGCGTATTTCAGTACCTAATCTTCCCTTAAATACGTCACTAAACGACAAATATTTAACTCAACGTTTCTGGCGGATCGCGTGTCTTAATCTTGAGTTAAGTATTGTTTCTAGTCTTTTTCGCCAGGTGGCGTACTAATCGCCGCACGCTTTAATGTTTTATTTCATTTTATACTACAAATAACTATGCATAATAATTATAATCATGATTTATTTTTGTTGTTAAAATAAAAGACTTGATATAGAAGTGGTTCATGTATTTAATATTTATTTTCTTTTTTACATAATTATAATGTATTGCCTGACAACAAACGAAATACACTGTCAGCCATAATGAAACGTCAGGCACGCAACTTTATTTTTGCGATGTTTTTTCATCCCACTTTTTAAATTGATCCATCCTTTCATTGTTTCTATATACATAATGTGTATTCTTAAATTTTCTACATAAGACACTATTTTACCATTATCACTTAGTTCCATATCCATCTGTAAAATGTACATACATTTTGCATTGAAGTACTACGTACGTAGTACATATTCAATGACATTTTTTCACTACAATGTTTGATTTTATAAATATATATATAATATATTTAAAAAAATATCGATCGGTATAAAAAATTGAAAAAGTAACATGCTGTGTAATGAAACAAATAAAATAATGTGTTGTTATACTAATAAAATAATATTTAGTCACAGCTTCGCGTCACGTATCATTTAAGGTTATTACAATTTTGACAGATGCGTTATAGACAATAACCATAGAAAAACGTAAAATATATCTATAGTTGAAGATTACGTAACTGACGTTTTATTTTGCACTGAAATGCGCGAATGAAATTTAATCTTCCCTAAACTTTTAACTTGGATTACCAAATCCAACGATTTAAGGGCCAACTGATATCTCGGGCCTATGGCGTGCGTTAAAAAGGTTTATACGTGATTTAAATTATCGGAAACCGCAAATTTGTTGATTATTTGCATTTAAGAAACAAACCCAAGTTGAAATGAGAAAACTTTATCGTTCATTCATATTCATATAAAATATTTATTTCTCTACGACACATAGTTATGGAGTAATTTAAAAAAATATGCTTTAAAAAAGGATATTTTTAATGATCTTTTTATGGGAATTTAGGCTGAATTTTATAATTGTGTGACGAACATTCACTAGAGAAATGTTGAAAAGACTTACTATTTTTTCTAGAAACACACTGTTTAACATATTTGAGGGATTTGATTTGAAATTGAGGTGTTTAGGTTTATATGGCACCTTAAGAGTTCAAGAATATTCAGAAAACGCTAGAATGTTCATGGATCTTGGGTACGATGCAATTGTAGAATTAGCAAAGTGAGTGTAGTTGATTTAGCAAAGTAAGATTTATTTGTGTTGCTATTTGGACAACTAAGAAGTGGTATTTATAACAAATATTGATGAAAATTCTTAAATTAAGGGGTTCCTGTATTACTGAGTAATAAAGAAAATAAATGATATACATTTTTTCATATTTAATAAACGAATAAATCACAATTAACATACATGTTATAATTAATCAGGTTTAAAAGTTCCACAGTAAACATTTCATAATAACCCTTCTTAATTGAGATAAAATCTCGTATTGAAAAAGGGGTTCTATTGTTAAATTCACTAAATATTGTATTCTTGTTTATTTGTTAAATAAACAAGAAACATACCGTTTAGTAAATCCTTACCCAAATATATGGAAACCAATGTCACATTGGTTTTTTGACTCACGTCAAGGAAAAAAATCCAATTTTTGCGTATATGAAACTTTGAAAATATCAAGCAATCGGTGAATCGGAAAAATCGGTGCAAGTAACTAAAGAAGCCAAAAATGAACTTATAATTCAGGTGAGGTTCAGGGGTGACATCTATGCGAAAGCATTGTCGCCTCATGTATAACGATTGACCGATTTTTCAATAGGCGTTGCAAAAAATAAAATAAAATAATGTCACATTAGGTATATATTATAAAGGTTATTGATTTATCAGAGCTTTTGAAATTGGGTGTTGTTGTTGGTTTGTTGAACTGATCCTGATTTCGGAATATTCTTTTTTAATTGCATATACGCAAACATTGGATTTTTTTCTCTTTCGGGAGTCAAATGATATTTTTATTGACAAACGTTTTTTCAACATCTCAATAGAGACGAAGTTGGGATATAAAGTGATCACGCAAGCGCATAAAGTGATCACGTAAACCAGCCGATGACAGGTCGCAAGCCCTGTAGGTGCCTCGAGTTCCTGGTTCTTCTACAATATCCCAACTTCGTCTCTATTGAGATGTTGAAAAAAATCTTTGATCCTGATTTGTTTTAGGTATTTATTGTTTCAAGAAATACCTACTGAAAATCCAGCGATAAACACAGGGCTCTCACTGAGTATTGAACAAGAGACCTGTAGCTCAGAAATAATAGATGTCTCAAATGAATATACGTTTTTGTTCAGAATAAAATGTACTTTTTATATGAGGTTCCTCCTCAGAACTCGGAACGTTCTCTCAAGATTAGTATTACACTCTATTCGATATCTTCACTCCCCATTCTATAGTAAGTTCCGGCCCTGTCTTCCATTATAAGTTTGTCACTCGCCTTTTTTACTTTCTTTCATTGTCAACGAAATTCCCTATCGGACGATCGCACTTTGAGAAAATTCGCGTCGTCGAAGACGTCGGGTAATAGGGGCGTTTGGAGATACATCGAAGCTTCGAAACGCAACACTCAGTAAACGGTCACTTTGTACATAAAACGTTGTTTTGACATCTGAATCATTGACAGATACAACCATTGACGACTAACAAACAGTAAGTTGTTGTTATACCAAAGAGAAGAATCTCATTTCGTCCATTTTTATGTTCTGTGTATATTTTGCCTACAAATTTATCTGTTGGGTTGATTGAACAATTTTTATGTCTTATGTGCTCGATGAATTTATTAATTATGTCCACAAACAATACTCTTATTGTACGTGGATCGGAAGAAGCGAGATAGAAAATAATGTCTTTATTGATTGTGTCTTATTTTCGAATTATTTATGAGATTGCGGACGAGAGACGCGGTATATTTTTTATTGGCATCAAATCTAATTTATGTTCCCTATAATAATTTTGACGAATTCTTATGTTCTGTTGTTTTTCCTTCGTGTTTTATTATGGCTTACTTCTCGAATTACTTGTCTATTCGATTTTTACATCTTTTTCTGGTCGTAAAACGTTTCATTGAAATGGTCGACGGGTTAATTTCGAAGATTGACATGTTTTGAAGTTTGCAGTCACGGTTTGACATTAATGCGGTCGTGAAAGAAGGCGATGAAATTTTTGATTTACACATAACAATAGGTAAATGGAATTTTGCCGCGTGTCATCAAACAGCGATGAATATCTAACTCGTTTTGATTTTATATCTTATTGTTTCGATTTGATGGATAATTTATTTATTCATCTGTATGATATTTGGTGTTTGATGATGAGTGAGTATCAAATTTATGTTATATTTGTTCATTTCAACACAATATACATCCATTTATAATATCATGCATTCCTTTTATACTTTGCTCAGATAGCTTTAAAGGCTTGTATTAACGATAGTATACGTTGCTCACAAAAAACAGCCAGAAAAAAAGGAGAAAAACATATTAAAAAGACTAGAGTAAATAAATTGATCACAGCAATGGAAGGTATTGAAGAACGCAAGAAATATCGTTGAACAATTAATGATTCTATATATAAAATATATTTTTTTTAATATTCGAATGAGATGAAAGAATTCTTAATATGATGGACAAAGGGAAAGAGTTGCTGACCACAGTCAAGAGATAAAGCTACGTTCTTTGGCCATATATCCCTTCTTCTTTTTCTTGTAGTCGACCTGTCGGTCTGTGGGTAATTCAAATACTACATATGTCTTCTGAGATTACGAAGTCCAACAATCCTTCCATCTCTTGGGTGGTTTTCCGGGTAGACGGCGACCAGAAGAGATTTCATTTGCTGCTATATTCGCAAGTCTATCACTGTCCATTCTGGCTATTCTACATATTCCGTGATGATAAATAATATATGCCCTTCTACTTACATTCTTTTTTATCTAAGGGACACTCGCATACCTGACGCTGGTTACCCCACATTGTTGGATATGCTGGATATGTATGTATGTACAAATAAAAAAAAGATGAACATGATAATTGCAATCAATTAAACAATTTAGAGAAACATATTTTACCTGTGTGTAGTAATGCATAATGCATATGGCATGACAACATGGGAATATCTCCTACAAAAAATATGACATGAATGACCTGAATGACAAAATATTACATTCCCAAAATATTTTACCCACTTGAAAAGGTACCTACATAGTGAGGTCCGACGATGACAGGTATGTGCTCTAGGAGCAAGCTCCTTTGATCAGCTCGGCTGTCGAAGGACGGAACCTGCATCGTAATATTTATTGTAAACTTACTTATTACTGAACTCGTCATCCTCCTGACAGTGTTCTTTATAAAACTTCCTTGAATCATGGTTGACTCACGGTTCAATTGAACCCGGTTTAAAGTTTTATTCCACATTCAACTGGAACCTTATTTATAATAAAATATTTGATCCGCAGTTCAGTTGTACTCCATTTTGAGCTCTATTTCATACGACAGCACCGAATATAGTCTTAATAATAATAATAATAAGTCATTTGTATAGCGCCGTTTAATGATTCGAGATCATACCAAGGGCGCTGATAGTTTAATGTTGTTTTGCTCTCTGAAACAAATCTGTTTTTAATCCTTTAGTGAAAGTGCTCTTGCTTTGAGCACTGCGGACATCTAGAGGCAGTGAATTCCACTTAATAGGACCAGTCTTGTTTAGTTGGTTGTCATGACTACATAACAGTATGCGCGGCACAAACAGCGTGCGCTTATTTTGTTTAAAAACAACGTAAATCAATAATTTTAATGGATTAAATCCCTTTTTATATGCTTTTCTTCATATCTTTTGTTAAATAAAAGCATTCGACATTACTCAAACGGATCATAAATACTTCAAAAATGTGGAATGTCAAGTTGAACCAGCGTTAAACTACACCAGTCGCCGATTCAATTTGACACTTGAGTTGAATCACGGATCAACTCTTGATCTATGTATTCAAGTCACTCTTGATGTATGAAGACAATATATTCAAATAATAACAAACAATCGAATATTTTTATTATTGCATATGCGCAAACATTGGATTTTTTTCCCTGTCGGGAGTCAAAGATATTTTTTAACAGATTTTTAATTATCTCAATAGAGACGAAGTTGGAATATTTATTGTAGGAGAACCGGGAAATCAAGGCACCTACAGGGCTTACGACCTGTCATCGGCTGGTTTACGTGATCACTTTATGCGCTTGCGCAACGTTCACCAATTATGCCTTTTAATGAGATCCCTATCAATTCAATTTTGAAAGTTCTATATATTGTAATACTGAAATTCTTTTCGCTTGAAAATAAGGAATTTTTACTACAGCCATCTATGGGTGAAATTATGAACAACAATCTTATTATTTTTATTTATTTTGTTGGAACGCCATCTATTGAGAGAATTGGTTTTTTGTAAATAATGAAAGCTACAATTCTTATATCTGAGGTGACAATGCATTTTTCGCATAGAAGTCACCCCTGAATGGCGCCAGACTTATAAGGTCATTTTTGTCTTATTTACCTACTTGTACCAATGTGTAAGTAATCGAATATTTTTATTATTGCATATGCGCAAACATTGGATTTTTTTCCCTGTCGGGAGTCAAAGCAATAATAAAAATATTCGATTACTTACACATTGGTACAAGTAGGTAAATAAGACAAAAATGACCTTATAAGTCTGGCGCCATTCAGGGGTGACTTCTATGCGAAAAATGCATTGTCACCTCAGATATAAGAATTGTAGCTTTCATTATTTACAAAAAACCAATTCTCTCAATAGATGGCGTTCCAACAAAATAAATAAAAATAATAAGATTGTTGTTCATAATTTCACCCATAGATGGCTGTAGTAAAAATTCCTTATTTTCAAGCGAAAAGAATTTCAGTATTACAATATATAGAACTTTCAAAATTGAATTGATAGGGATCTCATTAAAAGGCATAATTGGTGAACGTTGCGCAAGCGCATAAAGTGATCACGTAAACCAGCCGATGACAGGTCGTAAGCCCTGTAGGTGCCTTGATTTCCCGGTTCTCCTACAATAAATATTCCAACTTCGTCTCTATTGAGATAATTAAAAATCTGTTAAAAAATAACAAACAACATTAGGTTCCTATAGTAGAAAAAAATACACATGTAATGATGGTCTCGCAAACATACATTCCTTCCTTTTTTTTATTTTATTTTATTTATTTATTTAAGCATGAAAAACGGCTATAAGCCCACTGGTTTCATGCATTTATGAACATATAATACTGTATGGAATGATTGGACGATTAAATTATCATCCACACCCCATACATTAACGCACGTACATAGATTTCATCCATCAGTCATATGTACATTCAGCATTCTTACTCAAAGATTACATATTTTAGAAATTATTTTCTGCAGGAACAACAGTAAAATGGAAAAACAAAAACAAACATTAGTAAAACAAGAAACATTGAAAACGGTAACTAGTACATGTTATTAAAATTGGCACGTTACAAAAAAATCGTACAAAACTTAACTATTTATTATTCTATAAATGAAATGAAAAAATAAATAAAATCGCGTGAGATCTGTTAATAATATTATTATCTGTTATTATATCTGTTATTAAGCCACACCTCAATTGCCATTCCTTGACAAGTCTTACTATTTAGATAAATCGTTTAATTGTAGACAACATAATGTATTTTCAATTTCACCATTTCGTACAAACCTTGGCAAGAATGAAATAATCCGTAGAATTTGTTATAACAAATATATATAAGATTTGTTAAATATAACAATATACAAACAATAAAAATATTACAAAAAAGTACAGTTTAAATAGGTTATATGAAATATTTTTTTATAGTATTATTTGGTATACACCACCTCACTAGGCTGAGCCTGTACCGAGGTGGCAGAATTTTTTTTTTGCGTTATATCTGACAGAAAAATATTAAACTTGTATTTAACTAAAACTTGTTATAAAATATACCTATTATAAAAATAAAAATATAAACTATTGTAGCTTGATCATGTTTCCGCAGTATATAATGCCCTTGTTTCTAATCCATGTTTCTATTATTTTCTTGTATTTCAAATTATTCATCAACTGTATGTCCGTTATTTCACTTTTTATCTTGTTAAAAATTTTTGGAGCTAAATAATAGTAATGTCTTTGTCCGAATGTCGTGTTTGTCTTTGGAGTCATGAGAAAATTCCTGCGTGTCGTCTCGTAATTGTGTTGCGGTGTAATGTGAATTGTTTTATCTTTATGAAAATGTATAGAAATAATTTTTATATATAACTGTGGAATGTTGAAAACTGGAAAATCATTAAATAATTGAACTGTTGGATATGTAAATGGTTTTTTTATTATAACCTTAATTAAAGCTTTTTGTGCTTTAATAAGAGGATCCATATTAATTTTAGCAGCGCCACATCATTCCGTGTGTTATAATCGATTGAGCTAACGCGTAATATATTGTTTTTAAGTCTTTTTTAGTCATTATGTTGCGAATGTTCTTAAAAATATAAATAAGCCTTCTTATTTTACCTGCAACTGTGTTTATTTGTTCTGTCCATCTTAAGTTGTTATCAATGTAGATACCCAAATATTTATACAATGGAGTCCTTGTCAGTGGTTTGCAAAAGCAACTTTGCTCGTGAGTACAGTCATGTATGATTAAATTTTTGTCTTGGCTAGGTTGCCGTCTAGAATCTATACTGAATGTCATGTATTGCGTTTTGTCAATATTTAATGTAAGCAGGTTTGCATCTAGCCATTGTTTTATTTTATTAATACCGTCAGTAGCTGTCTTGTATACATTTGTCCATGAGTCGGAAGTAAAAATAAGAACAGTGTCATCCGCGTAACAAAAAGATTTTCCCTGAAAATTCAGTTGGCATAAGGAATTAATATATAATAAAAATAAAACCGGACCCAAAGTACTTCCTTGAGGAACTCCATAAGAAATATTTCTATCGAAACTAGTTGCGTTACCTACATTAACGCAACTAGTTTCAATAGATATTATAATATATTCACAAGAGGAATCCTAGAATCAACTGTGGTCCTTGAATTTATCCCCTTTTTCTACTCCTACCACCTTATCATAGGTATTTTAATATAACATGCTGCAGGCACTCGAAATTGGAGAGTTGACCTTACATGTTATTCTATACATATATTTTGTATTTTTTGATGTCAATTTCCCTGTGAGTGTTTCTTAAATAATAAAATAAAAATAAAAAATAAAATAAAGTCCTTTTACGTTGTTTTAGCTATTGTATTTCTTTATAGATGCAAAAGAAAAATTAATAAGAAAAGATAGATTTATAAGAAAAGTGATCAAATCGGGGTTCAACCGTAGTTATTTCATAGTTCAACCATATTCGAACCACGTTTATAAATAACACTCTAAAGGTATCGATAGTTGACTATATTATGTTGTATTAATAATGTCATTATACCTAAATAAAATAAAATAAACGAATATAGATACATATTTAATCACACGAAAATTTACTACGCATGTGTTTACCTCGCGTGCATATGAAGAAATAAAAAAAATCACGTATCATTAACTGTTTTCATTCAATAAAAACAAAATGACTTTTTTGACAAAAGTAACCGTTTAACTTTGGGTTTTGTTTACCCGCTGTCCATTAGGGGCGTTTTGTTTTCATTACGACAAAAAACCGTAGCGGGTAGGTGTTATTTGGGGGTAGTTACTTCTTTTTGAAAGTCATTAATCATCCCCGCATTATTGAAGCCCCAATCGTTATTTGATTTCGTATAATTTTTAATGCCGCGTAATTTTTTCTTCTCACTTTCGTCGTCATTCTGGTACCTATAAGAAACCTCCCCTATTCGCCTTTCGCTTAGAAACGTATAGAAGAAAGTGAGGGCGCATTTTAAATTACAGCTTATCGGCCTAATCGACCGTGAATTTTAATAATGAAAAAAAAAATATTCGCCACTGCGGAATGACACAGACTTGAGCGGAAATCGGCCAATCGGTTTTTGCGTGTCTTTTGTGTTTTTTTTAATTGTGTCATCCCGGCCTAACAAATTAACTTTTTTTTTTTCAATGAATTCTAAAAGTGTATCTGCATGACGACAATCAACAATTGATTTATATAAAAAAAATAAAATTCAGCATAAATTCTTTCACAAAAATGATTAAAAATATCCTTCTTTCAGCATTTTTTTAAAATTACTGCATATCTTTATGTCGTAGAGAAAGAAATCTTTGAAGTGCATGACATTTGAAGTTTATTGTTAAAATGCAAAAAATCAACAAATTTTGGGTTTCCGGTAATTTGAATCACGTATAAACCCTTTTCAGTACACGCGATATTTACCCTTACTAACACACTCAAAAAATGTAGTTGTTAAAAATAAATGATTTGCTGCTAATAATAACCAAGCAACTTTGTTAATATAGTACCTGCAAAGTTCGTTGCTAAAAATTGCCAAGTAAATGGTCTGCTAATTTTAACCGAGTAGCTTTGTTAACAATCTGTCAAAATTAATCTAGTAACTTGGTTAACCACGGACAACTTTGTATAATCAGCCAAGTAACCTGTCAAAACTTAACCTACTAACTTTGTAATATCAGCAAAGTAACTGTCAAATTCAACCAACCTAGTTGGCTAATTTCTATCAACTTACTCGGTAATCTGAACTAATTCATTCAGTATCCACAACAAACAACTTGGCTAATTTCAATCTACTAATCGGTAATCTGAACTAATTCATTCAGTATCCACAGCAAACAACTTGGTTAGATTTAATTAACTACTCAGTAATCTGAACTAATTCATTCAGTATCCACAGCAAACAACTTGGTTAAATTCAATCTACTACTCAGTAATGTGAACTAATTCATTCAGTATCCACAGCAAACAACTTGGTTAAATTCAATCTACTACTCAGTAATGTGTACTAATTCATTCAGTATCCACAGCAAACAACTTGGTTAGATTTAATCAACTCACTCAGTATTCTGAATTAATTTATTCTGTAGCCACAGCAAAGCTACTTGGCTATTTTCAATCTACTTACTCAGTATTCTGCTAATTTACACAGGTAGGATATTTGGAGTGAAATAAAATACAGGTTTCATTCAAAATTTCATTTATTGCACAGGAATGTGATTTATTGTATTAAAAAAATATTATATTTCTAATACATAGAGACATATTAAACATAATAAATATAAAAAAAAACATCTTTTAATTCTCAAGAGTACATAATTTTTATTTCATGCAAGTTAGGTTGGTTCTGAAAATGCCAAAAAAACAACAAATTCTGGGTTTCAGATAATTTAAATTAGGTATGAATTCTTTTCATGTAGGTACATGCGATAGTTACCTTTTCTAAAAATTGCTGAAATTGACGATACAACCCTTTCAAAAAGAATTTTGTGGATAAACGAGTCAAAATTTACTAGCGAGGGGATTATAAACCTTCACAATTTATATGCATGTGGTCTAATGAGAATCCTGCGTGGCCCGTTTAGTGTACTTTCAGAGAAAATTTAGAGTCAATGTTTGGGCAGGAGTGATAGGCAATATCATCGTGGGACCATACTACTAGCTGGACAACCTTAATGGTATAAATTACATGGATTTCCTTCAAAACAACTTGTTGTGTCCGGTTCACTATGCAATAGTATGCCAATTCCCGGATTGGAAGTCTAGGCCCCATTCCGTGGCCCGCACAATCCCCAGAGCTATCGCCACTTGATTTCTATACCTATTTTGTACAGATAAAGCAAACATCTTATCTTCTTCAGAATATTTTCAATGAAATTTATTATGTCTAATATTCTGCTCTTGGTTTTCAAGAAAATATTTTACAACTAGAGGCAGCTCATTCAGATATGACCATTCACCCTTTTTTAAACATTTTTTCAATACGGACACGTCTTTTTAAAGATATATGTTTCCGCAAACAATTATTTGTTTTCTTGCGAGTGAACGAAGAACGCCTGACGAAGAAAATATACAAATCTGACAGGAACGGAATAAGAGGTCGCGGGCGCCCTAGAAAAGGATGGCACGACCATGTAAACGAGGGGCAGCTGCACAGATGTGCGGTGGTCTGTTGTTGTCCACAGTCACATGTCGTTGGTATTCCCTGTTGCAGGAAGCCCCATGTAGACAGGTTATCCAATGTTCTCCCAACGCCCGTCCTCAGTCTGTTTAGTGTCTTCCATGTACGCCACTCCACGTTGTGGCCCGGGGGAAGACTCTCTTTAAGACTCTCCACTGAATTCTGGCTGCATGTTGTTTTTTCATCTTGCCTCCTTCTATAATGAAACAAGAAATGTTTAATAACAATGATGCATTTAATTTCTATCAGACCATCATGGAGAAATGCAGTCGTGGTACCTTTGTATTAAAGTAAAGGCTCAAAGCTCGACTGCAAAAACTATAGAGCCATAAGTTTGTTAAAATTGAGTACTGTTATAGTGCGAGATTTGATGTATGCAGACGATAAAGTTCTGTTAGCAGTAAGTATGGAAGATCTACAGTATCTTGTAAGTATGGTATATGAATATCCGTATCCATACACCGTACCTACGCCATACATACAAACACATCATGATGAAAAACTCAGTGTGCACTCTCTACATGATATCCGTTGAGTAATTGATGTAAAAAATATGCTTAAAAATTGTGAAATCATGACTCTCCACTATTCCATAGTGTTACACCTTTATAATCAATATTTAAATAAATAAATAAAACATAAACTTTGTTTAACTTACTTTTCGAGGAACGTCCTGTGGATTACATGGAAATGTAGATACATAGGGCGACAAACGTCGAGCGAGGTTCAGGAACTGAAAACATACACAGTTCATTAAGTAGTTAATACATCAACAATATACCATCACGCCAGGTCCCTTGCGGGATAGGCAGAAAAGAGAACCGAATGCCACATTTTTCTATCTTGGCATACATTCATCGCCTCGTCAACATTCATGCATATTCTCATACATGTTCGTCTATTGTTCACACTTCTAACATTTCTGTCTTTCAGAATATCGTTCACATGGTCATGCCATCCCTTTATTGGGCGGCCCCGATCTTTCATTCCATTCCTCTCCGCAATGTTTATTTTCTTCGTCAGGCGTTCCTCATTCATTCTTCCCATGTGGACAAACCATCTCAATGTGTTCACTTTCATTCTATTATTGATATCTTTCTTCATCTTACATTGCCCCCAAGTCAAATTGAAAACGCTGTTCGTTATCGCCAAGCGCTAATTTTTTTTTGTATGGGATTTGACGTTTGTTGTTTGTTATTGTAGAAAAAATTTCTACAACAAACGTCAAATCCCATACAAAAAAAATTAGCGCTTGGCGATAACGAACAGCGTTTTCAATTTGACTTGGGGGCATTATTTCCTAATGTCCTCATTTCTTATCCTGCCACAAATCAAGTATTTGCAAGTAATACATCAAGTGTTTGCTATAGGTACATTTATTGCAATTAAATATTTTATTTAACTTACTTATGATGGATGTGGAAAGAGTGGTGAACTTGAGTGGACAATCGTAAGCGGGTATTATCTGGGATGAGACGGTATCCATTGATGTTGACACATAAATGAGTTCTGTAAAAACAAATGTAGAGCGAGCGTTAATCTGTTATTTTCTTACAACTTTGAATTCATTTAATAGCATGATATCACACTGTACAACTTACCATTTCATCATTCGTCCTTTTCCTCATGACTGAGGATAGCGGCTGTAGTCTGTCGCCACACGTATGGCCCGCCTCCATGCCAATCTATTTTTGGCTTAACGCAGAGCACCAGTCACCGAAGACCCCGTCCCTCCACGCTGCCCATCACAACAAGCTTCTCGAGGCAGTCTGGTTCCCTTCTGGCAATGTGTCCAAAGAATTGAAGGATACGTCTGTAACATATCGTCGATAGACGATCCTCGATCCTTAGCTCGTCTAGAATTGACACATTGGTTCTTCTAGCTGTCCATTTATATTTTTCCAATATTGTCGTTAATTCCGTTGAACCACAAGAACATTGATGTGGCATTTGATAACATTGACAACATTGATGTGGTATTTTTAAATAATAAAAATAACACCATTACACCACACAATTTAAAACAAAACAGCAAGACACAAAAATATTTGAACAAGAAAACACGTCGTTTTGAGTTTTGACAGAAGACCAAAGCGAAACGGTTGCGCGTAATACATATTATTGCCAGAACAAAAAAAAATTCAACATCATTTCAGACATTTCAGTTCTTTCCAGTAAATAAATTCATCTGAATATTTTTAATAAACGCAACATATGTAAAAAAATAAGAAATAACAATTATTTTAATAAATAAAGTAGTTAATGTATTCCATCATGAGAATAAGTAGATATTAAAACGAAATACCATTTTTATATATGGTCATTCCACCAATATCAACCACCGAAACGTAAATATTTGACATGTCGCTTTATACACAAATAGAACGTAGAATCTAACCTTAAAATTTACTAAATACAATATTCGTCAACATTATTATTGAATGAAATTGTTTATTTTTCAGTGTGTTAATTCAAGAAATGATGTTAAGAAATTGATCCTAATTTTCTATAACAGTTTTACGTTCCCGAGGTTTTTTCTTAAAAACAATTTTGTAATATGAAAGTGTAGTTCTTTTAGGATCGTTTTATCATTATCAGTATACTATACAAGTCATTCCTGTGACAGGCTCCAAATACAACGAAATTAATATGTTTTAAAATTAATGAAACGCATTTTTTCAAGTTAGCCAGTGTGATATTTTTTTTAATATTAAAATGACAAATGAAAGAAAAAATCATGAATATTAAGTTCAAGCATATCAAAATAATAATAGGTATACATCTGCAAAAAAATTTGCTGTCTAACTTGCTTAACTCAGAAAGTATGTTGCCTTAGTATGAAGCAGTGCTCAACTGCAACACAATCGCTGTCAACGTTAATTCAGTTGCAATATGGATTTCGAGGAGGAAACATTATTTATTCTACTATAAAATAACTGACTTACATGGGCACATCCAACATTGAAAATACTGAATATTTCACACTTTTGTATCCATTACAGAAAAATACAACAAAATCTTTTTAACTGATGTCAATGAAGAACTGACTCATATTTAATTTTATTTATTTTGTTCTTTTTATTTTTTTAAATATATTATTTCATATTTTATTTATTTATGAAATAAAAAATGAAATAAAAATTAGGAAACGGACACCGTTATAAGAAAAAGTATTTCTCCTAAAGAAAGTCTAGCAATTGTAGTGGTCAGATTGAAGAAGTTGTGTATTGCTGTCACAACTAATCTAAGAATTTAGCTACACGGCGAAATTCGACCGCAATCCGACTGCTCATTTTGGCTACGACTGCTCAAGCGGTTAGTGTTTTGTAAACAAGAATTTTGCACTGGAACTGCAAACATCCGTGCTGCAACAGTTTGAAACAGCCAACCCCGACTGTTTCAAGCACTTTCTATGGCGACCCATAGTCTTTTAACATTTTATAAATAACAATTGAGTGAAAAATCCATATATTATTTATATTCCGAATGACACATCATGCCAATCAAAATATTTAGAAACCAGAGGAAGCAGCTATCTTAAATGCGCTGGAAGAGATTGCAGAGATGTTGAGTTTATTAAAGAATACTATATATCAGGGGTGACCAACCGGTTGATCGCGATCGATCTGTCGATCGCGACTATTAGTCCAGTCGATCGTGGCAAGGCAAAAAATATAAACATACATAAATACGTAGAACAGATTGCGCAACGTAATCACCAACTGCTGCACCCATCACGTTACGTTCACGTTGTCACGTTACTTTATTTATCTAGATTTCTGGGCATTGGTTTCCAACGAGAAATATCCATGTTTGAAGAAATGTGTTGAACAATATTGCATTTGTGTTTTGGTTCAACATATTTATGTGAGTCAGCATTTTCCTACTCAAAGCAAACAAAAAATAAACACCGTTCTCGCTTGACAGACGCTCATACACTGGATTCTTTAAGGTTAGCAATTTCCAACTACAAACCTGATTTTGCTAATCTAACGGAAGATGCTCAGACGCAGTGCTCACACTAATATACAAGTAGTTACTAAGAATAATTTTCAGTTTTATGTTTTCCCTCTCAATAAAATTTAAAAAATACTACTTAATTGTGTACTGAACCATGCTGTTTCATTTTAAATTTCAAGAAGTATGTAATTGGTAGATCGCACAGGGCTTCCTCAGTAAACAGTAGATCTTGGATCTAATCAAGTCGGCCACCCCTGCTATATATAATATATTATCATGCAAGTATTAATAACAAAAGCGTTGTTCCTATCTAAAGATCTGCAACCATACTATGGATAGTATGCCATGTCCTAGTAGACTTGCATAGTATGGTGAAAATGAATACATTATCACACTGCCTACAGTTATAAGCAAATTACTTGAGAAATCACATGGGCTGCGTAGAGCGTCAATTTGGGTATTTCGCTTAGGTTGTACACCTATATGCAACCATCCACGATGAAAATTCTCAAGTAATTCCCTCAAGAGTATACTTACTCTATTTTGATATAAGTATATTTACTTTGTTTTATTTTTTTTCACATGGAGAAAATGTATTTGCAGTCTAAATGAGGTTTGATAAATATATAGTATGCAGACAAGTTCATTGAATATAAATATTTTTTTTTTACTATCATAGTTCACTATCAGGATTATTCAGCCCTTATGGTTTTAACACAAACTACATTGTTAACATTAATAATATGTATATTGATAACACTAATTCTTCTTGTTACTCTAGGATTTGTGTTAAAATATAACTTGTTTAATATCGTTGGGACATAAAGTTAACCGTTTATGATTTTAAGCAACACAAACAGAACGGCCAACTCTCTCCTCCTGCACAGGCTGTTCATTCCAAAGAATAAGTTAATTGATTGTGTCACACTGAATTTCCATTGAAATCCTTATATTCTTTAGTTAATATCATAGTGAGGTGACCAGACAGTTGAGCAGTTGATATTCAATGATGCTGAGAGTATAGTGCAATGATTATCTATTTATTTAATTTGTGTATGGTCATAGTATGGGTAGGCTATAGTTAGTCTACATATAAAGCCTAATATTCTGTATGCTTTCCCCAGCATGGCATCAACATGAATATTAAACAACAATCCAATATCAAACGATTGACTCACACTTTTCAAATGGGTGTATGTTAATGTTACATATTTATGTAGATATTTATTTTATTATTTGTGAATGTTATAAACTGACATTAACTAATATTGAAGTTATGAGTTATTTATATTAGTTATATTAACTAATACATACATACCTAAACACAATAACCATATTGGGGCAGAGAAAACCAAACACCACAAAACCAATCTTGACAAATCAATGATCTTGACATAATTGGACATAATACATTCTTTACATTCATTAATTGCCCCATTATGGTTTCTTATTATTCATCCAGCTTTAACATCAAAATAGTATAAACATCTTTACATTACATCTCAAATGTAAATATTAGCAAATTAACACAAGATATTTGTGAATAATAATGATAATCTTTGACGAATATCTCATCTTAATTCAACTTAATTCAATTATTTTTCAGTGTCACATGTCTAATTTGACGAGTATTATACTTTACTTAATCATTTTTTAATGTGACATATCATATTTGGCGAGAATTATACTTTATATAATATTTTTTTTAATATATCGTGTCAAATTTGAGAAATATTAATATTTTTATGTATAAAATGTCAAATTTGACAGATGCCAAATACAAAATGTCCGTATAGGTACCTGTTACTCGGTAAAATTTAAACAAGTACATTGCTATTGGTAAGCAACTTCATTCTAACAGTATTATATTCGCAAATAATAACCAAGTGCAACTTTGTTATTTTTAATCATGTATAGGTCAATAACTACCAACATGACTTTTTACATTGCTATTGGTAACCAACTACACGTTAACAGTATTCAATTGTTAGGTAATAGCCAAGTGCAACTTTGTTATTTTTAATCATATATTGGTTAATAACTACCAATATGACTTTAACCGAGCCAAAAAGGTACTTTGCTAACTTTAGATTTTTTCAGTGCACGTTAATTTAAAGTGTAATAGGCGATTTTTGATGAAGCGTTTCATGCCTTCTATGCCCATTTGTCTTTTCAAAAACCGCTTGATTTAGGAGTAATTTAAGTGATTATGTTACGTTGTTTAAATCTATTTTATTCGATCAATATATCTATATTTATCGAATAATTCCTTCTGCGTTCTTCGATCACACCTTCCTCGCTGCTGAAATTAGTCAGTGGTTATTGCAGTCATATATTTTCTTTAGTTTTGGACTTTTTATAAGGACTTTATTTTACTTCTATCGAATTGACTAGAATTTACTTGATGCTTAATCAGCAGAAATTTCAGGCAGTAAATCCTTGATTTTTCACTTATTTGTACATACATATTACATATTACATACATATTATTTGAAGCAATGCTTCAGCATTGCTTTAAAGCCAAAAGAAACTAACATATAACGAATTTTCATATTCATTCCGAAGTTTATGTCTTCTCCAAAAATTCTGTCTTTAGTTTTCGTTTTAACTTCTAAATAATATAATGTCGACACGACGTTGGAAATAGAGCAAAAAAACTAGAAGAATATGCTCCATTGTATAATTAACTAACAAGATATACAGTAATTTCATTGTACCAATAAATGTTGTATTGTATATCCTAGTTTTAGTAGTTCTGACCCTTATCACCGCAGAATTTCCGTGTCAAGTTAGGTCCTGACAACATAATTTACAAAATTGTGTCAAATATATTTGGCCATACCGAGAAGTAACTACAACTACCGACTTAGAAAAAGGAGACATCCATTACTGACGAATGTAGGCGTTTGTGACTTCTAACGCAAAATGCCTGATTTTACTGTATAACAAGGTTGGCATCGCTTCTTTTTATTGTTTAAATTGAAGATGCCGTATATGTATAGCAGTAAATGAGAATCCTTCTGATCACCGTCTACTCGGAAGACCCCCCGAGAGATGGAAGGATAGTTGGACTTCGTCATTTCAGGAGGCATAGTTTTTGAATTAAACATTATAATATTCTCCATCCACTACAAGAACGTCGATCAATAAGATACATTATGAATCTGCACAATATTCTAAATTATCGCGTTGACTACCCATATTTACTGGGAAAGTTCCTACGCGATATACCAGAAATAATGATCTCTTCAGTATTCCGGCAGTATACGTAATAATTACACAAAAAAATTGTTTATCACAAGAGCTTGCTCCAAATTTAATTGACACTATGAAAATATTGACATTTTGTTTAATCTTCAGGGGCATTTAAGCGATGTTTACAAAGCGATGTAATAAACTTACTTCTAATGTATGTGTGTATGCGTTTGTATGTCAATATGTAATTATCATGATAAATCGTTATGGCGAAATCGAGTTTTCATCATGGTGACATGTAGTAATATTGTAATATTGTTAATCTTCCCTTTTAATCCTCTCCTAGATCTTTTTGATTCAGATAAACCATCATTCACACGTTTTTGTTAACTTTGTATTATAAGTATTACATATTCTGGTTCTTAGGCGACAGTTAGGTACATCTAAAGTATTTACTGTGATCCATCAATTCAGTATTTATTGATGGACGTCAGTATTTATTGATGGATTAATAAATTAATAATTAAATCCATAAAGAAATATTGACATCCATCAATACACTAGACTACACGTCCAGTAAATACCACGATACATCAGTATTTATTGGCGGATCACAGTAAATACTATACGTGTAACTGTCGCCTTATGTGGGTTATTGTCTTATTTAATGTATTTTGTAACTATAAATAAATTACATACTAATAGGTCTACTAAACGAAGAATGGTCTTTGTCCACGTAGGACATTCTTGATCAGATCGAAGATTTTGGTAAATAAAGATCCTGTATTTGCCTTAAGTCATTTCATTGAGTTGGCGAGTGAATTATTTTTTTTTGTTTCACGCTTCCTATGACATTATCTCATTAAACATCTTCAAGAAAAGGCTAAAGCAAAAATATTTATCTGACAACACCTGATTACATCTTCCTCTCCTCTTCCTTTCCTTACCCTTTAGCTTACCTATCATTGCTATGAATTGTTCTTTTATGCTTTCACTAGAGAAAGCTATATTCCCAAATGTACTCAAAATCTCTAGTATAACACCAATACACAAAGGTGGTGCACGACACTTAACTAATAATTATAGACCTATTGCACTCATTTCACAAATCGCAAAAATATTTGAAAAGCTCATTAAAAAGCGATTAATACATTACTTACAAAAGCACAACATTCTATCTAAAAATCAATTCGGATTTAGAGCTAACTTGGGCACTGATGATACATTGTATATGCTTACCAAACACGTACATGAGGAACTAGACAGAGGAAAGAAAACACTTTCAATATTTTTGGACTTAAAGAAAGCATTCGACACAGTTAACCATAATGTACTTATTAAACGCTTGCATAAAAATGGAATAAAAGGAAAATGTTTGTCTTTATTAGAAAATTACTTAAATATGAGATTCCAAAAAACAAAAATTGGTTACGATTACAGCTCCGAGCAAAAGGTCATCCACGGAGTCCCACAGGGTACAGTACTCGGACCGATACTCTTTCTTATTTACATCAACGAACTGTGTAATGCCGATATCCCTGGTATAATACTGTCTTATGCTGACGATACCTCTATCACTGTAAGTGGAAAAACTTGGCGTGAAACATTTGCTAACGCAGATACTTGTTTGCGGGTTGTAAAAACATGGCTGAATAAAAGTTTACTCTCTTTGAACTGTGAAAAAACCCTCTACGTCCCATTTTATACTAATAGTAGATCGGCGCCCACCTGTAACACTGTCCTTAGATTCCATAACAATGACTGTGATAACAATTGCTCCAGATGTGTAGAGGTCAAGACAGAAAGCTCCACTAAATATTTAGGTATCATCATTGATTCACATTTAAGGTGGGACAATCATGTAAACTACTTGTGTAAAAAAATAAGATACTTGGGGTATATATTTAAAAGATTACTTGGTATTGTCAAAACTGACATAGTCAAAATGACATACTACAGTTTGGTACAATCTATGTTGACTTATGGCATGATTGCATGGGGAGGAGTATTGGACAGTCATATTGCTCCATTAGAAATTGTACAAAGAATGATAATTAAAAAAATGTACAACAAACCTCCCAGATATCCCACTAAACAATTATTTAAAGAGAGCGGATTATTTAATCTAAGGAAACTGTATATACTACAATGTCTTAAGTTTATTCACAAAAAGAAAGAAATTTTCATGTTAAATTCACAAAATCGTACCAGTGACCGTCTGAATAGTATTTACAAAGTTCCTAATTGCAATAAGAGATCGACACAGAGACATTCTGTATTTATAGCTCCCAGATCATACAATATGTTGCCATTGTCTCTTAAGTCTTTAAATTGCCATTCAAAATATGTGAGTCATCTTAAGACATGGCTTAAGAACAATGACAACATTCAAGATTTCTTTTTATGATTTCTTTTTTTTTGTTCTTCTCTCTTCTGTCTTTTTCTATGTGTTTATCTCTTTTGATTATCTATATTTTACTTTTGTGTCATCATATATCTGTTTACTTTTATGTATTTTACTTCATTGCTTTTTATGATTTGTTCTAATATAAGTGGGTACATACTATTTTACTTTACTATCATCATTAACTGTTTACTTTTAATTTATGGATTTTGCTATTTATGGATTTTGCTATTTTATGATTTAACGCTTTTTTGTGATCAGAATATTGTTTACTTGCAATTTGTATAATTTTCTTTATCACCATTTAGGTGGGGAATTATGATTTTTCAACTTGCGTTGTCTAAAAACTGTTTAATTGTAACGCGCAACCAACATCTACCTTTGTAAATTTTATTTAGGTATACCCACATACAGGCTAAGCCTTGTGGGATTTTTGGTGTAATGTGTAATATGATCTGTCTAATATGTGTGTATGTTTTTTTTGCATCTATTTATATTATGCTATGTACCGAAAATTTGTTTAATAAATAAATAAATAAATGCTATCTTATTTGTTTTTTTACTTTTATTCTGCTGTATTTATTTATTTTGTAATGTGATTATGTAACTGATTGCCATAGTAGGTACACATTGTTTTGTATACTTAACATTAACTCTGGTTGGTTGGAAGAAATTGCCATTAGGCAATAAGCCCGCCAGTGTACAAATTGTATGTACAAGAAGATTCAAATAAATAAATAAATATTACGATGTTCTTTTAGAGGCTACGAAGAGCCCTCCTGGCATTGTGTTCAAAATATTTAGAATGCATTGTTGATAGATAACAGATATTCTCAAGGTCATTTTTAAAGTGGCATATTATTGTAAAGCAATGTCTAGTGCTTAAAAACTTTTCTGTTAAACTTACAACACATTATCCAATATAATTGGTATAATCATCGTACGAAACGTTATTAATATAATGTATGGACATAATTTGCAATTGAAGATAATTGAAAGTCCTAAATCTACAAAAAAAAACCATTGACATAGATATAGAAGAACGCTATAAATGTGAATGTCATGAATAAATAAGCAAAAAAATGGAATAATTATATTGGAATAAATTGGAAAAATTATATAAAATAATGATGATTTGAGTAATATTTAAACCAAATACAGGTTGTCACTGGAGTTATTGTATTAGTATATTAAGATATATTAGGAATTGTTACATATTATGGTGAGATATTGTGTGAGTGATGTGTGAAATTGTATAGGTACATAAATATATTAAGTGTTGAGTAAGATTATGATGATGAAATTTTAAATCTGATATATTTTTAAAAGAGGCGCTTAGTAAGAATATGTCGAACTCTTGGAAATCCCTTTTGTATGTATTACAGATTCTGTAGATTGTTGCATGTTGAGCATAGTTAGTTTGCTGAGTGGTTAGGTGGAAAAGAGAAGTGTGTCTAGTTCAATCAGTTAATAATGTTATTAAGACATCCATGTCTGATCTTAGAATAGTTCTAACCAAAGTTATAGGCATGTCTGTGATGAACCTAATCATAATAATTCTTGTTAGGCCTGTGTCGCTGTATGATTAATCAGAGAAAGTTTTGCGGTTAATGGGTTTTCACAAAAACTAGTTTAGATGACGCCGATGATGAGATGATTCACAAACTAACTTGGCCAGTAACGTGATGCTGTTGTTATTGTTGTAATTGCTTTTGTCTTGTGGACCAATTCTCCAACAATTATTGGGGCATTTGAAAAGTCAAGTCCAGATCTTTTGCAATTCCACGTTAAAAAAGTAAAGATGCAATGACCCCGGAACGGAAAATAATGTACTTTAAATATAATATTTAGTTACTAGACATAACGAAAATGAAAGTGTATCAATATACAGGGTTACAGGGTAAGTCGTACTGAAAATCAAAGGACGTTATTATTCAGGTCATTTCTGATGGATTTGATTCTATAATATGATGTCCGAAACTTAACCGTTATGGAGATATAGAATTTTAAAGATTAAAAAAAAATTGGCTATTTTATCATTTTTTTACGAATAAGAGGTCTTAGCGTCCGTTTTTTATGTATCTAGTTAGAGGGCATGTCAATTAATAAAAATGATTAACAAATACTGAACCTACTACTAACAGCTTAAAAAGACAGCTCGGCAACGGTTAGAATTAAAGAATTATCACAAAGTGTTTTTTACTTTGAAGCGCTTTTTTTGAAAAAAAATTATGGAACTTATTCTGCAAATTATTGTAAAAACTTTTAAGTCTCTTTAGCTATTCAAAAAGGTATAACACTTGCTATTAAATAGGCAAACCATTGACCAAATAACAGTTAAGGTAGTAGAGGGTACATTTAAGTTTGAGGTAAAAGTACCAAAAATACCCAAGTAAAACAAATAAACAGAGCAATCCGTACCTTTAATCCGTAAAAAAATGATAAAATAGCCAATTTTTTTTTAAATCTTTAAAATTCAATATCTCCATAACGGTTAAGTTTCGGACATCATGTTATAGCATCAAATCCATCAGAAATGACCTGAATAATAATGTCCTTTAATATTCAGTACGACTTACCCTGTAACCCTGTATAAATAAATAAAATAATTAAAAGATTGTAAGCTCTTAAAATGAGCAGTATTATTTGGAAAATTCATAATTTCATGGCCCTATTCGTCGTAATCCTACGTTGAAAATGTGAAGATGGTTATGTCCTAGATCCAAAAATTAGCAAAAATGTATATTGTAACTAATTTTGTAGGGTTTTGTAATGTTATTTTAGTTCAACTACTTATGCCAGTGAAACATGTACGTGGCAAATACCCATGAAATAAGAATGAATGCTGTAGAAATGAGATCACTAAGAAGAGTGTGTAATAAAATGATATATTATGATAGAATGAAAAATGAGGACATAAAGAGAGAATGCAAGACGAAAAAGGAAATTATAAGTAAAATGAAAGTGAATGCCTTGAAGTGGTTTGGACATATTGAGAGAATGAATGATGAACGACTGACCAAAAAATATATACCTATGGGTGTAAGAGATGGAGTAAATAGTAGGAACCGCCCCAGAAAAGGATGTCATGACCACGTTAATGATATTTTGAAAGAAAGAAACATAAGAAGCTTGAACAATCAACGAGCATGTATGAGACGATGTAAAGGAAGCCAGGGATGTGTGCAAAAATAGAATGGAGTGATGGAATGTATGTATGTATTTTAATATCGACAGAAAAAATGATCTATCGGAGTTAAATATGGATTTTCGATTGCTTGTTGTGTTACAATAAACTATTACAATTAGACTCGTATCGCCAAGACATATTATTGAGTCAGATATTGTTGTACAGGTTTATCCTGCTATGTATAATGTACCAAACCACCGCATGTTAGGTATCCTTATGTCTGTTTACCAAAGAAGGTCGGACAGTGATAGGGTGTGTTATACCGACATACATGAATAATAGGGTCTAGTGAACTCCTTAAAATTGGGCTCCGTTGGAATACTGTAAGGCGCAAAGTACGAAGAGATACACCGCCCGGACGAGATGAATCTATTGTTCTTGGTTCACGGGGAGGACGGGGAAGAAACACGAAGGATGTGTTCTACATATGTTTATTGACGCAAGTACTAGCTATATTTATGGATACTCGAACGATTTAAGGTATTTTCTTCAATTTGAACTTGCCAGAGAATCACATCTAAATTTCATTGTTTCCAATTCGTGCATTGTTTCATTTATAAAACAATGTTTTAAATCCTTAAATAGTCTCTGTAAGCCGAAATTGCTATGGAAAACGATTGTTTTGATTATTTTAAATTTGCAGATAATGCAGTTCTACCAAAAATATTCCATCCGTATCCTTTAATTCCTTCCTTCAAACTGAAATTGCAAATTCAAAGTATGACCGTATTTGTTGAAATGTTTTGGAAAAAACTACCCAGGAGAATTAAAATGAAACTTGAGATTGATTTTTTGCCATTTTTTTAACATCTTCATAGAGACGAAGTTGGAATATCATAGGAGAACCAGGAACTCCAGGCACCTAAAGGGCTTACGACCTGTCATCGGCTGGTATGCGTGATCACTTTACCAACGTTCAACAATTTTGTCTTCTTATTGATTTCCCTTTTAAATTAAATTTTGAAAGTTTTTTTATATTTTTAATAATGAGAAACTGATCATTTGAAATAAGCTGACAAACACCGTCGTCATCTATGAAGTAACGAAAATACATTTATGTACCGCCATCTATTGAGAATTTTTTTGTAAACAATGAAAGCATCAGTCCTTGTAAACGAGGTGTCAAGGTTCTTGTACAAATGTCAACCCTGAACTGAATCGTTTACTTACTTTACTTTTCGAATGGCTAGGCTCTTCTGCGCCCAGAAAAGGCTGAGTCGTTTATACAACTTGAAAAATATATTCGATTTTAGTTTGATCTTTTTTGAACGGTATTTCTTCTGCATCCTTCAATATCCCCTTTCTTTACTTGAATGGAAATATTTTTTACATCTCAAAAAGGATCGGAAATACATTATGTGTATACCTACTCTTTACATCGAATTAGCTTGAGGCATCAAGTCATTTGGGTTGGTCTGACGAGACATTTCACCAATGGAAAAACTGTCTTTGTACAATAACTGTTAATTTTACAAATGATTCAACATAATTCGTATGTAAATAAATTGAATGTCGGTTTGTTCCAGCGTCAAATCGATTTTATCTTCGTCAGGTCATCACATTTAACCAACGTTCATAATATTGTACTGTCATTTGTAGGTTTGTTACTGTCGTTCGCTGTCAACACAGCATTATATTCTGGTATATTTCACCATTTTAATTGTAGTTTCAACTACATATCTACATTATATTATCCGGTGTCAATAATATGGCCGTTCATTATGGTGGACTGTGATAAATAATGGCCATTGTCAACTGTATATTATGTATACTATTATCGTTATTGTTCAACGTGGGGCAACACGCGATGACTCGTAGTCAACGTCGCGTCGGTCGAATCTAATGATT
This sequence comes from Molanna angustata, assembly GCA_963576475.1. NCBI lineage: Eukaryota > Metazoa > Arthropoda > Insecta > Trichoptera > Molannidae > Molanna > Molanna angustata. The sequence continues at coordinate 8,014,405 of OY754977.1, read as the reverse complement.
GCACAATAAAGAATTAACGATAACCACACTACGCTACACATATTATTATAGATATGTTGCGCAATATATATTGTCATATAATTTACAACGATGGAGTCCAACTACATGTTCACGTAATCTACCTATTAAAACAGTAATCATTTTTGTCTGTGATCATCATAAATATTGAATTACGGGGCATCACGATAAAAATGGAGAGATATTGTTAAATAAATAATACGTTTAAATATTACAAAGTGTCATGAATACGCGATGAAACTAAAATGGAATAGGTTGTTATTATTAAGCCTTTTAAATTTTGTATCACGAGGCAGCCATCTTGACCTTTTAGTGCCAATCATTTTATTTATTTGATTGACACATATAATATCTCAATAAAGACGAAGCGGGAATATAATATGTTTATTGGGAACCAGTAAATCAGGCGCCTACATGGCTTACGACCTCTCATCGGATGGTATTAGTGAACACTTTAAGCGCTTGCACATAAGTTTTGTCTGATCCTGGATTCAAGAAGAGGGTGGGTTATTAACTTAATAATGCAGTCTCTTCCAATCACTCCAAATAACTAGAATCCTTTAGGAAAGTTGGTAGGTACACAAAAACATGTTCCTTTTAAAAAAAATCATCAAAAATCAAAAAGTTATATCTGATTGTACTCGAAAACAAGGGCTTAAAGATCGAATATGGCAAGTGAAGTAGTAAATAGCCCACTTTGCCAGTGTGGTGATGAGGATGAGACAATTGATCATGTATTTTTTAACTATACAAATAATTCCGCCTTCAAAAATATATACAAACAATTAATTAAAATCACTCACCAATCTCCACTTAATATCCAACGTCTTTTGTCTCTTAATAATTCACGTGTACTGTCCGTTATTTCAAAATTCCTTTCATTGAATGACATAAATTTATAATAAAATTAACATTTCTCCTCTGACATGAAATAATTGGCACATAGCACTCTTTACAGGGTGAATTGCCTTAAACAAAAAAAAAGTGTAGTAGTTATATTCAGCAGATCCAATAGAACCACTGTTATTTGATATTAGACAAACTACGTTGCAATAAATAGTTACGTTGTTAAAGTACGTAGTTTAAGCTATGGGATAGTCCTGATATTATGTCAGGTATCTCATTGAATATATCCATAAAAGGCTAAAGCAAAAATATCTATTTAATAATACCTGATTTCTTCTTCCTCTCCTTATCCTTTAGTTTTCGTATCATTGCTTTGAACTGCTAGTATATTAAAAAAATGGCTTCTTTACTTTTTTATTTGCTTTATTATCTTTTTTATTATTGATTTATTTTTGTCATTTCAAAATCTTATTGCCATAGTATACATTGTGTTGTACATTATCACCAATTCTGGTTGCTTATATGAAATAGCCGTTTGGCAATAAAACAGCAATATTACAAATTATATTTTTAAATTAAAAAAATAAATTATTTAAAATAAACAATAGAAATAAAACAAATAAAATAAATAAAATAAACCAAAGAAATAAAATAAATAAAATAAATAAAATAAATAAAATAAATAAAATAAATAAAATAAATAAAATAAATAAAATAAATAAAATAAATAAAACAAATAAAACAAATAAAACAAATAAAATAAATAAAATAAATAAAAGAATTCAAATAAATAAAAGAATTAAAATAATTAAAATAAATGAAATAAATAAAATAACTAAATAAAATAAATAAAAGAAATAAAATCAATAAAATAAATAAAATACTTAAATGAAATAAATAAAATAAAAAAATAAAAAAAAAAAATAAAAAAAATAAATAAAATAATTAAAATAAATAAAATCAATAAAATAAATAAAAAAATGAAATAAATGAAATAAAAATAATAAATAAAATCAATAAAATAAATAAAATAAATAAAATAAATGAAATAAATAAAATAAATAAAATAAATAAAATTAATGAAATAAATAAAACATAAAATAAATAATAGGTAATAATAATAATAAACACTTCCTTGCACTCTGCGCAAGTGGCGAGTTTATTGCCAAATGGCAATTTCTTCCAACTAACCAGTGTTTCCAGACCAGAGAAGCAATATTTGCGAGAGAAATGAATTTAAATAAATTTCTCCTCTGCTGGGAATCGAACCCAGGACGCCCGCACAGAAGCCGAACGGCTTACCAACTGTGCCACGGCGGTCGGCCAATAAATAAAACAAAGAAAATAAATACAGTAAATAAAGTAAATAAAATAAATAAAACTAGTAAAATAATTAAAATATGTAAAGTAAACGGTGGGTCGATGGCAGAGCGGTTAGCGCGCTGGGCTAGTAGGTAATCCAGTGATCCCGAGTTCGAATCCTGCCTCGACCAATTTCGTTCACCTATAGCACAAACATTTATTTGATTATTTTAGGGAACGTAGGAAGATGTATATGTACTTGTTTAACAAGGATATACATTATACATATTCAATTTTTTATTAAAAAAAAAATTACATTAAATTAACGAAATAAATAAAATTATTAAAATAAAATAAATAAATACATCTTGTTTTACTATATATTTTTACGTTATGTATTTCAACATGCTCTTTTTTTTACATAAATAATATTTTTTTGTATTTTTGTTTCAGGTAAGGATTCAATTTATCAAATGACCTTTGAAGGAGAATTTGTTATTATCATTTTTGCTTGGTAAGTTATCAAATTAACTTTTTATTTGCAAGTGCTATTGATTATAGAAAATTGTTTTAATTCCTGTGCCATTTTACATGCAGCCTTTTTCAAGAACCTATTGCTTCTCTGGCTTCGAACTCAACCTCATCAGTATAGCGGGTCGTAATGTTAACATTGTTTTTTTACTTGACTTCGAAAAATGGTAAATTCAAAGATTACCTTCATTGTCTCGGTTTTTAGTTCAATGGGGTGCGCGTTTCTTTCGATTGTTCTTTTAAGGAAATCGCCGTTGTGTGTTGAAGGTTGCGCTCGTTTCGGGAGCGCTCAGCCCTTTGTCCAGTAACAGGTAATTTTTCCCGCTCCCCTTTTCCCGGCCAATTATTTTGATTGATGTCGTTCAGGTGACGGGGCGTTTTTTTTTTTTTTAATATTTACTCTTTGTTCGACCCTGGCTCTCCTTGTTATGTTGGTGCTCTGGTATTTTGTTCGAGTCCCATTGTCAATTTTTAAATTGACATTTAGCGTAATTATGTTGTCTGTTTAAAATTTTAACGACGATTCCCCTCTTCACACTTGAAACGTGGGGAGTTGTGAATTAGCAATTTTCAAAGTAATTTTCTAACTGTCGATTCGTTCAAGAGAATTTATTTCTCTTGAAGGAATCGAAAGTCTTAATCTTTGTCCCGTGTGAGAGAATTACGCAGTAGTAGATGTTTACGTACGGTTTTTCCAACTTTGAGGTCAAAAAACACTAACTTAGAGGCTTCGCAGCATACTTATATGTTCCATACATGAATTTACTCAGAATTTGATGTAGAACATTGGGTGGGTCTGTGCGCCTTAGTGTCTCTGTGTGTGTGTGTGTCCTTATAAATTTTGATCCGCTCAATACATAGATCCCAAAATTTCAGAATGTATACATAGTTATATCAGTAATAACTAAAAAATAACCAATTTGGATTTTCAAGTTTTGGTTTTGTAAGAATGAAGTGTTCAATTTTATTTTTGAATGAGATGATTGCAGAAATTGTTTTAAGGTTGGTAACTGAATTTATTTCCTGGTTGGTTTAATAGTCCATGACTAAGATGAACATGACTGAGTACTGAACCTTGAGGTACCCCTACCTTTATAGGAAATTCTAATGAAGCTCCTGAGGTGCACCTCACTTGCATTTTTCGTTTTTATGCATATCTTGTACAGCAACAAATATTTTTCTGGCACACTATGAGCTCTAAGTGCCGCCTTTATAAGGCTTCTAAGAACCAGTTGCCAGTTGTCATGTTACTTTTTGATATGGTTTAGCCAATTTATTTTCAATGTGGCCAAATATTATATATTATAAAACATATTTTGTTATGGTTTTGCCAAAGACAGAGTTAAACTTTCCGTGACTATGGAAATCTGTCTGATGAAATAGAACATCTGTTATGTTTGACCTGAAAATCTCTGAAAATATGAACATACTTCAATATGCGTTGTGTTCCAGTCTGTTTCCACAACGAAACGTACCTATGTACATCCTGTTTTTATATTTTAATATATACAACTCGATAATGTGTTTATTTCGTGTGAAAACTTAGTTATACATTGTAATAGTAAACATGATATATAAATTAAATCATTTATTCATAATACATATATTATAGACTAATTTAGTATTGTTGATTGAGCTTGAAATCTTGTGATTAAATCCAACATTGTCTTCATGAATGAAGTTTACCTACTGATCATTGCAACGAAGGAGCTAATCGAAGGATTGAGGACATTATTTGGAGTATTTACCACTACATTTTATAGATTTTGAGACTTGTCAAGGAATCAAGGCGGTTAGCAAAGATGAAAACTTTACGGCCCTTGTTAACGCATATGACCTTGGGCATACGGGATGCACACAAATTTGCACACTTAATACCTTCTAATGTATGAAACTCGAACAAATGTTGTATGACACAAAATCTGTGATATGCAATAATTTTAGTGAAGAAAAAGGTAAAATTAGAGTTTTTTTATAGAAAGAATACTAGGTAATTAAAAAAATTAAAAAGTATAAAACTCATTCGGTAGATTTTCATGTTCTATTTCTATTGAAGAACAAACATGTTTCATTGGCCTTGTTGTTTTTTTAGTTATTTACAATAAAAAAAGTATAAAAACTAACTGTACAAGAAAAGTTTTTATCAAATTCATATTACAAAAAACTCACAATAGAATAAATACGTAAAAATTTTAACTCTTCTTTACATTAAAGAAGATCGTTTGAGGGTTCTGGGGAAGATTTTCAAAATTTACCATTTAGCCTACAATACTCTTAAAGGTCCCGGGTTCGATTCCCGGTGAAGACACATTTTTTAATTGCGTTTTCAGTCTGGATTTGTGAGACGATTAATATCGCATGTCTCCAGAATGTGACAACTTGTTATTGGGTGCGTGTTAAACTGATATTTGACAAAGTACCTGTTAGTTGCTCGAGAAGTAATATGAAATATTTTATTTATTTTTATTTAATTATATTTATGGCTTGAAAGCCTATTTACAGTACATAACACCATATTATTATCAGTACATAACACCAGTTATAATTACAACAATAACATAAGTACAACACATTTAGTTCAGCAATACATTATATCAGTTAAGAAACATCAATAAAGATAACAATCACATATTTTAAATCAGAAAGAAATCAAATTTAAAATTCGGCGATACATAATATCTGTTATGAAATATAATGTTTAAAATTGAACAGTACACAACACCAGTTATAAATACAATAATAACATAAGTATAACACATTAAGTTCAGCAATACTTTATATCAGTTAAGAAACATCAATAAAGACAAAATACAAAAACAAAATAAAAACCCAAACATAACGATTACTACGATAAGTCATGAGTTGAGAGAAAGAAAATGTACAATTTTTGATTTGAAAGCAGAAAAATCGTCGGCAAAAACATCGGAGTGACTCCCCACAAGTTTACCAAGTCTATGTAGACTTGGTATTGGGTAGTGCTAGACATAATTATTCAGAGAATGACTCTCACGAAACATAACACACTGTCTAGTGGTTTTAGTCGGAACATTTAAGTTTATGAGTTTAAGGAGTTCGGGACAGTCTATAACATGGTTCAATATTTTGTGTAAGAAGGAAAGGTCAGAAACCTTTCTTCTAACGTCAAGATTTAAAAGTTTAAATTCTAGCATTAGATCTGTGTAATTGATGTGTTCTATTGGAATCCCCATTTTATAATATGATAAAATAAACAATTTCGAACGCGAAATCTTGGTAAGATACATAGGTTGGTTTCCATTTCAGATATTATATGACGCGTGTTGATGAATAAGAAGTGTCATAAACGAGCATATTACATATTATTATATGTTATTCCTTTCCATCTCGTCTCTTAACTCTGAGTGATGGACTCATTATAATTAATTACCCTATACATTTGGTTGTCATAAAGGTAGGTAGGTATTCAACAAGCAATATGGAGCTACACCAATAGAGACATTAATGCCTCGTATAATATTTCTATTAAAGCCCTTCAAATTGCCAAGTTTCGAGTTATTCATACTCAGCGGTGGTTGAGGGTGTTAATATCATGTCATATCATGTGCGCGAAAGGGAATCGTATTATTCATCTCGGGAGGGGCATGATTCGTTGGGGAATTTTAAGAAATACCTCCGAAATAAACGAAAGGCTATGGCCAACGCTATACTCCCCACTATATCTTCATCTTGTCGTGACGGTTAACACATGTGTGACTACATGTCCATTCTGATCCAGAAAGCCACTCCTCCTTTGCGTGTCCTCTAGGTGGGCTCGTTCATTAAGAGTTTCCCACTTGCCAGGAGCCATGGGACATGCCTGGAGGTGCTCGCTGTCCTGTGTTTGTCCTCAATACCAAGTCACTCTACAAAGTGTTTAAATTTTGTTAGGGAAGTTTTCATCATTTTCATGAAATGAGTTTGTGAAATTGTTTTTGTTAAAACTGGTACATTCTTAAATGCCATTTTACGAAAGGGATGTGCCTTTGACAGTTGGAAAAATTGAGAAGAACTGATCAGATATCCTTCAATTTTTATTGTGTCTAAGCGAATATTAAATAAACAAATTTGAAATATTTGAAAATAATCGAATTAGTACATTAGTCTATAAATCGATAAAGTAGGACTAACAGGCCGTAAATAGTACATGGCACATAGCCTATCTAATTTCTGCGAAGAGAAACCCCAATGAATTGCAAGTGTCTTTCAACGGAAGAACCCGCCCTAACAGCAGCTCTATCGACCTGCTTGGAGTATCTATAACGAACCAATTACACTACAAGGGCTCCATCGAAGCTAAGGTGAAACTCGCCTCCAAAAAATTGAGCGTACTATATAGAGCGCGTAGATATTTTACTTAGACCCAGATCTGTATACTCTACAAAGCGCAAATACGTCCAATTATTGAATATGGTAGTCACCTCTGGAGTGGCGCCCCCCTACCTACTGAATACCCTCGACGCTGTCCAAAGGCGTGCTATACGTCTGATTGATGATCCATCACTGACTGATGGATTGCAATCACTAGAACACAGACGCAGAGTCGGTATTTTAAGTTTATTCTATAGATACTACCACGGGAATTGCTCAGAAGAACATGCATCTTTGGTCCCTCCTCCACCCACTCGCAACAGAGTCACTCGCTTCACTCAATCGCAGCACCCATTCACAGTGGACCTTCAACATATATGAACAAGTCGCTTCTCGAACTCTTTTATTAATACAGCAGCTCGACTGTGGAACGATCTTCCGAATTCTGTGTTTACACCTTCGTACAACCCGGGTCTTTTTAAAACCCGAATTAATAAACTCTTTTCTAGATTGCAAACTCCTCCCAATGCTTTGTAGTGCGCTTCTTCGGAAGAGTAAAATGGACCCAAATCCTAATAGCTGGCGTCCCCTACGTGGACATGTTAAAAAAAGTACATAGCATACACACACATATGCATTGTGATGAAACTTTCGGAACACTGGTAACTAGTAGAAATACTATTTGATAATCTGTAATAAAAATAATCTTAAAATTTGCGAATCCATAACTCCCCACAATATCGCCTTGAGGTATTAAGGAGTAATAAGTAAGAAACGATCATGCGTGAGTATCTGAAAAATCTGATTTGAGAGGACAAAAAAGTCAGAATTCATAAAACATGCCTTTGTAATATATAATATTATAATGAATTTCAAGAAATGGCGCCGCGATATAAATAGAGTCTGAATTTTTTTTAAAATCTGATCCACTGGTACGACACGTAGGTCAAAATTCATAAGACAAGCGTGCAGGTGTAGGGCGTGTAGGCTATAGAGAAGTTGGCTGGTATATTATGAATTAAATACTTCTATGAAAATCTGAGATGTAAATCCTGTGATACGTTACTTGAAAAACACTCCTATATCGTGCTTTAAGAAATTATAAAGACTCAATATAGAGGGCATTGTCGGGTGAACTAGATTCATAGAAGAATACCGAAAAAACAATATAGCCAGATTGGATAGTGACAGACTCACAACATATACAACAGCGTATGAATCCCTTTTGGACACCGTCCAGCTATAATACCAATTTAGAGATGGAGGGACCGTTGGAACTCGTACAAGATCATTTCTAAGGCCCTTTTCCCTAATTGCTGCCCGTATGAAACTAATAAAAACTAAAACTTACTAAAAATAATTAGCCGATAGTGCAAATACTCTTGAGTTTCAAAAGGATACATCAGGAAGTATTTTTTAAACAGCACACCTTGTGTTTACGGTTTTCCGTAAACACAAGGTGTTTACGGAAAACCTTCAAAGAGAGAAGCTTACGATTATTGAATTTTCTTCTTCTTAAGCCTGTTATTATTCATTCTTGGACATAGGCCTCCCCCTTGATCCCTGTCTTGGGCACACTGCATCCATCTCCCTCCGGCACATTTCTTGATGTCATCAGACCACCTTGCCTGGGGTCTGCCGACACCTCTTCGACTTGTTCTCGGTCGCCATTCTACGATCATTTTGGTCCATCGTGAATCCTGGCATGTGGCAATATGCCCAGCCCAGCTCCACTTAAGGCCATTATTGATTTATATAGTTATTTTTTTATCAAAATAAATAAGACAACGTTGTGTATACCACTTTTTTTATTCTGTTAAATAAGAATGAAAATTCCCTCTACATGTTACGGGAACCACGTTCCCTTCCTCAGGAGGATTCAAAGTATACTAAACACTAAACAATTTTACAGACTTAAAACTAAGAAATAATAACATGGGCAGAGTGTTGGCGGGGACAATAGAAATAGGTAAGGGTTGTAGTTGAGTGATTGGATTATTTGTTCTGTATAGGAAAGATCTTAAGTATAAGGTGATTAGGAAATTGTATTTGACTATTTATAATATTATTTTTTAAATTTATAATTTTTCTTATTTCTAACATTTCATAGCTGTCTAATTGCCTGTCACTAATCTTCTTCTTCTTCGTGGCATCTTCCCAACTTATCGTCGATGAAGACTGTTGGGGTCAGCTCTCCTCGTCCTCAAGCTGTACACTCTTCGGTTCTGGGCTGCCTCCAATGTCAATTCTTGTTTCATCAATTGTGAACTCCTTTGCGCCATCCATGTATTTTTTGGTCTTCCCCTATTCGTTGATCGGGGGATATCTACGGCCATAGCCTGGTTCACAATGTGATCCTCGGGTCTTCTTAATATGTGATCATACCATCTCAATTGTCTTTCTTCTAATTTGTTGTTAATGCCAGTCACTCCTAAGCTTCCGCGAATGTATGAACTTTTTATTTTGTCTTTTAGAGACACCCCCGCTGACCATCTTAGCATACGCATCACTAATTGCCTGTCACTAATATTATTATGTAAATTTTTTAAACCTAAATTATTATCAAAGGTATGGTTGTGCTCTAATAAATGGTTGGCAAAATCCGAAAATCCGAAAGGTTGGCAAATTCGTTCATAGAAAAAGGTACTTATATTTTTTTATTTCATAGTCTATATAACGGAACTGAACAAGATTTCCTATGTTTATTACCCTCACTTATTCAGAAGTGGTGATATTCTGGAGGTGGAGAGAGCTTGAGCTACTTGAAGCGTGTTTAATGATATAAAGATCATTTCTAGATTGTACTTTCATTATATTATTATAACGTTGTTTACTTATTCATTGGTGTTCGTATTGTGCTTGAACGTTGCACAATAAACACTTAGGTGTAATTAATTTTGATGGTAAACAGTTAGTACAACACAAGCTACAGTTTTCGACTGCTTCTGTTACTACGCACCTACCGTGAAGAGTAATAATGAATAGTGCTTTATTACATGAAGACTCACTACATACATACGCAGCTAGCTAGCTGTTCTTGTGTTATTATGTGATAATTGTCCTGTAATATAATAGATAATTCAGGCTCCGTATAAGCAGAGTAATTCTGTGTGTATGTGCACGAATTGTCGTATCAAAGAATCTTCAATCTATTTTAGCAGAAATATTATTGTCATTCAGCGTTATGTTTTGATTTTATCGACATTTTTATATAGCAGAAAATATTTTTTTTAAGATTTATAATAATGAGGTTGTGCAATATTTTCTTTTTTTGTTTAAATTTTTGTTCATTTTTTTCTGTTATTTGCAAGAATATATTTTTTTAGAAAAGGTATACGATTAATGCATCCTACATAATTCATAGTTTATACTTTTATTTAAATTCGAATATAAGCTACTTATTTTCGTCAACTAAGCTTCTAAGCGCACTTGAGGTGAGAACACAAAAATGGCGCTATTTAAACTATCCATTTATTATTATTATATTCTTATTATTTTAAACTGTGACGTATGTTTCATAGACCATAGATCAGAATATAGGTAAATTAGGTTTCGTAGATCAAACTATACATAAAATTTTTCTTTCAATGGAGCTTTTATTGATATACAACGGTGAATCATAATTCTTCTTCTTATTTTCCTCATCCTTCTCCCATATTTGTTGTGGGGTCGGCTCTCCTCATTTTCATCTTCCATGCCTCTCTATCTTGCGCCATTGTTTCATCTAATTGTGCCTTTTTCAACTCTCTCTCCATACCGCTCCACCATGTGAGTTTGGGTCGGCCTCTGCTTCTCCTGCCTTCCTGTATTCCCTATGCTGTATAGACTGTATGGTCCTGATGCCTCATCACATGGCCATACCACGGTGAATCGGTCAATCATAATTAAATCATCATAATTTTTATTTTTATTTTATTTTATTTTATGTAGCTTCTCGGGCAACTAACAGGTACTATGTCAAATAATTATTTAACACGAACCCATTAACAAGTTGCCACATTCTGGAGACTAACGATATTAATCGTCTCACAGATCCAGACTGAAAACACAATAAAAAACTGTGTCTCCACCGGGAATCGAATCATAATAATAATTAGTTATTTGTAGAGCGCCGTTTAATGATTCGAGATCATACCAAGGGCGCTGATAGTTTAAAATTGTGTTGCTCACTGAAACAATGCTGTTTTTAGTCCTTTAGTGACATCTAGAAGCAGTAAATTCCACTTAATAGGACCACTCACACTTAAGCATCGGTCATAGTAAGCCGCTTTGTTGACTCTGTCCAACCCCTTTAAGGAATTGTTACTCTGTGATCCAGACGGCCTGAGTGTGAGTTGCTTCCCAGAGAGATCTCTTCTCTGACACAGCTCTTGTATATATATTTGGTGCCAGGTTGTTCAAAGCATTATATACTTCCAAAAAAATTTTGTAATCAATTCGCTCTGGACACTTGAGTGTAATTCGTTTAGTAGTGGAGTTATGTGACATCGGTCAACCAACTGATGATGCCACGCTATATTAATCCATTCACATATTAATAAAAGTAATCCTACTGTCTATTCGTCCAAAAGAATTTATTTTTCTAAAGGAATCCACAGTATTAAGCCATGATACATGAGATTTGTATGGCCAGGTCTTAAATTTTCAAGTTTTTTTCAACTTTTTGGTCAAAAAACACCAACTTTAGAGGTTACGCAGCATATCTGTTCCTTACATGACTTTTTTTTATTTAATAAATGAATATATTCTTGTTAAACAAGTACATATACATATTCCTACGTTACCTAAAATAAGCATAAGTGCTTGTGCTATAGGTGAACGAAATCGGTCGAGGCAGGATTCGAACTCGCGACCACTGGATTACTAGCCCAGCGCGCTAACCGCTCTCCCATCGCCCCATCTATATTTACTCAGAATTCGGAGTAGAACATTAAGTGTGGGTGTTTATGACCCGGTATTACAGTCTGAGTTTAAGAGCTAAACTCAAGCTTTACAAAAATATAGCGTATTACAGTGTCCGTTTAGGCCTAATCTTCCCTCAAATATGTCACTAAAACGACAAATATTTAACTCAACGTTTCTGGCGAAATAAGTACTTAACGGTGAGTCAACTGTCATTTGCTAGGCAACGCGTGTAGTTTCAGTTTCTATCACTAGAGGCGTTAGTTGTATCGACAGTGGCGCCACACAACAAAATAAACTGACAGCCACATTGAAACGAACATGGGCATTTAAAAGCATTATTTTGGTGAAAAAAATTAAATTTACCATGTTGGATAGTAAAACAATAGTATTTCAAGTGGTAGCGTCCCGTTTTGTAGTTCGTATTATTTGAGATTATTTGAAATTTGACAGATAATAACCACAGAAAATGTAAAATATTTCTATAATTGAAGATTTAGTAACTGACATGTCATATTGCACTGTAATACGGAAATGGATTAAATCTCCCCTTAACATTAATCTTGAGTTTAACAAACTCAATGAGTTGAGGGCCGATTGTAATACCGGGCCTATGTGTCCATTATAAGTTTCCCCTTTTTTTAAATATCGAATAACGCCGAAACTTTGCAATTAGATAATTTCATTTTCTATAAAAAAAATTGTATATTATAGTAGTATCTAGTAATATAGTAATTACGACAACATCGTTTCATTCACTTCGTATGACAGTATACATTACACAATATCTACGGGGACTCTCAATAGTTTGATACTTACATACAATCATGCTGATGGACTGACCTCCATCCTATCCTATCCTGACATACATACTTACATGTTTATAGTTTGGTACGTATTATTCAACTATTTATTTATTTATTTATTTAATATACAGAGACCCCAACAGAACAATGAACAACACAAACAAAAAAAAACATGAAACAAAAAAATTGAATCTCCAGTGCTCCAATAACAGGTATCTCCCGCATGGCTATTGTGCATAGTTAGGTAGGTACAATAGTAGTGTCTAGCCCCTGAGTTTCTTTTCTGCATTCTTAGGTTAGGTTTAAGTTTGTGTATAATAATAATAGCGACTCGCGTGAGCGAGTTGCTTTATAAATTGAATTATAAATTATTATAAATTAAATATATAATATTCTTTTAATTTTTCGCATTTAATATAAAATTTCACAGCTCATTTGACTTAATACTACGAGATCTCAACCAATCAGAGAGCCAACCGGAAACAGAATGCAAACGGGTAGATTCAGATTGTAGACTCTAGTGGTACAATCAACGTCTCCTGACCATTCAAATTATAAAAAAGACATTACTTTGCACAGTTAAAAGGAAAGTTTAAAATACACATATACATATATGTAGGAAAACAAAAAGAAAACAAAAGTTGAACTACCTAAAAAGATAAAACAAAAAAAAAAGAAGGAATGATTGAACTGAGACAAAAAAAAAATTGATTTTAGCCCAGCATATTTTAAAGGATAAAAATAAGCAATTTATCAAAGATCAATTTCTATAAAATATGTACGTCATTGTCATTACCTACATTAAATTGTCACAACGATTCAGACGCAACGTCTGAATCTACCAATACAATGACACTCTGACACGGCAGAATGTCACTGTATTGGCAGGTGCCTACGCGAGTGCAATGTAATGACAGTCAATAAAGAACGTCGCGGACAATATCGCGAACTCGGCAACATGCCCATAACTAGAATATTTTAAGTAAGACTTTAAGTAATATGTTGTCGAATTTGTGAACTATACATACTATCGCTATCAACAGCTGGATTTTATGTGGTACATGCAACTAGTTTAAATAAATCCACTCCAAAAAACAACTTTATGAAGTGGTGCATACTTGAATTCGGCGCGTATCAAATGACGACACTTTGTTATTTATCTAATTGAAATTGGCAGACGATATTGTTGAAGGGCTATATATTATTTTTTTGCGTTGTTTTTATTGTTACATGTTCGCGAATAAATATTTAATTCAATTGAATTATTGATTCGCGGAAATTCGATGCGAACTTGATATTATTTGTTCGGTAAAAACGTTCATCTTAATTAAACATCGTTGTTTTTATTTTCATTTTGATTGAGCGATTGATCCCTGTATAAACATATTTTTCCCCCTTGGGATCGATTGGTTTTCGATGGAATAATAACTGAAGGTTTGTGTTTCCCTTATGTGATGGCACGGTTTTCTCTTGATATTTATTGCTTGTTTAAATATATTTTGTTTATTTAAATAAATGTTTCAGCAATAAAATATAACTAATGTCGTTCTACTCCATATTGTCTATTTGGTCTTTATTTTTACAGTACATATATTTTTTTAATTGCATATACGCAAATATTAGATTTTGTTCCCTATCGGGACTCAAATGAAATTTTACTGTCAAACTTTTAATATCTCAATAGAGACGAAGTTGGGATATTTATTTTTATTTTTATTTATTTATATTTATTTATATTTATTTTTATTTTTATTTATTTATATTATATAAGAACCAGAAACTCAAGCCACCTACAGGGCTTACGACCTGTCATCAACTGGTTTATGTGATCGCTTTATTCTAACGTTCACCAATTATGCCTTCTCATTTAGTTCCCTTATTAATGTAATTTTAGAAAGTTCTATATATTTGAATACCATAGTGTAACAATTTATTGAAAATAATGCATTATTACTATTGCCATCTATGAAGTAACGAAGAAACCTTTTTGTAACGCCCTCTATTGAGAAATTGGTTTTATTGAAAACAATGAAAGCAACAGTCCTTATAAATGAGGTGACGGTGTCTCGTACAGATGTCGCCCCTGAACTAAATCACTTACTCACCGTCCACTGTCACCTCTTCCACGATTCAAAAATCTCTATGGTGTATATATTACATCAAAACAAATTTTATTCACTTATACAGAAAAAATCTTTGAGTTCATTATACTAATGATTCAACATTGAATATCGTTACAGTTTTTGATATACTTTGTTATTGATTTACATATATTACAAGGACATATTTTTCATATATTTATTTATTTTTATGAACAAAATATAAACAAGTAGGTATATTAAGTAATGCCATCATTCTTTAAATAAATCTCTTAATTTAATACGTCCCATCACGTCCCTGTTGGAGTTAGCAGAGAGAACCGTACACCATTCATACATCCTCTCATACATGTCTGAATTTAAAATTCTTTAATTTTTTTTTTTTTAAAAAGTCATTCAAATGGTCCATACATCCCCATTTTGGATGCCCTCAACCTCTTATTCTATTCTTTATCTATAAATATAAATTAGAAAGTGTATTTATTTAAAACATCATCGAAAATATCTTATTAAATGTTGATGCACCCATTTTCAAAATTCATAGTAATTCATAAAACTGTGCTCGTTAGAAACGTTAATAATTTTTTTTATATTTTTTTTTTAACCAATTTATTCCAGCGATATTTTTTTAATGTGTTTCTTTTCAAAGAAGTCTTTTTTATGATCAAATTAAGAACAGTTTTATAGGCGATATTGTGCCTGTGTATGATTTTCTTTTATAGTTTAAACAATTTCCCGACATATCCATATATAGTCAAAAAATGACGCGCGGTTACATAAAACGTTTTATATTTTAAAAGCAGGCGTTTGTCGCACGGAGCACTTTACACGTGTTGATAGATCATGTGTCAAGGACATTGCAGATCAGTCACTGTACAAGTGTGCTTATGGGCTGATAACCTGTGACTTGAAGAAGTTTATTCATATCTTCACTTAAATATAATATCGTCCATATGTTTTTAAAAATGAGTAACAGATCACCTAAAAATAAGACATTATTACTATTGCCATCCATGAAGTAATAATTTACATACCTACACATTGGTACAAGTAGGTAAACAAGCCAAAAAAGTAGAAGTATTTCTGATGCAGTTCAGTGGTGACATCTGTGCGAGAACACTATCACCTCGTTTATAAGGACTGTTGCTTTCATTGTTTACAAATAAACCAACTTTTCGATATATGGCATTACAATAATGTTTCATTGTTAATTCATAGATGGCAATAGTAATACTTTCCTATTTTCAGGTGATTTGTTACTCATTATTCAAATATAATATACAACTTGCATTGATAATGGAACTCAATAGGAAGGCATAATTGGTGAACGTTGCGCAAGCGCACACATTGATCACGTGTCTAGGGGGCAGATTGACAGGAGAAAGAGGTAATTAAAAGATACGGAAGGAATGTCATAAAAAAATTACGAATAGCAGAAGAAACAGTACCTATTCCTGATCGTGGTTATTCTATTTTGGGCGATCCATATTCAGGCCGTCCCTGTTCGATACATCTTTACAAGGAACATTTCGAACGTTCTCGAATGGGTGTTATGATATTAACACCCGTGTCATATATTCACATTATCCATACTGTATTGGTGTGTGCATACACCCTTTGATTGTGTGATCACGCGTCTCGTATCCACTCTCTTTTGTAATTCGATCGTTTACTTAACGTATCAAAAGCTTACATTCAGTGAATAGTAAACAACCCCAAAATAGTCTTTAATCGTGCGACGACACTCGCACTAAAGCCTTCCTATATCTTCACCATGGGGTGGTATCAGAATCATTCATAGCATCGTGAGAAGATTGATCTTAAAGCAATGGCATCATTTATCATTATCGAGCCTGCTTATACATATTTGTATACGTATTTTATTTAATTATAAAAACTGTTAATTTTTGTTTTTGAAATTAGTTTCTTTGTTTTTTATTTATTTATTTTCTATCGCACTATACTTTAAAATAAGTACATTACTCCTGCCCAACTAGGAAACCCTCAAACAAGCTATAATATCAGTCAATGGTAGAGAAAAACTGCTGATTTGGCTAGCTGGTCCACAGTTTCATTCCCTTTGATGCCCAAATGAGCTGGGATCCAAGCAAACTTAATTTTTATATTTTGATGGCTGCATATCTGATGGCTGATGAATAAAAATATGACTGACGGATCATATCTATGCTCTGTCAGTTCAGTGTTCCCAAGTGATACTATTTCAGATTGTTTGTGCAATTAACAAATAAAAATTATAAGATACCTACATACACAATATGTATATGCATAATATCATGATGACTCCAATTCCATTTTTTAATCTATGTACAATAGTTAACTTTTTTAACTTTTCTACGGACAATTCTTGGTAGAACTCCATTTCAAATAATAAATAAATTTGGAATGGTAAAATAAAACCAAAGTTTTCAGTTCTACTAATTTAATGACACTTGACTAGTTTCGGTCATCCAGTGACCATTTTCAAAGTGTCACTTTGAAAATGGTCACTGGATGACCGAAACTAGTCAGTGTCATAAAATTAGTAGAACTGAAAACTTTGGTTTTATTTTACCATTCCAAATTTATTTATTATTACAATAGTTAAGTTTATATTGTTTAGATACTTTTTAAAAATGCAAATATGTCTCCTGTTAAATATAACTAGTTGCATGTAACACATGAGATCCAACTGTCGACAGCGATAGTATGTATAGTTGAAGAATAAGTACCAAACCCATAAATACAAATTATTTATTATTTTATGATATTTAGTTTTCTATACAACACATGTACCTAGGTAGTCAAGATAGGATAGTATGGAGGTCAGTCTTTTTTTCCTACCCGGAATATGAAAACAGCATGATGGTATATGTATATTGTATGTTTAGAGATGAAGTATCAAACTATTAAGTCTTCTTTGATATTGTGTATAGGTGACTACCATACAAATTGTATGAAACGATGTCGTCGCTAAATTCAATTTTTATAAAAATTGTTAAAAAAAATTTGAGATGTACTGCTACAATGTTAATATTTTTTATATAAAATTAAATTATCTAGTTGGGGTGTTTCGGCTTTTTTCGATATTTTAAAAAAAAATGGAAATATAGGCAGTTAAACTCATAAATTTATCATAAAAAAATACTTTTCTTAATAAAAAATGTTTGAGAAACCCTGGAATTTTTTTGAAAAAACTAATTTGAGATTTTGTATTTGTCTATGTTTATACCAATTTTCAGCGTTCTAGCTTTTATGGTTTCTGAGATATAGGGAAAAATAAAATAAAAATTCAAAAGTTGATAACCCCTGACTGAAACAAAAATTCAAAATTCCGAGTATAAAAGTTTTGTAGGCCTGTAACTGTTTATATATTCTGAAATTTTGGGCTCTGTAAATTTAGCGGATTAAAAGTTATAAGGGGGGGACGGACACACACACACACAGACATACACACACACACACACACACACACAGACACACACACACACACACACACACACACACACACACAGACACACGAAATGTTCTACTCCGGATTCTGAGTAAATCCGTGTATTGAACATATATGCTGCGAAGCCTCTAAGTTGGTGTTTTTTGACTTCAAAGTTGGAAAAGCCGTGAAAAAAGTAGACCTCTCCATACAATTCTCGCGTATTCTGGCTTGATACATTGTCGATATGTTAAGAGAACAAAGTTCTCCTGAACAAATCGACAGTTGGATAATATGTACACTGCTAGCCCTAGAACTGATATACCTAGTTGGGCAGCAATAATCTATTGCTGCCCAACTAGGACAGACGAATGCGAATATACGAGTAAAGGAAAAGGATCTTACTATAAATCGATTCAAAACGCTATACCAAAACATCCCTGGTTTCAAGCGATTAAGATATCAAAAAGAGAAATATCCTATATTTGCCGACTCCGAATTGGTCATTGCTGCTGCTAGGCTAATCACCGGAGCCGCGAAATTCTCACACATATCCAACCATCTACGAAATCTTCACTGGCTAAAAGTACCAGAGAGAATCATGTACAAATTGTGTTTGTTGACTTTCAAAGTGATCCATGGCATTGCTCCCACGTATCTCTCAGACTTCTGCATCCCTCTCACCGTAAACGAGCGACAACAAACACTTCGGTCAGCCACCACATCCATGATTGGCAAGTTAACTGAAATAAATAGAGTCAACACTACATCCTTCGGTGATCGTGCTTTTGCTGTGGCTGGACCAGCCTCGTGGAATAAACAACTACCTGAACTGAGGCAAATCGACAACTTAGCACTATTCAGGAAACACCTGAAAACTCACTTCTTCCGCTAGTCTTACAAAAACCTGTAATAGTTATATTCAAAGCGCCCTTGAGGTGAGGTTATCACAAAAACGGCGCTATAAAAATTATCCCAATTTATCATTATTATTATTTTATTTATATTTTTATTTATTTTACTTACATATATAAGATTTATGTTGTGGATAGTCTAATCTGTCAATGTGGATTGGATGTTGAGTTACCCGACTATGTGTTACCCAAATAGATCTGCATTTATTTATGATTCTATTGCTAATGTTCCTCATCCTTTTAATATCACCCACCTATGATCACTGAACAAAAAACGCGTTTATTGCCAAATTTCTAAATTTCTTTTCTCTAATCAAATTAACCTTTAAATGTTCAACTGGCAATTTAACTAATTCTTCAAATAAGTATAAATAATAATTTGTGTGTCTTAAAGACACTAGAATGGTACAAATCACGGCCTTGATTTGGGTGGGTTGCCTTATTTATTAAAAAAAAAAAAAAAAAACGAGTGGGTTGTGGCCAACGCTAAACTCCTCACTAACAAGTCATTCTATAAAGTATTCAAATTTTGTATAGAAAATTTTCAGCATTTTCATGAAATGAGTTTGTTAAATTATTTTTTATTTAAATATTTTATTATGAAAACTTGATAACTCTTCAATGCCATTTTATGAAAGTGATGTGCCTTTTTACGAATTTGAAAATAAAAATTTCAACTTTTAATTTTCCTGAGCTTGGGGTCACTTTGAAATATTTGACAGTTAAAAAAAATTGAGAAGCACTATTCATATATCGTTCAAAATCTAATGGGATCTAATCGAGTATTAGATATACGAATTTGCAAAATTTGAATAGAATCGAATGAGTACTTTAGTCTATAATCGATAAAGTAAAATGAACACGCCGTACATAGCACACTGCACATAGCACACACACACACACAGATACATTGTGATGAATCTTTCAGAATACAATCTCAGCATGATACTTGTTGATAATCTGCACTATATCACCTTGTGTTAGTGAGGAGTAAAAAACTATCGATGCAGCTCCAAGCAGAAATTTAGAAAGTAAAAACTCGCTCGTTCTATTATGTAGTTTTGTTTGTGAGATAAAATTATCACTTAGGTTATCATCATCTGGCAATTATTACATCATTTCTCTTTCTCTTGTACCCACATCTTCGTATTAGCCACTCTCAATGAATAGGACGTGTCCTCAGTCGTATTACTCCATTACTATAAGTTAAACGAAGATTTCTGCATAAATGATTGTCTTCCACAATATATAATTTCATTTGGCGGATATCTCCCCGAATTCCTTTGCCGGGATTATATGCCTCAATGACGCAATAGAATGTCCCATTATTATCTCCCTTATAATATCCTCTCCTCTCTTGAACTGATGTTGTGCTATGTTAGCACATAGTACGTCCATTCGTTCTTAGATGGATCTATGTCCGTCGTATAAATTTCTGCGACAGGCGTTTCGACGATTTATTAACAGTTCCTCGTGAAATCGTCAAATCTTGTAAATTACATTTTTTATCATAGCATTTATTATATTAACTTAAATATTGGATTTTTTTGTTCCTGTCGGGAGTCAATGATATATTTTGTCAAAATTTATATCTGAATAGAGACGAAGTTGGAATAATTTTTTTATGGGATAACTGCTAAATCAGACACCTACAAGGCTTACGGCCTATCATCGGCTGGTTTATGCGATCACTTTATGCGCTTGCGCAACGTTCACCAAGTATCCCTTCTTATTGAGTTCCATTATCAATGCAATTTTTGAAAGTTCTATATATTTTAATAAATAGTAACAGATCACCTGAAAGTAGGACATTATTAATATTGCCATCTATGAAGTAACGAAGAAACCTTTTTGTAACGCCATCTATTGAGAAGTTGGTTTATTTGTATATAATGAAAGCAACAGTCCTTAAAAATTAGGTGACGGCGTTCTCGCACAGATGCTATACAGCGTCAGAAATATTATTTCATTTTTGGCTCGTTTACCTACTTGTACCAATGTGTATGTTAATCAAATTTTTTTTTTAAAATGTAAAAAATAAATAATACTTGGTTTTGTTAGATGTATTTATCACGTCTGCAAGTCTGGTCTAACCGGCGAAATCAAAACCCTCGTGATTACCTACCCATATCATGGATATAATTATCATATGGAGTTCTATGACATCTACATATTATATTTTAGAATTCCGTATAATAATTATATCCATGATATGGGTATTCGTGAGGGTTTTGATTTCCCAGGTTGGACCAATCTTTTGTGCTAGGCACATTTTTTTTGTAGAAATATTGGTACCTATTTGATGGTTTGGTTTATACCTAGGTATACAATATCTTTGTAAAAACTAGTTTTTTTACTACTACTTGTGTGAACGGGAGATAAAGAACGAATCAATATCGAACAAAAGTTTATCGATCGACAATTCTTAATATATGTAACTCTATTGTATGTAGATATATTAGAAATGCCAAATAAAAAATACTTTGCATTTCTTCTATGGACATTTATTGACTATTGACGCGTTTCGTGCAAGGCACATCGTCAGAATACAGTGCCAGAAGTATTTTTTATTTTGCATTTGTATTAAATCCAGAAACAATATCATTTCAACTAAGAACTACGAGATATAAAGTCAGACAGTCTATTTTTTCCGCTTTTGAATTTTGCGCCTTTTTCGGTCTTCAGTCTATTTTCGTCTTTCTGTTCGTTTCATGATTCATGTCCCCCGAAATTGATTTACCATTTTTAGCTTTTTACACCACGTATCTGCTTAGTTTGATTCGAACTTTATTCCTAGAATGATATTTTGAATTTTAATTTCCTAAAATCTAAGGTATCGTTTAGATCTGAATTAAATTGGTCATTCGCTATTTAATATTTATAACGTCCATTTGATTTATTCCTCTATTTCGGAGTTTATATTTAGATAACCTTAACCCGATTTTAAGGGCTTCGTTAATAAATTATGTGTCTTCATCTGAGCAGGGTAAAAGCATTTTGACGTCAGAGGTAAACGCATGATTTTCATTTGAAACCGTTTATAATTTGTATATTAAATTTATTTAATCTTGCTTGTATGAATAATTTTTCTTTATGTGCTGAGTTGAGATGTAACAGATGATTCCTTTAAATTGTTTGTTCGAATATTTTGAATGTGAAAAATTGGTTGTCAAATATTTTTTTTATATATTCGAGAGTTTTATGACAAATTTTTATTATCTCAAAAGAGACGAAGTTGGAATATCATAGGAGAACAAGATACCTACAGGGCTGGTTTACGAGATCACTTTATGCACTTGCGCAACGTTCACCAGTTAAACCTTTTTATTGACATCCCCAATCAATCTGTTTTTTTTTCAATTCCTTATGCTTGAGAATAAGTTGACATACCTTTGCTATCTATGAATTGACAAAGAGACTTTTTTTGTGACGGCATTTATTGAGATATTGGTGGCTCAGTTGGTTGGGTAATTGACTGCTGATCCAAAGGTCCCAGGTTCAATTCCCGGTGGAGACACAGTGTTTAATTGTGTTTTTAGTCTGGATTTTCAGACGATTAATATCGCAAGTCTCCAGCATGTGGCAACTTGTTATTGGGTGCGTGTTAAATTAATATTTGACAAAGTACCTGTTAGTTGCCCTAGAGGCAAAATTAAATAAATATATGAAAGCAACAGTCCTTATACATGAGGCGACAATGCATTCGCATAGATGTCACCTCTAAACCGCGCTTTATACATCTATAAAAATATTCGGTGTTAAAGAATATTAACAACAAAATTAATTTATATACACCACTTTATTTGACAACAGTCAACATGTTTCAAGAACGATGTTCTCTTCCTCAGGACACTTCTTATACTGAAACATGTTACATGTTGAAACATGTTGACTGTTGTCAAATAACGTGGGGTATACAAAGTAATTTTGTTGTTATTATTTATTAATGATGGAGCCACAGTCATTTCGCATTAGATTACGTTTTAATAAATGGTTTATTTATTAACGTTTTTATAAAAAAAATTCATTGATCAATTCATAATATGTTGTGTATCTCAATTTTTTTCAAATATTTCAATTCTTTGAGAAAATTTTTAAACAGATTTTTAATTATCTCAATAGAAAACATTACATCATCACTTAAGATATTATTTTATAGCCTAGCTAATTATATCTAAAGAAAATTGATAATAACTTATGTAGAGTGAATGGGAATGGCGATTTAGAGTTCAGCAATTCGAAGGGACAGTTTTATTGTTCAAATATTATTCTGCACCATCAGTTATGTTTTTTTTATATTGAAATCATAGATTGAAATATGAAATGTATCTTTACACTCTCGTGTTTTGGCAGCTATAATAGAAATAGCGCGAACCCTTTTTCTCAAACTATTATTTATTCTATTTTACAAAATCAACTAGCTACATCAGCGGCGTTTTGTTAAAATTCGTCTTGATGTTAAGCGAAAAGGACCGATTGCGAATTTCAAAGCCTATTTCCCAAAACGAGCGTCTGTCCGCCAGTCCGTAGAGCTTGTGCCAAAAACTCTTTCTAATGTCGCAATCGTGGGCACTTCTCTCCTCTCTCCATTTTTGACGGCGGCGTGCGGTTTCGCGTGTTCACCAACACAATGTCGAATAATTCAATTTTTGGGCTTGTCACTCCTAATAATAATAATAATAATGAGGGTTTTAAATTTTTCGCCGAAGCTGTTTCGCACTTTATCAGATTTTCTCGGAACGACTCTATCAGCGGCGCGACGATTTATTTTCGTCATATTTTGGATATAATGAACGCACAGAGGCACATTGTTTTCGTTTTTTGCAGGGCTAATTTTATTTTCTCCTCATTTTATACCGTGGCTATATCGGATATAAAAAACGGTTTAAATATCTACACGTGTTCCTTGATTTTCGGGTCTGGGTATTTTTAAAGTACCTACTCACTACGTGTTTTTTATTTTTATTTCTTTGAGATACGCGACGCGTAATGTTTAAAATTAACCGAACTATAGTGACCACAAAACATTTGGTTTGTGCAACTTCATGTTTTGTGCATACAGACAAACGGTACAGTCATAAATAGTCTTTATTACTAATAACAAAGGTTTGGCTATTATTTCAGTGTAGTGTAAAATCGTGGTGTAATATATGTATAAGTTTTACCCTGTTTATTTTACTATTCAAAAATAAATATAGATTAAAAATGAATACATCATACTTACTCTATCTTTCCAAATTATAACAAAGATTTGTGTAACACGTACAAACATAGGTATAAATAATTTTTATATAGAGTTATTTGCTGCAAAGGTGTTTTACTTTCGCCGTTACTACGGCCTGTGTATCAACTGTAAGAACTGGTTTTATTATGTATTATTTGAACCATTTCAACTACTGCTTCCTACAAATCGAGGTGAACTGGCACTAAGCCACTGATTATTTTGAATGTCAAGGTGTTTAACTCTTGACTGAGTCGACTTACTCTGCATTCTCTTCTTAGTGACAAGGCAAGTACTTATGCATTATTCAAATTATTTTTTTGTACATTTTCTATTGTTCCTTGAAACAATATAGTTCAATTAATCAGATCCTAATTAGTGATGAGCGAGACCAGTCTTGGTATTTGTCCAGCATAGAATATAGTTTTAATAATAATCTGCATTTGTATTCTGAAACTATGTCTAAGCTCGCAAGACCGAGAGTTTTGCAAGACTAAAATGTAGTATTGCTTCGAGAAAGTGCAATTCTTATTTTGATTTCAAGATTTTTTATTCCGCTCTTTCGTTGAAACTTTTTACAAATATATTGGCATTAAGTTTTGTTTTACTTACATATATTTAAATTTGTTACGTATCAATTTTCGATAAAATTTCATTTCATTTTATTTATCACATATTATTTTTTAATTCACAGGTAACCCTCTTGCTTGACAACGTCACTGGTCGTCTTCTTCCGTGGGCAGACAAAAATTTTTATATCTTCCCGATGTGAGTACTCGAATTTCTTCTTTGTGGATTGTTCCCGATTATTGGACCACACAATTCCTTACTGGACATGGCAGTTTCAAAAGTAATTTTTTTTTTCGTTTTCACTTATCCGATTCGTCCTCATGTCAGTTTTGTGATAACCCTGAACAAGCTTCTGATTACATATATCCTATGGGAATGCACTAACTTCTCCATGTCTACATTCCGACAAGAACTCTACAGCGATGTCGGAGTGGATTCCTTTGGACTCATTGGACATGTGGACCTTGTAGCCACGAAGAGCAATTTTAGGGCTTTCAAGACTTTCTGTCTTAAATACGGTTTTGTTTAAAACGGTGCACTTTTTTCTACACTATCAGTGAAAGGTGAGCCAGTTGTTTCCACATAGTATGCTCTATTTAGGATTTAAAGTGCAGTGTCTCCAAGGTTTTAAAGTTCTCCAGACTCTTCTTATGTGTTATTTCAGAGTTTTGCAAAGTGTCGTTAACAGTCCTCATAAACAGAACGGGTAGTGGTGGAGGAAGATCAGCTAGCTCTCTTCATTAGCAGCATTGGTTTTTGGTTCCTTAACAAGATTCTCCTCTACAATGGAATGCTTCTTCTTCTTAGTTATAACATAGTGATGTATTTGGTACATCACTATGTTTAGTGTGAACAAGTTGAGCGAAACGATTAATAATTTAAGTGTCTGCTATTTCATCTGATATATCCGTGAAATTCTCCGCTAGGCCGTGTTGACATTTGATGGATCATAACTTTGTGAAATTAGATATGCTATTATATTGAGTCACGAGGCTTTGTCTTCAGCACGTGTCTGATCATAAATAATTGTAACGAATTGTGACAGAATTTGATGTTGAAAGAGAATGTTGTAACATGTCTCGTGGTCTGGGATGGATGGGTTAGATTAGTTCTCGGTAAACTTTGGCTCGCGAGCACCTGGTGTAGCCTGGAGCGCTAAACTCCAAAGGCGTCCGAGTTGTTTATTTTTTTGACAAACTTTTTAACATCTCAATAGAGACGAAGTTGGAATATTATAGAAGAACCAAGAACTCAAAGCACCTACAGAGCTTATGACCTGTCATCGGCTTGTTTACGTGATCACTTGCTTGTTTAACCAATTATGCCTTATTTTTGAGTTCCCTTATCAATGTAAATTTTGAAAATTCTATATATTTGAATAAGGAGTAATTAACCACCTGAAAATAAGACATTATTACTATTGCCATCTATGAAGTAACGAAGAAACCTTTTTGTAACGCCACCTATTGAGATATTGGTTTATTTGTAAACAATGAAAGCATCAGTCCTTATCATTTGACTCCATATTAACAGTCCTTATTATTTGAATAAAATATCATTTGACTCCCGACTGGGAAATTAATCCAATGTTTGCGTATATGCAATTAAAAAAATATTCGTCACGTTTCCTCAAAAATCATATTATAACTTTTAACTTAAAAGTAATAAGATAACAAAATATAAAAATGATTTACCTACTAATACTTTTCAAGGAGACGCAAGGCCATTGTTCATATTTATGTTTGCTATGAATTAATTTTTATTTTCTTCTTTTTTTACTTACTCCTCATATTAAAACTGGGTCTTGTTACACCTCAGATCCTGCCTAGAAATACTGGACTAGACCAAAGAATACACCACAGGTCATTTTTACCAATATTGGATGAGCTGTCAAAGTTGACATCAAACGCAAAAATTCATCACTTAAAATAATAAGTAGTATTAAAAATAGCAGGTATCATACAATATTATGAAGACAAACTCAATATAATTGTAAATTATACGAGATGCAAGGAAATATGACAACGAAATAATAGAAAGTAGAATAAATGCAGTTGAAATGAGATCGCTTAGAATAATTTGTAACAGAACGATGTATTGACAGTTCGAAATGAAGATACAAGGAAAGAATGTAAGATGAAGAAAGATGTAATTAACAGATTGAAAGTTAACACTTTGAGATGGTTTGGTCACTTGGGGAGAATGAATGAAGAACGCCTGACGAAGAAAATATACAAAACTGACAGGTATGGAATAAGAGGTCGGGGGCGCCCAAGAAAAGGATGGCACGACCATGTAAACGATATTCTGAAAGATGGAAATGTAAGATGCGTGAACAACAGACGAACGTGTATAAGACGATGTATGAATGTTGATGAGGCGATGAATGTGTGTCAAGATAGAAAAATGTGGCGTTCGGTTCTCTCTGCCTACCCCGTGAGGGACATGGCGTGATGGTATGTATGTATGAAATAATAGTATGATATGTACGTAAATTTCCAATCCCCTTAATTTTTTGTTTAGGTTCAGTTAATCTTTAATAATAAACCAGTGTCTTTGTACAGTATTTAGTACTTGGGGTAAAAAGTAAAAGATGCATCTTCTTTTAACACTTAATTTGACACAGTCAATAAACAATACATTTCAAGGTCAATACAATTTACAACTAGACGGAGGTAATACTATAATACGGCGGAACCCAGAATGACCTACCCTCGCTCATTCAGTTAATATATACGCTGCAGACATGCTATCTCTTTCATTCACATATCTCACAAATAATAGCAACTCGCGTAAGCGAGTTACTTCATAATTTGAATGGAAATTTATTACAGGAAAAATATTATCAACACCTTTGTCATTTGAGGTTAGGAATAAGTGTATTACGTATTGGTATTTGGTCTAATTTTTCAAATTAATTAAATTTCTCAACAATCTGTTTATTTGTATGATTTTTAACATTATTTAATATTTTTTTATGTTGAAATTTTCTCGTATAATGTAAACTTTGGCAGATCATCCGACTTTGGTAAAAAATGAGCGAGGTTGTATTGTGAGGTCTAGTAAATGTTGGTAAGCTTTAAGAGCTTGGCATTTCATAATCAACTCGCTACAAGCGTAGAATTCAAGACGATTACAATGATATTTATTTTGTGTCATTCATTATGCGTAAGGAATTCAAATTTATCGATTGAAAATACGTCGACGAAATTCGTATAGGTCATTAAATCCGTTGAAGGAATTTCTTCACAAAATGAAATTTATCAACCAGCACACCAATATTGGTAAACATAAGCCGTAACATAGCTTGCTTGTTAATTCAGCCGAAACCTTATGATAATTGAATAATTTTGTATGTCACGAATGTGAGAGATTTAATGAAAACCGTATAGGGCTCGCCGTCTATGGGTAACAATAAATTAGTGAAGATATTTTAGGATAACGAGTTTAATTGTTCGGATCATCGCGGTGATGGACTTTCCCTAAAATAACCTCGCAAATTTTGGCTAACCCGTTTTACTGTCATGTTATATATGTAAATATATACATATATATGTTGTTATTTAATTTCCCGGTTACGACCGCGTAACATTTCGTATTTAAATTATTCGCAGTCTTTGATTATCTTTAATGATTCTACCCTGGCTTATTGTAGAGCAAACAATTATGTCTTTGCTGGACAATAATTTTTCTGGATTTTCCTGTTTTGATGTGAATGATCCGCTCAATGTTTTGTGGCCTTTGTATAGCTACAACTATTTTTTCACTTAATTTTTGCTGTTTCCCCGGAAAATGAATAGGAACGTACCTATTTTGGCCGAAACGTTCTTAAAAAGTTACTGAATCAGACGTATTATGAAAAATTATGAAAATGATGAAATTTTCATAATTTTCATAATTATTCAAAATACGTCTAATTAAGTAACTTTTTAAGAACGTTCCGACCAATAAAGGTACGTTCCTATTCCATTTCGTCCAAATTTATATTTTTTAACGCTGAAATAAGACCGTAAATCTAAAATCTACAATTTCGGAACGTTCCTAATTTAGTTACAACAGTTACTGAATAGGGGGTATTCTCTTGATGCACGAGACCAAAATTTCAGAAAATTTAGAAAATTTTAGGTCCACAAAACCTTTATACTCT
Organism: Molanna angustata; assembly: GCA_963576475.1. Classification (NCBI taxonomy): domain Eukaryota; kingdom Metazoa; phylum Arthropoda; class Insecta; order Trichoptera; family Molannidae; genus Molanna; species Molanna angustata. The sequence continues at coordinate 7,985,293 of OY754977.1, read as the reverse complement.
AGAATTCTGTGCGGGCGTCCTGGGTTCGATTCCCAGCTGAGGAGAAATTTATTTAAATTTATTTCTCACGCAAATATTGCTTCTCTGGGCTGGAAACACTGGTTAGTACTGGAAGAAATTGCCATATGGCAATAAACTCGCCACTTGCGCAGGGTGCAAGGAAGTGTTTATTATTATTTTTATTATTATTAAGTATAGAAGAAAACAATATTTCAAATATTTTCTTTGCGAAAAAGTTCCAGGGTTTCTTAAACTTTTATAGTTAAGAAATATATAATTTTCTGTTTTTCTGCCTATATTTTAATTTTTTTCATATCAAAAAACGCAGAAATACCCCAACTAGATAATTATATTTTGAAAAAAAAAATACATTTAGGTACATCAAAGCAGTACTACTTGAAATTTTTTTCACAATTTTCATAAAAATTGAATTTAGTGACGACATCGTTTCATACAGATTGTATGGCAGAATACTCAATATCTACAGTGACTCTTAAAGTTTGATACTTTGCATCATACATACATGCATTATTAAGCTGTTTACCTGTTCGGGGTTGGAAAAAAGATTGGTCTACACACTATTCCATCCTGACATACATGTATTTTTATAGGAAAATAAACTATTTAAATATACACTATTAATAAATCTACAGAAAACAGCTTTGTTTCGTTGAGGAACCTAAGACAAATATAAGGGCCCTTGGCATGATCCTGAATTATTAAACCGCGCTATAGAAATTGTTTACATTATTATAATTAATATTAATATTTACTTTCAGCATAATCAAGTGGATCCCAAATTTCACAAAAAAAAATATGTTTAGGGTAGGTAAACAAAAATCTAATATTTAGATTATGTTAAATTATGCTAATTAAATGTATCACAAATATATTCACAAATCTCTCTCACCCGATCTATCCTTCTCTCAGCTTTGAATATTTTAGTATACATTTTTTTCACCCCGCCATTCATTACATCGCTTCATTAGGCCCTACACGAAAAACCGGTATGAAGGGGTTGGGTCTTCGGGAGGTGATTTCATCGATCAACCGTTCCCTTTCGCTTCGGTGCCCTTTATTTATACTCCGTGTACCCGAAATTTATTTGCTTGATTTTGTTGGGACACAGAGACTAAGTTTGCGTAATTTTTGATTCGTAAATCCGGAGGCATATTAAATTCAACCATGTGAAATGTAATAAAAGGGGGCGCTTTATAATAGGTTCTCATTCTCTATACATATATATGTAACATATACACCTTCGTGTGTGTAAAGTTGAAATATAATATGTATATATTTTCGTATTATTATCATCGCGCTACTTCTTTATCTAGGTCACATTTATCTGTTTGTGGAAAAACATTTTTTATCGATCTCACTGTGTCGATTTATTGGAGAAAGTTAATGGTTCGATATAATTCTGTTTTCGATTTTGGTTTTTCGTCTTGGTATTTTTATGATTTTTTTTAATTAAAAACTAGTGAACTCAATTAAAACTTTATTTTTTCACTCTTTTAGAGGTTTGTTAATTATTGTTGATGTTTGTTGTTAAGGACACCAAATGGTGTAAACCAATCAGCAACCACGAGTCTACTAATACATTTACATGCGTAAATACTATGCATTTTTTTTGTTTATGTATAGAATTGGCACTTTAAAAAAAATCAGACTTTACTATACATACATATACATACCATCACGCCATATCCCTTACGGGGTAAGCAGAGAGAACCGAGCGCCATACTCCTTTATTTTTGCATACATTCCTAGCTTTCTTTACCATGTATAGTCTCATACATGCTCGTCGTTTATTCAAGCTTCTTATATTTCCTTCTTTCAAAATATCATTCACATGGTCATGCCATCCAGTGGCGGCTGGTGACCTTAAATCTTAGAAGGGCTCAAAAATATAATTATACCTAGATGAGAAATTAACTTACTACAGGAATCAGAAAGCAGATATGTGACACAATATTATTTTCGTATATTAAAATTATCAGTGTTTTCCGTAGTTATTTTGTTTATCGGAAATTAAAACGTGAACCTGATCGTTTATGCTGTATTTGGTTGGGTTTTAAATAACGCTTGTAATAAAATGCATCGATAAATTATAAAATAATTTGTGACAACTAATGAATTTTGATCATACAAAATTTAAAAAAAAAACTTCTGGCAACGGTCTCAAGACTGCTTTCTAATTTTACACATTTTATATTATTTTTGTTTGCAATATTATGGTATCAATTAATCAAATAATAATACTTAAGTATATATTTCGCATGATTTATAGTTTAAATTATGTAATATCAATTAATGATAGCCTCAAGGAATTGCAACTGCTTACCTAACGTTCGACCATCGCAATGTACAACAAAACGAATGAATGAAAATATACCATAACCCTTCGCGGGCACTGCCCCGTTTTGCTCTAAATCGGCAAACATTCAGCGTGTACGGCGAGCTGCGGCGGCAGCGGACGGTCGCGTGAATTGTATGGGATCTCCGGGCATAAGTCGACTGTGCCCGAGGAATGAAATATTTCATAGAATCTTGCTTGCTTTACAAAGCAGGTAGGTTTAAATACTTTCGCAAAATATACTACAGGCGTAAGACGGCAAATATTAATTAGAAAAATAATGTATTCTCAAGATTTATTGACATACATATTTTGGATTTTTTTGTTTGGGAGGGCTGAGCCCGAGAGCCCTTTAGGAAGAGCCGCCACTGATGCCATCCCTTTCTGTGGCGGCCCCTACTATTCACCCCATCTCTTACACCCATGTATATTTTTTTGGTCAGTCGTTCATCATTCATTCTTTCAATATGTCCAAACCACCTCAAGGAATTCACTTTCATTTTATTTATAATACTCTTCTTCATCTTGCATTTCCTCCTTATGTCCTCATTTTTTATTCTATCATATATCGTTCTATTACATACTCTTCTTAGAGATCTCATTTCCACAGCATTTATTCTACTTTCATGCGTCTTTTGCCACGTCCATGTTTCACTGGCATACATCAAAGTGGGCACTACAATTGCATTATGTACGGCAATTTTGGCTTCCTTTGAGATGCTTGGATCGGACATTACTGGTCTGAGAGCTCCGTTTATTCTGTTACCTGCCATAACTTTCAATGTCTTTATCGGGTCTTCCATTCCGTTCAAACATACTCCCCAAGTATAAATATTCCTCTACTTGTTCTAACCATTCAGCAATCACCACTTTATCATTTGCATACATCAAATCACGTACATTTACAGTATTTAGTGTCAGGCCTATATTTTCATTCTTTATTGCTCTTATGCAGTGATCAATATAAAGATTGAACATCCATAGGGATTGTTTATTACTAAGTTTTAAATATTAATTGATTATTTGAAGGTTTTACTAGGCGTGTTCAATAATTGATTTATGTATCTCAACAAACAACTCCCTCTAAATATTAATTCATCTCAAATACAAAGAAATGTTTTGGGTCAACTGAATGAAAATCCACAATTATATTCACAAATAACAATCTTTGATTTACTTAATTAATTTACAATAATATTTTATAATTTCGCACGGCTGATGAAATATCGACTGACGCATACGTTGACAGATCGAGAGAGCAATGGTGGGCGAAGGAAAAAACGACTATTTATATTTTTACGATTATTCTGGAATGTTCCATAGATGAGTGTTGCCACGTTAATAAATCACCACATTCTTAACCGAGATATTTTACACAATATTTTTTACGATTAAATTAATTTCTTTTTCGAACTCATGAGCACTGGACACCTAGGTTCCTAGCCACCACCCATCCATTACATAAACAAATTACAAAATTCAAACACTTTATAACTAAAACGTCCTCAAAAAAATGAACTCGTGTTTTGAATGGAGTTGCAACTATTTACATAAAAGAAAAAAAAAACAAAACAATGTAGATAACAAAAAATAATAATCAATAATTTAAATCGTATGTATCAAAAACAAATATTAAAACCAATTTCTTTATCAACAAACCCTGTTTATTTCTTCATACAATTTCTATTGATCTCTTGCTCTGTTTGTGGAACCATTTTTCACCAAGATAATAACCAGAATTCCAATTTTTTTTTTTCTTTCCTACTCGGCGTTTATAAGAACCTTATTTCTAAAGGTTGATTATCCTCGAATGCATTTTATGACGTTCATTTCTACATTCTACAAATACAAAATTAAACTTCAAGTTGATTTTATCCAAGACGTACAAGGGTTTTTGAAAGATTTGACTTATGAAATCATAATGAAGAAATCTGCTATCCATGGAAAACTGTATTTATTTATTTTATGTAGCTTCTCGGGCAAGTAACAGATACTATGTCAAATAATTATTTAACACTCACCCAATGACCAAGCTAACCAATTTATTGCCACTGTCACAGAGAAGAATTTTAGCAGATCTGTTATTTTTATTTAAAATATTAAACTCGCATACTGACACCCCTTACTTGCTCAGTGCTATAAATTTGCGGGTGCCGTCCCTGGTCACACGCAGTACCGCGCCATTTTATTGTCACACTAACACTAGCGTATACCGGGCTAATTCAACCTTGCAAAGACTGCATAGTTTGGGGAACCAGTATGCACAATACACAGATATATTTAATGACTCGATCGGTATCTATAGAAGTTGCCTATACACTGCACTTGTTAATGAGACCAAACATTAGATTATTTTGTGGGTTTTTAAACTACTTTTCACATTTCTTTTTTCCTGTATTAATTTTTGCATGTATGTTTACTTTTTTTCATATTTTTAACATGTTCTTCATTGTTTATTTACATATTTTTGCATGCTTTTTGTTTATTTTTTTGCATATTTTATTTTTTTTTTTTTTTTTTTTTTTTTTTTTTTTTTTTTTTTTTTTTATTTTTTTTTTTTCACATATTTTTGAATGTTTCTCGCATGTTTTTTTTACATATTTTTTTTAAATGTTTTTCATTATTTTTTACATATTTTTTTTTAAATGTTTTTCATTATCTTTTACATATTTTTACATGTTTTCACCTTTTTTATATTGTTATTCATTTTTTATTTTCGTTTTGTATATTTGTTTGTTTTTATTTGTTTTTTTTTTTAAATTCTGTTGTTTTTAATATATTATGTATACTTGTATGTGTAAAAGGTTATCAAACCGTAAATTGAAATTAAATAATTAAATAAATAAATAAATAAATAAATAAATAACAAGTTGCCACATTTTGGATACTTACGACATTAATCGTTTCACAGATCCAGACTGAAAACACGGAATCGAACCCGGGACCCTTGGATCAGCAGTCAGATACCCAACTAACTGAACCACGAAGGCCAACAAATTATATATTTAGCAACCCATTCACGATCGTGTCATTCAGCGTCGCTCCATATGGACCGGCTCCATTTGGAGCATTGTAAAATTTTCATTACACTCACGGGCGCGCCATCGAGCCATCAAAATTAGTATACACAAGCGGTCGGCGCTTTCGCATTAATAATTACTATTTTTTTGAAATTTTCAAGTAAAAATTAGTTTTAATTCTGATGAGTATTATACAACTTCTATAGCGGTTTGTTTATATGTAAAAAGAAAAAAAAACAAAGAGAAAATGTTGTATTTTCGCATTCACGAGAGTGTCAAACAGCTCGGCGCAATGTACGGCTGGTTTTCTCACTCACGGTCACGAGCATGCTGTACCGATAAGATGCGCCACGCCGTTTGTCGCGGCACTGTGGAGTTTCGATAGTTTGGAATTCCATTTCGGTGTGTCAGGCCAATTGGGCTGCATGGGTTTTGGAGTGATAGCAAGCCATTTGGAAGGATGGCACGATCGTGAATGGGGGCCTTAATACAAAGTTTAATATATTATACGGCCTTTGTATATATTATACACAATTTAGACGCCATTCACACAAACACATCGCTACGAAACTCAAAGTGTGACTATTAATTTTGTTAAATTAATAATCGAGGGGCGCCGATTCGACGAATACAAAGCGTCGAAAATGTATTCCGTGATATATCTCAAAATTATAAAGTCAAAATTCTGCCGAGATTTTCAATTAAGTTCCACGGGCCAATTCGTCTTCGGTTCGGTCCAATTTGCATTTACAGCGTCGCTTTCGTTTTGGGATTCATCGCGACCTGGTAAATTTATCACCTTATCAGTACAGTTGGTTGCCGTGAACAAAGAATTGCCTGTATGAAAAACCTCACCGTTAAAATGTGTGTAACTGCGACAGGTATAACAACCTGTCTCTGACTAAACAATATAATTGTGTTGCGTAAATCTTATAGTAACGAAACGTTGGAAATAAGAAATTTGAAAAATAATGGGAAAGTTAACGATATTCAATAAGAATAAAAAACCTATCACAAATCCTAACTTTTCTTTCCTCTTTGACATCCTTGTGACGGAAATACTTTAGAGATTCAGTTTTTATCCATCCTGAGGTTAGTTTAAATGACTAAATTCTCTGTTTCTTCTTCATTCAGAAAGATCAACGAGGGCGTAAGAGAGTTGTTCTTCCTGTGACATATTATGTTCCAAGCTGTCGCTCCATGTCGCTTTTGTGAGGTCTTCATTAAGTCCCAAGGTACTGTATTGTGATATTATGGACTCTAGTGGTGTCCATTCTTTGAATATGGTCGTACCAGACCCCTAGAAAACGTTAAATTAAGCCATATTTAACTGATTATATTATTATTTATTTTTTGTTTAAACCCAAAAAAAATTATACAGTGATACCAACAAATATTATTTTAACATATTAAATGTAAACAATTTATCAAGGCCTAATTTTCTTTGCGGATATTACACTATTTTTAAGGTTCACAGTATAAAACTATTACTATTAAAATTAGACGAAGAAAAAGGACAAAAAGAGAGAATGGAACGTCGTGGCATTCGTAGTCAAACTGAAGAAAGCAGGAATTAGCTACCAAAAACCTCCAAGGGTCTCTGAAATGGTATTTTCATATTTTATATTAGTATATCTAAAAATATCAACAGTCTTATCAAAGGGCATGTAACATTGTTAATGCCCTTTGGATGAATGAATTTATGACATAATTAGATGTGGCCAAAAGAATAGCGGAGTTAAAGTGGAGTTGGGCGGTTCATATATCTCGGATGTCGGACGACCGATGGACAAAAGTTGTGATGGACTGGAGGACATGAACAGGAAGCAGAAGCGTGGGAAGGCCCCAGACCAGATGGTCCGATGACATAAAAAAAGTGGCAGGTCCAGAATGGCGAAGAATGGCACATGATAGAAACCAGTGCAAGCCCAAGCGGGATGCCTTTGTCCAATACTGGACTCAAGAAGAGGCTGAGTAAGTAAGTATGGGAATCTGCGAATTGAAATCCGTCTCAATCGAAGACTGCATTATTTAGGTACGTTTATTCTTTAAATTTACAAAAGCTCGAGTCATGTCAATTAGCCTAAGCGGGCTGTTTTCGTCGTATACAGGTGTGGGATATCTGGCTCGAATAAACTTATACCCCTACCGAAGTAGTCAACAGGTGTGCAAAAAGTGATGAACTTTGGCGTTTTTTTTTCCAACCACCTTCTTCCCTTCCACCCTACTCCACGTCATAGCAAATAACTTTATTATTCACCGCCCGCGGAGTTTGGACGTAAAGTGAATTCATTTTGAAATCTCACCGAATGTGGCCTTGAGATGGTGGGTAGCCTTATGTACAGATGTGTGTGTGTGTGTGTATTTGGTGGAAATAATTTATTATGTAGGAACGAAAACTAAACAGGTAACTTTTCACCGTTATTGGCTTAATATCGTTGTGCTTTCCAACAACATATTTTTCGAAGTTATTGGCTAAGGTATTTTTACTCTTTAATAAGACATATTTGATCAATTCTATTTGATTTATGGCGGGAGTGGTTGTTTTGTAACATTTGGCTGAATGAAGAAGTTATGTAGTCATAGTTAGTTTCCACCTTTTGATAAGGATTATTCGTTGTTTTTAGTTCTTGTAATATCAGAATTTAAAATTTTGATCTATTGCCAAATTTTAAATATAATCTAACGATAATCATTTCGTATTACTTAAGCTTATCATTTGACGCAACATAATTAACAGTTACCTTACCTCATCAGCCGTCGTCCTCAATGCTGAGGGCCGTTGCCATCATGTATCCTGCTGCGGACTATTTCTCTCCTGGTTATCCTGTCAGCTGCCAGATGGAATGGTCTACGGAGTGACGTAGCAGGGATATTTTACCTTATTTGGTCGGACCAACGCATCTACGATATGCCTTGCTACGGTCTCATATTTTTCCGACTGTGATCAGATTTTCAAAGCTCTCTTCCCTTCTACGAGCTATGTGTCCAAAAAAACTTGAGTGTCCGTTCAAGACATAATACGAGTATATACTACAATCTCACTGTGATGCGAAGTTCTTGAAGAATAGAGGTGTCTGCTCTTTTTTTTTATTTATCTTTTTGTGTATAATATAAACAAATATAATGCATACTGGCGGGCTTATTGCCATAAGGTAATTTCTTTAAACCAACCACATTACAAAGTATGACAAAATTATAAATGTACATCAACAAAAAAAAAATGAAAGCGAAAAAAAACCTAAGAAAATATGCAATACACTAAGATAAATATTTAAAACAATAATAAAACATTAGAGCAATAAAAAGGATTGGGAAAAAACAAGGAGGGGAAAGCAGGATCAGGCGTTGAGGGATCAGAGTTTTGCACAGGGATGGATAGTGTCGTACGTTGGGCAGATCGGAGTGGAAGCCCATGATTGGATTAATAAGTGAATTTGTTCTTCTTGCTGTCCAGGGAATGTTCAGCATTCTTTTCTAGCACAACATTTCTAACGAGTCCACGATTTCACTCCACAGAAGAAAATTGAGAACAGTTAATAATGGCCTAATTTGCCGAAGTGTTTGTCCTGTGAATTAAATAAATCTATTTGGAACTAAAACCATATTTTAGATTTGTATAAAACCCACAAAAAATATCACTTACGTTATAACGCAACGTTGTCAACATATACATAATAAAAACACGTTTTAAAAACCTTTCAAAATTTCTTTCCATTATTTCAACTTTTGTAAATGTTCACTCACTTTTGAAAACCTTTTATATCTCCATTGTTTATTTAAAACTGTGATGCGATGTCTCAATCATATTTTGAAGTTAAAATTCGTTCTTTCAGTGTCAGCCTCCATAATATTTTTTTGAAGATCCCATAAATTTCCTTTTTATATTTTAACTTTCTGTCCTCGGCGCGCTCGTAAAATTTCCCTCGGTAAGATTCGAAAAGAAGAATATGTAGATACCTATAAGAAGACGAAGACATAATGTAAGGCGAAGGTTGATATTATGAAGTCATAACATATGTTTGTCATTTTCATTTAACTCTATACCATATTATATCTTCACCACGCCCTCTTTTCTCGCTTAACTCACACGTTTATGATGGAACATTTTGCCTGGGACGGTTGATGAAAGTCGATAATGAAAACTTACACCTTCCTACCTTTTTGCCTTCCTGACTTCCTCTCCTGGTCTCTTCTATGGCGAGAGCAGCGAAGAATAAAACCGATTTTGGTCTTGCATTCTCCAAGACCATGACCAAAGTCATATTGATTTTTCTGTGTTGTGTAATGTTATGTGAATGCGCGTCCATGATTTGTCACAAAGACTTATGCAGTTTTTAAACAAAACTGCATTGTGAATGTGAGTTTAAATTACACATAGTTATAAAGCAGAGTATTTTTCAAATTATACTTTTTTGTGAATGTGATTTCATGATTGCAATTATCTTTTAAATATGTATTCTAGGCCCTAGTTTACTCTAAGAACTATGCTGTTTTGTGAGTGTGATTTCATGATCGCAATAACCTTCATAAGATGTATTCTATGCTCCAGTGTACTATAAGAATTATGCCGTGATTACATGATAGCTATTACATTCTAAATATGGATAGCCGAGACTAGTGTACATTAAAAACTATGCTGTTTTGTGATTATGATTTCATGTTTGCAATTATCTTCTTATTATGGATTCTTGGCTACAGTGTACTTTAAAAAAAAATATATAATGTGAATGCGATTGTATGATAGCAGTTACCTCAAAAATATGAATTCTAGGCTACAGTGTAAGTTTTTTGTGAATCTTATTTAATGAATAACCTTCTAGGCTGAAGTGTGCTTCAAGAACAATGCTGTTTTGTGAAATTGAATCCATAATAGTTGAAAGCTTATCAATATGAGTGCAAACGACAGTATAATTTATTATTGAATGACGCTATTGTGGATATGAGTCCTTGGTAGCTACATATTTACATTTTAAACATGGATCCGGTTATTGTGATCTTTTTTAAACACTTAAATGTGAATATATAATAGTTATCACCTTAATATAAATGCAAAGCAACAGTGTAGTTTTTGAATTATGCTGCTTTGTGAATGCAAGTCCATAATCTATTCTTGACTTGGAAATCTTTAAAATTTGATTCTAAAACGCATTGAGTACAAAAATACTTGACCAATGTTTGTTTGGTCTAACTTTTGTCTTGTCGCGTTTCTATTCGCGATCTTTGTTGTCATTTTAAATATGATGATATTTTTTGAAAAATAATAATAATATGGAGGAGAAAAAAAAACAGAATGGAGAAATATGAAAATGAGAATTAATGGGGCGCGTTTTTGCCAATGTTTAATGGATTACGTAACATATTGCCGCAGGGGATGCGAAAATATGACAGCGTTTTTCTCCGTCCCCTAAACTCCAAACCTTTCTTTTTTATTTTGCACTACAAGAGAAATGTACTATTAATTTTCTTTGATTTATATTTTTTATCGTGTGGGAGTACCAGCGTTCTTTGTGTTTTAATATTATCAGTGCGTTCGAGAAAATATATCAAGTGTTTTATGGGAAAATATTTAAAAAAGAAAACGTTACTTTTAGATACGAGAATTATTTCTGGACCAACCGAAATAACTTTTTGTTCATTCGTGATTTACTTATGTCTATTTTTTATAAAACTTTTTTGTAATTTTATTTTAATATTCATTTGCATTCAAAAAAACCACGAAATAAATTGTGAGATAATCTATTAAATATCTTTTACATTGTCGAAAAGGCGAGCGTCATAGTTTAATGTTAATAGTAATATTAAACACTTCCATGCACTTTTTATATTAGTATTCGGGTACTTTTAGAGTGTTGCAATACAACTTTTTTTTAATTTTGTTAAATCTTTAATGACTAAATGAATAGTTGGATCTTTGTGCGAAGACCAGACAGTATAATATGGTCTTAAACAAGATGAACGTATTTAAGCTGGCAAAGTCTAACCGTATAGATTTATTTCACCACAGTGGGACTCTCACACAGACCGGATGGTTTGGCTTTATTTCACTACAAATAAATCACTCAATATCTTAGTAGTTTTCCCAATGTAGATACATACTATGTATTTCTTTTAATTTAACAAATGCAGTTACGTTATATTATAAATATATTTCCCAAAACACCATTTTCATACAATGATGTTTTTTTCTAAAAACACCAGAAAACAAGTCTCGTTGTTTTGACTGTGGGGTCGTATGATTCATGTAAAATGTATCGGATGTGAAATATTCAATAACTTGTCACAAAATGTTGTAACACTCGTCTAAATATCGAGTATTCCTCATGTATAGTTTTGATGTTGGTGTTGGCTTTGTATGAGGGAGATGCACGTAAACCTACTTAATAATATGTGATTTCTACTGGTGTTATTTTTTGTATTCAATGTATCATTTTTTATTTAATGTCTTTTAATTAAAAATATCTCGATTTTATTCAGTATAAACTGTCTTTTTTATTTGATGTTAAAGTATGTTTTTTTATACTGCAGGTTATTATTTTTATTTTGAAGAATTGTTTAATTATTTTATTTATATATTCTATGATGTTATCTGTGTGTGTTTCTTTTAAGTTTGCAAGTGCCTATGAAAAAGGTGATTTGTGTGTTGAATCAGGAAATAAATATTTTTTTTATGACAAGTTATACAAAGGATGTGCATCACAATTTCGAAACATTTCCAATGACTCATACTAGACCAACAAAGGTGAGTTATTTGATGTCTACGAGCCAGTTAGAAGATATAAGCTGGTTTGACATCTTTAAAAATGTGCCTAAAAGCTATGCATGTTCCAAAAATAATATTTATTTATTTGTTTCTTCTTGTACACATATTGTGTACATAGCGGGTTTGTTGTCAAACGGCAATTGTTGCAAAACCAGTTTTGATGTTTATATACAAAGTGTACTATGGCAATAAGGTTACGACATGACAAAAATAAAAAAAAATATATTTATAATAAAGATAACAGAAGAAAACAAAAACCAGAAAATGACAAAAAATATTGAATATAATATCAGTTCATAGAAATGGTAGTAAAACATAAGGATAGGGTGAGGAAGAGGCGAGGAAGAAGAAATTAGGTATTATCAGATAGATTGTTTTTCTTGCGCCTTTTTTTGTATATGTTTAATGAGATCACCAGACTTGGACTATTCCGTATCAATATTTTTTGTAAATGATATTTGTAGAGGCATTCCTCCCATCTTACCTCCATTTGGATCTCTTAGTAAAAAGTGGTCGGAATAATCAGAACTTGTATGAAATCGGTGGGTTCTTCCAAGATTTGTAAAAATACGGTTTGTGGAAGAAATATTTGTTCTTGGGTGTCGTAAATATACGTAGGTATCTACTACGAAAAGCTCGCCTGTCTGTGATATTTTTTTATTTCCATTCTAAATCTTCGTATTCAGTCCATTCATACTATCATGAAATTTCCCACACTGTAGGATAGCCAGCGATAGGTGGACACGAGCGTATTTTTCCACACACCAGTCTCTTATCACATAAACAGTCACTACATTCAGAATGGGTGGTTAACCTCATTGCTGAATTATGCAAATGTTATTTTGCCTGTTGTGCCAGGTTTTTATGGACACGACAAATGGGACCGAAAACGATCATAATTGAAAAGACTGTAAGCAATATTCTAAGCCGATGCTTCACAGGAAATAATTATTGAAATATGAGATGGTGTACGAATCGTCTAGACGTGACACCGTTTGAGAAACGCTCCTTTTATACGGAGCGGATTTCGTGCAAAAAAACCTCATTATGCAAATTGGTTTCAAGTTTATTTTTATGTGCCGATATTCTGTGAACATTTTCTAGAATTTATACCTTATTCATGCGCTTCAAAATTTCCCTATAAATCAGGACACGACTCAATAGGCGGAATCAGACGCCATCTGCCGGCATTAAAAGTTATTTTTTGGCCGTCGAGGTGAGAATGGTGCTGTGGGAGAAGCAAGGGGTAGGGTTGAGGATGAAACGACTGGAAGATTGATTAGTACGAGACGCGTGAAGGTAGATGGGCTCATTGGTAGGGTTGTCATAACTTCCAAGAACCAATACGGAACGTTTATACTCGTTTGATGCCAAAATGTGTGTGGTGGACATCCTTTTGGAATGTTGGTGATCTGTGTTTTGTCTGGTCGGTCCACCTTATTGCTGTTCTTCCTCTGGCTTTTCTTTTAGGAGTGTTTCCGGTCATTATTTTTAAAGACTATCCGTTTTAACCATAGCTATGTTTCCAAAATATTTTACATAAGCTTTACTTGACCTGAGTCGAAATACGTTCTGTGATTCATAATTCTACTAAGGAGGTGGTATTCATTCTTGATATCCAGAGGATTGTCAAAATTCTAATTCAGTACCAAATCTCGAAAGCATCAACCCATGTCATACATGCATACTGCAAAGGTACTCAGTGAAAGATAGGCCAGGCATTTCGTCAACTCCAGTATATTCACAAAACTCTCATCAGTTTTCCCTGTCGTAAAGTGTGAATAAGGAAGTACTCGATGGCGTTGACCACATGTTTTTTTTTCAAATTAAAAAACATTATTAGTTCCATCGTTGTTAATTTACTTAATGGCATTGACCGCTATCGATTCAACATCCACAGTCACAATATCAGTGGCTGTGTCTTGTGGAATGTGTGCAGGACTTCCTGTGTCTTCAATATTTCATTCCGATTCAGCGTTTAATATTGAAATACATTATTAAGGTCGCTGAAGTTTGTATTCGTACTATCGACGCACTTCCGTATGTTGACGAAAAACTGGACAGATACGGACATGAAGCAATACGGGACGCCATGGTGAAATACGGTGATACATGGGATATTTGACAACCCTACTTCTTGGAAATTGAGGTAAATTAATATCGTCGCTTCTTATCATATTTTCGTCCTTTATTTCATCCCCGCCGTTACCTTATTCGTAATCGTTAATGAACGAACACCAATAGAGGCAGGGCACGATGGCGCAAAGAAGCGTCGTATATAAAAATATATAGGTTCATATATTATTTTTTGAACCGAGTAATAAATCATATTGGAAATGTATAAAAGTTGACGAGGCAGCCATCGATATATTTATACCTAGGGGGAAATTGTTTATGATCCTTTTTAGGCGTTTATGTTTTATAATATAATAAAAATATTTTTTTATTATTGTTACCCCCCTTTTAATCAATATAAGTCCCGTCTTCATAATAGGTAACCTATTTTTTTGTTTCATCATTGGACTTAACAGTTTTTAGTTCTAAATCTTGACATGAGATAACCCTCATTTTAATATAAAGATCACGATAAACCAGTGAAAACTCTCTCATGACAAAATAAAAATTCGCAAACGACAAAATAAAACAAAATCTATATTGGTGACCTCGACGTGATATCGTTACATTAAGTGTAAGGGAACCTATGAGTTCGATACGGAGTGATTTTGTTACCTGGTACTTGGTTATAATTATTTCTTTGTGTGTTATACTAGGTCGCCCTGACGTTGACGATCACTTGAGTCACTCTGTTTTGGGTGGTATGAAACATCTCCTCCGCTATTCTCAAACCATACTGATGAATGTTTTGAAACCAAACTAGCCACCTTATTCTTCTTCCGTAAAGCTAAACGATTCGGTACCTTTCTCTTTTTAGGACATGGTCAACATATTATAGAGATTCACAGTGGCAAAGGGTTAGCTATTGATGTTTTGTTCTAAGTTATGTTGTATGTAACTTAAATCAATATTTATTTCCTGAAGTTATTATACAATAAATCTATATCAATCTGTTTGTGTTTTTTTTCGCTTACTAACAGTTTTTCGACTCCTGCATTATATTATAGGTAGAGAAAACGAGATGAATTTTCCAAAATTCATCTCGTTTCTCTTGTCTTCCGTTTTTGTTTAAATTACAAACTTTTTCCGATTCTCTTTGACCGCGCGCTGTGAGAAATTTCTAAGTGCCGTCTTTGGTTTTGCTCGATGGTTGATATCGTAAATCATTAAGCAGTCTATTTTTATTTGCTGGAATTACGGGGAATTGTGAGGTTTGACATCGACCCTGGGTTATATAATCCTTGGTCTGTCTTAAAGGCGACTATCTATACGGTCATGTATAATATTTTTTAAAGATCTTTCATAAATACCATCACGAACAGTACATGTTAGGGTTGGGAGTAAAAACCGATTGCTTAGTACCTCTGTCATTGCAAAGACCCTTCATTTCACCTACATTCGTTCTTCGAATCATCATGATGGCTGATTTTTTCAGGTGCTGTCTTTCAAAATATCATGCATATTTTTCTGAGTGATTTATGCCTTTCGTAACATCCGTTAAAAGGAAAATATTACGGAAAATCTTTGGCCCAATTAACGATGGAGGGGTCTGTAGAATAAGGTATAATTATGAGCTAGATGCAATGTATAGTGAAACAGTATTTTTTTATTGAAAAATAATAAAAAAAAAATATTACAAAAAAAAAATGTCACATAAGTCAAGCATGTCTTGGAATCGGAAAAAATAAGTTACCCAATTATAAGTAGTTCATAAAGTATATCTAGGTAGTAGAAATATATATTTTATATACAAATATAATACATTTGATTCATTTATGGAAAAAAATGGCTCGTGGCGAGGTAAGACAGTGTCATATGGTCACCTGGAATTCGGAAGCGGATGACCAGGACCAACAGAGAGGTAGGAAGACCACTGAAAAGGTAGACAGACGACAGAAATTGTCATTAAGAAACATTGAAATAAATGGAAAAGTTTAGGAGAGGCCTTCATCCGGCAGTGGATTAAACATGTGTGATAAGAATACCCATAAGAAGAGATTTCTATATTTTAAAGACAGATTATAATAACAATAATAAATGGATAATTTCTATAGCGCCATTTTTGTGTATCCACCTCAAGGGCGCTTAACAATAATAGCTGGAAAAAATAATAAACAAGGAAATAATCACTTTATAACTAGGTATACGAGTTTTTGAAAAAATAAGTTTTTAACTGTTTTTTAAACACACTTTCACTGTCTATCGATCTAAACCTATATGAAAGCTTATTCCACTGAACCGGACCCACTACAGCAAATGCTCTTACACCAAAGTTCGTCATTTGACACGTATTTTGCTCTTTTAGTCGATGTATTACCGTATTACTTGCAGAGCGAAGCGTAGATCTGTTTTGGTTCAGGTCATCTGGTACACAAAGATCCATGAGGTATTTTGGAGCACGTCCGTGAATAACTTTGTGCACCATCCAGCATAATATCTTTACACTGAATCCTTTCCGATATTCGCAACCAATGAAGATCTTTTAACAGTGGAGTTATGTGGGAAGACTTCGGTGAATTGAATATCAATCTTGCTGCTGCATAAAAGATTGACTGAAGTCTTGAAGATTGACTCGGATCACAAGTCACAACTACTAAAACAGACATTCTGACAAAAGCAACGTCCATGACATGAGAGAAATCTTTTTACCGAGCTCAAAACGGTGGAACGGAAGTCAAACATATACGGTTTTGTCTGATATGGGGGATACAATATTGTGATATAATATTGTATTTATTATATAGTTTGTTCAGGATTACGTCCTTTACCCTTTACACTCCTAATTAAGGGATGGTTTTAGAGGAGTGGAACGGGTTTAGGTCTTGAAGCGCCGTCCGAAGATAAAAGTGGAACAACGTTGAATGTCTGAAGGCATCAAGGGTCAGGGTTCAAGGAGGGTAATAGGTAAGGATCAGGGATACTCCGCCATGTTCAACCCACAACCATTTATTTACGATACAACGGAGATCGTTGTTTTAAATATGCGCCATAAACGTAAAACGTTTCAAGGAGAATATCATATTTCAACCTTTGATATGTCAAGTTCGGTTCTATGCTTAAAATGTTCTACGTCTATGTTGAGAGGAAAATTTCATTTTAAATAATTATCAAAAATAATACCCGATTTGGTGTATTTGTTTATTTTATGCCGCGTAATCAAATTGTGGATTTGTTGCCTTTCGTCACTCACTTCCAAAACCAACATATTTCACATATTTGAGTTTTGTGACGAAGTTAATTAATTAATGTTAGATATTTATTTTCAAAATATTCTCAAAATAAATATTTTTTTAATTTATTTATCAAGAAATTAATTAATAACTTAATTTAGATCTTTATTAAGAAATTAATAAATTTATTTAATAACTCACTTCATTGCACCCTACGCAAGTGGCGAGTTTATTGCCGTATGGTAATTTCTTCCAACTAACCAGTGTTTCCAGCCCAGAGAAGCAATATTTCCATGAGAAATGAATTTTTATAAATTTGTCCTCTGCTGCGAATCGAACCCAGGACGCCCGCACAGAAACCGAACGACTTACCAACTGTGCCACGGCGGTCGGCACAGTTGGTAAGCAAGTTATATATTTATTTTATTTTTGTTATTTATTTATTAATGTATATTCTGATTTATTATTTTACTAGACATGAAGCTCTAAATGGGCTTTTCAATAATTTAAATAAATAAATCATAGAATTACGAAGTAAAATACATATATACAATATAATCATTAAAAAGAGTATTATAGCAAAAACAATTATAAAATAGGAGAATATTTCTATGAGTTCGTTTTAATTTTTATTCGTTTTTTTTTCAGGTAAACTTCACTTTGATTCAACATTATGAACGTCAAGCACACTATCTGTAAGTTTCATATCTGGTTTTTTTTTTCTTTAAGTTCACGTGTCTGTACTGGAATTTTGCAATCAATTTTTAATTAACCCGTTCAGTAAAAGAGCTCTAATACTTTCAGAATTTGTTTATTACCGATGAAAATATATATTATGTATGTTGGTATCCAGCTTGATGTTTTGTTGATAAAATTAAACAATTTTCTATTTTATGCAAAGCAAACAAAGCTACGCGTTTCCGGCTGAGCGTTAGTAAAATTTGAATTTTATTCAGTTAGGTACAGGAAAAATCTAAAATAAAGACATTTTATTCTGTTCTTCAATAACTTCATATCTGATTAATTTTATTTTTCCCAACCACCCTCAGCAATATATTTTCTTTTTCTTCTCGACTTATGAACCCGTCAATATATGTTCGTCTATCGTGTATACACAAACATGCCACACACACACACTCTCTCACTCTTTCTAGTTAACTCTTTTACACACACACATTCTTATTTTTACTCTTCTCTCATGCGCGCACCCACACTAATTCACACTTTTTTGTTGTATTATTTTGATATTAGGTATAGTACGTAAGAGGTACATGTTATATTTGTATTTCTATTTATTTTCTTTTAATAATTGTATGCATGTACTGTGTGATGTCCTTAGTAAGAATAAAAAATAAAAAAAAATTTTAAAAAAATCATATTTGAATTATAAATTAGCTATAAACCACTTGTTTTTTGAGTCTAGACTAGACACGCCGGTCGATGGAAGGACAGCGCTTCCGTAACATGTCGCGAAGTGACTCAAAAAACAAATGGTTTAATTAACTACCACAAAATATCCGCCGAATCATTAAATTATTAAAAGTAAAATCATTTGGGAGAGTATTGCAGTATAAAAATAGATAAGTATATTTTTTCAACCGTCTTCCATTTTTTAAAAATCAAAAAGGAAACGTTAAAATAATTATTTCAAGATGGTTCGAGTATCTTCTCGAGAAATTCTACCATATTTATTTTATCGGTATATTTTTTTTCATTTTCGTTAATCCGACATCCTTTCGATCCCAATTAACTCGAATGAAACTTTGTCTTGTAATTCTACTTCGAGACGCCGCTCCTGTAATACGTGGGCATTACAATTTACATCATTAAAATGTTATTTATAAAACTTGAATCCTGAAATAACTCATTAGTCATCATCTATAGGTATGATATTATCGGGTTATAACTCAAAATAGAAAATTACAGATTATTCAAAATATGGCTATGAGGACAATTTCAAAATGCAATTGATATAAAAGCATAAACCTTATGTTAAATAAACTAAAATCAATGATAGTAAAGCAATACATTATTTATAACACATTAACTTTGATTTACAAACTAAAAAATAATATGCTTCCAAAATATATGCAGAAAAATATACCTATTATTCAATGTTCCTACACTTACAATGTTCACACTTGTCCTACGACATGATGTCAGGATTTTAGACTTTAGACACAAAATAGTTTATACCATAAATATCTCAAAATGTATAATAGTTTACCACCAAACATAAAATATACCTATTATTCAATGTTCCTACACTTACAATGTTCACACTTGTCCTACGACAGGATGTCAGGATTTTAGACTTTAGACACAAAATAGTTTATACCATAAATATCTCAAAATGTATAATAGTTTACCACCAAACATAAAAGAAACCAAAAATCTTGGCACCTTTCGTAGGCTTGGTGCTGAATACATAGTTAAATGAGTGTGTTGAGGCCAACGCTAAACTCTCTACTACACAATGAAGCTTACCTGCTAATATTACACTCTAATATCAATATGAAATCAAATAACTTAACATTGCCAAACATAAAAAAAATTCTCTTGTTATATATATTTTTCATACAAAAATCTATGATAGTGAACATCATTTTTCAAACAGTTGCATGTTTTTCTTTTAATGATGACCAACTTTGAATGCAGTTTTTTTAATATTATTGGTTTTGTATAAATAGATTGAACAAAATTAAAACATCTCAAATTTACAGGTCGTGAGAGCATTTTTTTTCAGTTTTAACAGATGAAATTATACAGAAACATTGTCTATGGATAACTATTTATCTCTATGTTTATGAACTTCACACATATGTTATAAATATTAAGTGCATCGGCCTCCTAGTTTGATCTGTACAGAAGACTCAAATTTTCATATTTGTTTACTGCATACGGCATATACACAAACACATCACAACGAAACTCAAAGTATGCACTCTCTGCATGTTACCCATTGAGGAATTGATGTTAAAAAAATACTCTTAAAAATTGTGAAATCATGACTATCCACTATTCAGGAAGGGTAAAAATTACTTCCTGATGTATCCTTATGAAACTCAAGAGTATTTGCACTATCGGCTAATTATTTTTAGTTAGTTTTAGTTTTTATTAGTTTCATACGGGCAGCAATTAGAGAAAAGGGCCTAAGAAATGATCTTGTACGAGTTCCAACAGTCCCTCCATCTCTAAATTGGTATTATAGCTGGACTGTGTCCAAAAGGGATTGATACGCTGTTGTATATGTTGTGAGTCTGCCACTATCCAATCTGGCTTTATTGTTTTTTCGGTATTCTTCTCTGCATCTAGTTCACCCGACAATTATGTTCTCCATAGTTTTACTTAATGTTTTTATAATTAATTGTCATACTCTTTCCATAATTATTTGTCCCAAATATCTTCCTTAATTATGTATTCACTTAATCGATGCGCCCTTATAAAATTGCTGCAATCGTATTTAATTAATTTCTGGAGTCTTGACGTTCATCGGGGAGCAGAACCACCAAAAAAGTTTGAGTTTTTTTCTCAAATTTCATTTGAAAATGTCTTCATATTTTTCGTATCCAAATTATAATACCTAATCCAACTTACTAAAATGCAAGAGTACGTGCATAATTTAATTTACCTTCTAGACAATCCGCTGTTGTGTCGCCAGAAAGTGATCGATTTTCTTTGTGAATGGTTTCAAATTGGTTGCACATCCAAGTTAATTTTACATAGTCTCATACCTTCGTTAATTTGTTCAACTCTTGCTCCGATGAATATGTACGTGTGTTTATATTTCCATAAATACTATTGTACGTGTGTGTAAGGGTTTTCGAGCTTTGGGAGCTTTGTAGTTTTGGCAAATCGACTAAAATTTGCGAAAGTTTACACTGATTCAATTATCACAGACACTACTTGTGTAATTATGAATTCGTTTCTGTTTGGCAGAGCATCAAGACTCGTTCGTGTAGTGAAAACAGTTCAAAATAATATTGCTTTGTATGATTTGAAACTCCGGTGTATACATAAATAATACATATTTTAATAAATACACATAGAAATGCTACAAAATAAACTACAGGAGTTCAATATAACTTGGGTTTTCCTCGATATAAATAACATTTTCTTTTATTATACTAAATCGATCTTTTTGATGACCTTTTTTCCATAAAAATTATTTATTTATTTAACAAAATAACAATTATACATTAATAATAAAAAGAATTACAAACAGTATCTTAAAATTAAATTATTTAAGATCTATTCATCCCTCAGTTGAGATCAAATCTCGTGTTCGAGTGAGGAGCACAGTCATTTGTGCGGTTCATTTATTTCAATAACATATAATATTACTAAGAATAACACGCATAGATTTACATTAATATTACGTGAACTGGTGAACAGTTTACGGATGAATTCTCACCAATGGAGCACTCTAGTACACGCAAACGCATACTGAGAACTGAGTGCCCCACTAGTATCATGTTCACTAGTATATATATTTAGACTTTTCATTTTGATTTTTTCATTTGATAGATTTTTTACTCCTCACTACCCCAAATTGATATAGTGGAGAGTTATGAATTCGCAGTTTTTAAGGTTATTTTTTAATTGCAGATATCAACTAGTATCAACTAAATTATCAGATTGTATTCTGGAAGTTTCATCACAGTATATATGTGTGTATGTGCTATGTGCTATATACTGTGTACTATGTTCTAGTATTATGTACTATGCACTATGCACTATGGACTATGCACTATGAAATATGTAGTATACACTATGTTGTATGTACATCGTGTTTATACTAATTTATTGAATATTCACTATACGATTTAGTTCTTATGCGATTCTTTTGAAATTTGTACATCGATCGCTTAGACCCCATTAGATTGTGAAGGATCAGTCAGAACCTCTCATTTTTTTTGAATTTTGATGTTAAATATTTCAATGTGACCCCAAGCTCAGGAAACTTAAATTTGATATTATTATTTCCAAATTGCCAAACGTTTCCCTTATTTAAGCATAAATGCTTATGCTAGCGCGATGCCCGCTCTCTGCCTATTGTATCGTTTGTTTATTTATGTAAGCTATCGTCGGTAAAAGAGAGTCGCGTTTTCGATTAAAATTTAATAGAACGAAAAATTATATCATAATAAATTCTATGGTGTTCTGTTATTATTTTAATTACAAGAAATTTTTGAATTTATTTCGTATTCAAATTTTATTGCATAGAATATAGATTTATTTATCAGATTATTACTATTTATTTACTAAAAATTGCACGTAATAATAATTTTTCACCACATATTCAACCCACAAAAACATTTGGATCCTATACTTAGGTACATTAATTATTTATTTAACAAATTTTTGGTACATAGTATAAAATACATATTTACTGTAACATACATATACACACATATACTTATACACATACCAAAAATCCCACAAGGCAAAGCCTGTTTGTGGGTATACCTAAATAAAATTAGAAATAAAAATGTCGATTGTGTGTTACATGTAAACAGTTTTTTGATAATATGTAGTGATTAATACATTTAAAAACGATAAAGCATAATACATAGAATGTGAATAGAATATAAATTCATAATACTGGTATAAAAAAAATAAACTATTACAAAAAACAAACAAACTATAAATAACAGAAATAAAAACAAAATAGAAAAAAAAAATAATAAGAGTATTATAAAAGGAAATCCTGGATGTTCTCAGTATCAATAAGCCATAACCTGAGACGATTCTGAATGCCTTAACATATTATGAAAGCCTAGAAATCGACTGTCGTTATAAACAAATGCTAGAGTTATTGGCCCTCAAGGCACCGATGTGGGCTTGGGAACATTAAAGAAATAATTTTTGTGCAATATAGTTGGTACGCCTTAATATGTACCTGAGTGAAAATTACCCTCCCGTATATAACCTCACTTTGGGAGCACAAATCAACGCCATGGAATGGTGGAAGGGGTACTCATTTATTGCCTTAATACATGCCAATCTGGGACTATATTAACAAATATGTATTCAATGTCCGTCTTCTTTGTAGGGTACCTATCGTTTTAAGGTGGCTGGTGGGCAGAGCGGTAAGCGCGTTGGTTTATTAATCCAGTGGTCGCTAGTTAGAATCCAGCGATTCGAACGACCGATTTCATTCACCTATATAGCACAAGCATTACTGCTCAGTTTAGGGGATGTATGAGGTTGTATATGTATTTGTTACAAGGATATTCTAAAATAAAATATTTTATTAAATTATTTATTTGTCTAACAGTTCTACATACAAATACTGGAAAGCTTGTACATAGTGATCACGACAAGTAAAACAAAAAAAAGGTTATAAAAAATTGGTGATTTGCTAAATTTTACTAAAACCTGCAAGGATTAAAGCGCAAATAAAGCAGGAATACTTTCTGAAGGAATACTACTGATATTAATAACAATTTAATGTTTTTATTGACAAACTTTTTAACATAATAATAAATAATAATAATAAACCGTTTATTTGTTGTCATTATTGTTACATCAAACAAAAAAATATATATATACAAAATTTTGAACTACAATTGACAACAAAAAGGCTATTGCTCAGCTGCGCACTACCAGGTATCCCTGGAGTGCTGCTGGTTTTCAGCAAAGCCTAAGGACAACACAAAACATTGAGGACAGACCACATGTCATAACCTATAAAAATCTAATAGTAATTAAAAATAAAATGTATTTCTTCCTTCTCTTTTTTTCACTGCTGGCACTCTTGTTGGTTCAATAACCATATCTTGCAGTGTTTCTTAAAACTCTGCAAAGAGTTCATCGCACGTATGTTCTGCGGCAACTCATTCCAGTACTTTGAGGAAGCATATCTAAAACTACCCTCGAATGCGGAGGTTCGATGTCTGGGGAGAACGAGTAAATGGCCTCTCTGTCGCGTTGAGTGGACGTGCAAATCACGTGACCACTGTAGTCTATCAAACAGATAGGAAGGAGAACGTTTCTTTATCACACTATGTAGTTGACAAAGAAAGTGCAGCTTCCTTCTGTTAGAAATGTTCAGAATCCCGTGCCGATTAAGATAAGGTGATATGTGTGCTCGTCTAGGTATATTGAAGCAAAATCGGGCACATGCATTCTGTACGCGTTGCACTTGTTTTTGTGTTTTTTTTAACAGAGACGTACCATATATCGAATCCCCGTAGTCCAATATTGAGAGAACCAAACTATCTGTAAGCAACCTGCGAACACCCATCTCAATAGAACATCATCTCAATAGAGACGTAATTGGGATATTACAAAAGATCCAGGAACTCAAGGCACCTACAGGGCTTACGACCTGTACTTGCTTTTACTTTACCTGACATCGGCTGGTTTACGTGATCACTTTATGCGCTTGCGCAAAGTTCACCAATTATGATTTCTTATTAAGTTCAATTATCAATGTAATTTTTGAAAGTTCTATTTTCGAACAATGTGTATCAATTCACCCAAAAATAAGGAATTATACTATTGCCATCTATGAAGTTACGAAGAAACCTTTTTTTTGTAACGCTATCTATCGAGAAATTTCATTTGACTCCCGACAGGGACAAAAATTCAATGTTTTTCGTATATGCAATTAAAAAAAATATTTGGTTTAGAATTAAATACCTTCTAAAAATAATATTATTCAATTATTTATATATTTCCAATAATTCGTAGATCAATGAATTGAAAAATGATCAATGATCAATTGGAAAGATCAAAATAAAATGCAACAAACGCACCGATCAAGCTTTCAATTGGGAATAATTCACTCCATACAGATATTTACACTATCAAGAGATTAGGCTCTGAGGAGGTCCCTTTTTTATTTTTATATATCTTCTCGGATAACTAGTAGAAGTTTGTTATATATTAATTTAACACGCACCCAACAAAAAGTTGCCACGTTCTGGAGACTTGCGATATTAACCGCCTCACAGATCCAGACTGAAAACACAATTACAAACCTATCAAGCCTACTGAATCGTTATAATAAACTTTTAAAAATTTTTTAACGATCCTACGTGTATTCAGAATATAATCTTAGCATGATATAATAACCTTGCGAATTCATAATTCCCTACTATAACCTCCTGGGGTAGTCAGGGGTAAAGAACATTTGATAACATCAACAGACCGATCGTTACTGTTAAATAAATTTAGGAACGGACCGGAATTCATATTGTGGAGAAACTGTTCCGTGTCAGATCAGCATCCCCCTAGACAACGTGTCATTTAGCTCAAGAAAAGATACAAGAAAATATAACTCAATGTGTGGAAGTGACAGTTGCCAGTCACGTGACAACTGTCACTTCCATACATTGAGTTATATTTTCTTGAGCTAAATGACACGTCAGCGTCTTAGGGGGGGAAGGACAGTGAAGCCTATAAGCCCATCATGGAACGGAGAGAAGAAGAAGTACCTACCTACTGACCCACGAAGACAATTTTTTTTAAAGTTTTCTTTTGTGATTTTTGGTTCTGCCGGGGAACGGGTCCGCATAATTTACTAGTTCAAAATAATATCTATGGTTTTCTTTTTGTTCCACGCATTTATTTTACGCCACATTAGTGTAATGCCTCATCGCGGCCCCTTTCGGGTATTCTAATATTTTTCTGATATTTGTTTTCCTTTTTTATGACAGCATTATGATAACGACCCGCCATTTATGACCCACGCCACGTTACGTTGCTCTGTTGCCAAATTTACCGCCGCAATTTTTTTATATCTTGCTTCAACAACGGAATGGGCGGAGGTAAGATCTATTAGATTAAAAAAAAATATCGATCGGCAGCCTTAAAAGGACAGACAGTCCAAAAAAATGTGTAGGTATGACATAATTGTACTTTCGAAATAGTTTGGTGTGATGATCATATGATCATTTAACCGATGAAAATTTACTAGGCACTTGATCGATATAAGTGAATGATAGTTTGTGAGAATATGTTTTAATATGTGTCTAACCAAAAATATTTACAATAACTTTTAAAATAAAGAAATAAACTATGATTCATGATACATGTCTTAGAAAATAAAGATATAAGCTATGATTATTGATACATGACTTTGAAAAAAAAGAAATAAACTATGATTTATGATAAACCATGTATTTGAAAATAAAGAAATTAACTATAATTCATGATACATGACTTTGAAAATGAAGAAATAAACTATGATTTTTGATATTTGATAAACCATGACTTTGAAAACAAATAAATAAACCATGACTTTGAAAATAAAGAAATAAACTATGATTCATGATACATGTCTTAGAAAATAAAGAAATAAGATACGATTCTTGATGCATGACTTTGAAAAAAAGAAATAAACTATGATTTATGATAAACTATGTATTTGAAAATAAAGAAATAAACTATGATTCATGATACATGACTTTGAAAATGAAGAAATAAACTATGATTTTTGATAAACCATGTTTTCGTAAATAAATAAATAAAACATAACTTAAAAAATAAAGAAATATACATGATACATGACTTTGAAAATAACGAAACAAACTATGATTTACGATGAACCATGACTTTGAAAATGGAGAAATAAATTATGATTCATGATAAACCATGACTTTGAAAATAACGAAATTAACTGTGATTCACGATGAACCATGACTTTGAAAATGGAGAAATAAATTATTATCTATCATATACCATAAATTTGAAAATAAAGAAATAAACCATAATTAATGATACTTGACTGAAAATAAACTATGATTTGTGATAAACCATGACTTAAAAAATAAAGAGACATACAGCACACAGCAAATAGTACCTAGCACTTTCAGAATACAATCTCAGCACGATACTAGTTGATGATCTGCAATAAAAGAATACCTCTTAAATAGCGAATTCATAACTCCCCACTAAATCCCCCTGGGTTAGTGAGGAGTAAAAAACTTTGAAATAAACACATGGGTAATAAATTTTGGCATTAAATATTGTGGAAGTTTAATAATCGTGTTGATTTTTCAACTATGAAGGTTTTGTTAAGTATGCACAATGTTGCACGTAGATATATTTGAGGTGTATTAGTCAATTTTTTATTTATTTACTTATTAACTGGCTTACTACTACATTTTTATGCATACATATGAAAAAGAAAAATGAACAAGAATAAACAAGAAAAATAAAAAAATATAAACAATATCAAAAAAAAGTAACCACCACAAAAGAGACAAAAATAATAAGAATAATAACAAAAAGTAAAGAAAACAAAAAGTAATATCAAAAAGTAAGAAGAAAATGAATAAACAAAAAAATATAAATAAAAATATAAACAAAAAATAACAATATGATCAAAAACAAAAATGGTACATAAGTTTCTAGAATATAATAATGGTAAAATCTTAAAAATAATAGCAGTAACTGGTATGTTTTTCTTATTGATGACACCTGGATGTTTCACTAGTCCATTGACTGTGTCGAATCACCCAGCTTTCCGTTTCTTTGCAATACAGCTGATTCTTCTGTCGTGCAGCATAGTACTCATAATGTTATGTCATTCTATTCTAACACACTACATAGAAGGTCCTCCGATTCCTTCCTACCCAAATGGATTAGCCATTTGGTTAGTATCGTCCGCAATTGGTGTGTGTTATTGGGGAATGATTTGACTATTTGGTTTGATCAAGTGTAGATAGGTGAACAAACGTCTCTTTTGACGTTTTAGCACACTTGTATTATTTTTAACGGGAAGGGTATATAAGTTCACTTTTCTCGTATGGTATCAGTAATCAACATAATGACTCACATTATTTATTGTGAAAATTTTTGGCCAATTCACCGTCGACTTTCGCCGGTAATGGCGGCGAGATCAATTATAATAAATTGCCTCCAGTCCATTTGAAAATAGCGTGTTGGCCCGCAAAAAAAAGTTAATTTACGTGTTGTGTGTGTTTATCTTGTTTTCTAATTTACCAAGTTCAGCGGCAGAAGTTTTCGCCAGGTATCAGTGTAATTATTTCGTTAGGGTGACATGAAAATGACAGGGTGACATGGTAATGAAGGTCACATAGTTTTCACAACGCAACGTTGGGTCTGAACAGAGTCACTGACAATTCTGTGTGGTAATTTTATTATATTTTTTTTATATTGCTTCTCGGGCAACTAACAGGTACTATGTCAAATATTAATTTAACACGCACTCAATAGTAATTTGACTCATTCTGGAGACTTACGATATAAATCTTCTCACAGATCCAGACTGAAAACACAATTAAAAACTGTGTCTCCGCCGGAAATCAAACCCGGTACCTTCGGATCAGCAGTCAGATACCTAACCAACTGAGCCACAGAGGCCGACATAATTCATAAACAAGACCTTAGAATGTTTCACAACTCATTTTTTCCAAGATCGGATCAGCTCTTTTTTCTCCACCATCACCCGTTCTGCTTATGGGGACTAATAAAGGCCCTTTGAAAAACTCTGAAGGAACACATAAAGAACATAAGAAGAATTTGGAGACCTCTAAAACTTTGCGGACACTACACTTAAATTGCTAAAAAGATAGCTTATTATGTTGAAATAACGGCTCACCGTTTACTGATGATAGTGAAGATAAGAGTGCACCGTATTTATGACAGAAAATCTCGAAAGCTCAAAAGTTGTTCTTCGTGGTCACAAAGTCCGCATGTCCAATGGGTCCAAAGGAACTCCATCGGACATCGTTAAAGAGTGATCGTCGAAAAGTTCACACGGAGAAGTATTTGCATTCCCATAAGATATGCTCGGAAGTCTGTTCAGCTTTATCAAAAATTTGAGATGACTACGAATCGGAAACTGATCGGATAAGCTGTCAAATTTAAAATGCAACAGATATACAAGAATAAACCTAATGTTAAATAAATAAAAATTGATGACAGTACAACAATACATTATATACAACACATTAACTTTGATTTACAAACCAAAAAATAATATGCTTCCAAAATATATGCAGAAAAATATATTATTTAATGTCAATGTTCACACTTACCCTACGAAAGGATGTCAGAATTTTCGACGAGATATATAAAATTAAATTCTTCACAAGATGATACTATCATTTTTTTAATAACACCCAATTAAAAATAAAACGTTTTTTCCTTTGGGTACATTTGGGGTATATCTTTCAAATTTAACGTATCCTATTTTGTTATATAATTTTTTATTTAGATTTCTTAATAAATATTATTTCTAATTAGAGGGAATATGATAAAAATAACAAAAAAATACCAATTAATAATTTTTAATCATTAAATTTTTTTTCTCTATATAATGCAGACAACTTAAAACTATAAATTATTTATACATACTTACACACGAAAAAAAAATATGACAGAAAATTAAGACTTTATTTAATTAATTATTGTTTTGTGGCATTATTTTCAACAGGAAGCATTATTTTGTGGTATAAATTAATTTATTTTATTTATTATATTTATACCACCGTATATATTATAAAATACCTATATGTAGGTACCTACATATTTTCATAACATGAATAAATATAAAAACTTAACAGTTATTCAATATCAACATTTGTATTAGGTATGTAATCCCGCCAGAGTGCATGATATTTGTTTATATTATGTATAAAAAGTTAAATACATAAATAAATAATGGTAATATTCATTTCATGGAAAATAATGTTTGTTGAACATAGAGCAAATTAGCGGAGCATTCAACAATATTAAGATAACTAAATATTTTAATGGGTTTATTCTGGGAAATACCAAACATTCCAATTATATTACATATTTTTAAGAAATTATGAAGTGTATTTATAACAGAAGAATAATGAGTTAATTATATGAATATCACAGTTACAAGAGATAATGGTTATTCAATGGAAATACCTTTTTTGACAATAATACGTATGTAGTAAATAAAAATAAAATGAATAATGCTATAATAATGTGTTTTGCGAAAGTGAATTAATTTTATTTTCTTGAATGAATACAGACAAATAAAAACTATTCCTAAATTATTTACACTTAAATAAATAATCAAAAAAATAAAATATATTCATTCTTAAAAATAGATTAAACGATATAAAAAAGATACAGAGCAATTAAAATTATTAACACATACCTACACACTCAATAAATTAAACAGACAATGAAATTTTTTACATAATAATTTATATTCATATGTCTCAACATTTTATTTACGTAGTCGTACGATTTTGAACACTTTTATTATTTTTATGTTCAAAATTTTCGCGTTTAATGACAATTTGACAGCTCATCCAACCTTGGTTTATTTTAAAGTCAAGTTGATAATAATAGGTCGCATGCGTTTTGCGACTTCCTGGACAATGAGTAGGTGTTCCTCTTCAAAAGTTAACACAAAATTTTGCTTTCATTGTTTACAAACCGATTTTCAATAGATGGCGTCACAAAAAAATCTTGATGTTTCAGCTTATTCTCAAGTGATAAGATTTTAATGAATAACATACATTTAGAAGAAAGATCGAATTAAATCTTCCTGGGTTGTCCCCGACTTTTGGAATCTCAATTTTTCACAGGACACTGAAATTTTAAGAGTTACTTTCACCGATTTAAAATTTCCTCCTCTGCCTCATGTCAGTTCTGTCAATACCCAGACCAAGCATCGGAACATATCCTGTGGGATTCTTGACACCCAATGGTTTTCCTTTATCGATCGGAGCTCCTCGTTGCTGTCGGTGGGCCTCTTCAAGATCCCATTGGTCAAGCGGATTTTGTGATCTCGAAGAACATTTTTAAAGCCTTTAAGTTTTGTCATAGTTATGGTGCCTTACTATTGTTAAGATTCCCATTAGGTTAATTTTTTACAGAGATCTTGGCATACTCCTGATGATTCTCAATTAGAAAAATCTGAAGTCAATGACCGTCCACTAGTGTAAATCTTCTATTACTTACTTACTTTCCGTGTCCGGAACACCATCATATTGGTTGGTGCTCCGATGGTGGAAGGATTGGCCGGCATTCTGCCGTTTCCAGGGACGCCCGATTGCTTTTCCGAAGTTAACCGAAACTCAATCTACGTGGAGGCTCCTTCCGTGTCCCCAATCTTCTATTCACATTCGGCGATTGTTCTTTTGCACTATGGTGCCGAGATTGCTAATCTAGAGGGCTCCATGAGCTACTTTTCGTGCTATGTATTTTTTTCTTGTCGCTCACTTGCGTTCTGTGAAAGGGCCATTGACAGTCCTCATTTGTAGAGCGGGTGGTGGTGGAAGAAAAAAAATATATTTAGAAGAAAGGGATACCGTGAACGGTATTTTGAAATAAAGTAATGTTAGAAGCGTGAAAAACAGATGAACGTGTTTAAGACGATGTATGAATGTCGATGTTAATGATGAATGTGTGTTAAGAATTGTGTGGTGTTCGTTTCTATCTGCCTACCCCGTGAGTGTGATGGCGTGATGGTCTGTATGTATGTATGTATATAATATGTATATTAAGATTAGTGGTGGCAGAGCGGTTAGCGCCCCGGGTCGCGAATTCGATTCATGCTTAGAAGGATTTTGTTCATCTATAGCAGGGTTGGCCAACTTGATTAGATCCAAGATCTACTGTTTACTGAGGAAGCCCTGTGCGATCTACCAATCACATACTTCTTGAAATTTTAAATGAAACAGCAAAGTTCAGTACACAATTAAGTAGTATTTTTTATTTTATTAAGAGGGAAAACATAAAACTGAAAATTATTCTTAGTAACTTCTTATGTATATTAGTGTGAGCACTGCGTCTGAGCATCTCCCGCTAGATTAGCAAAATCAGGTTTTGGATATTGCCAACCTTAAAGAATCCAGAGTATGAACATCTGTCAAGCGAGAACGGTGTTTATTTTTTTTTTGTTTTAAGTAGGAAAATGCTGACTCACATAAATATGTTGAACCAAAACACGAATGCAATTGTTCAACACATTTCTTCAAAAATGGATATTTCTCGTTGGAAACCAATGCCCAGAAATCTAGAATCATAAAGTAACGTGATAACGTGAACGTAACGTGATGTGTGCAGCAGTTTGTGATTACGTTGCGCAGTCTGTTCTGCGTATTTATGTATGTTTATATTTTTTCCCTTGCCACGATCGACTGGACTACTAGTCGCGATCGACCGGTCGATCGCGATCGACCGGGTGGCCACCCCTGATCTATAGCAAAAGCATTATCTCTTTGTTTAGAGAAAGTATGAGTATGTATGTATATGTACATACTTGTTACGAGGACATATTCTTTATTTTTCAAAAAAAAAGATAACTTTTTATAATTGGAGTTATAGGAACACAATAAAAAGGAAGCAATCTTGTTCAATTTTATCATAAATACACTCTCTTACAATACCTAAATTTGCCTAAAATTCTTGAGCTATAAATAGGTGAAAGAAATAATATGTTTTTGTAATTTAGTACTGAAATGCGCTTAAATTGCTTATTAATATTCACATTGCATAATTAGTGAATTGTGTAATAATTTTCATACTGACGCACGTCAAATACCGCGAAGTAATAATATAATGTTACGATAGCGCCTAGTTTTATGCAATGTCTATAGTACAATATTTTTGGTCGTTATGTAAAATTTATACTCTCTATTGAGAGGTTACCCATCAGAATTACTTAAGAATTTGAGGTCCTTGATATTAGACAACTTTACATAAAAAGTAGTACCTAATTTTATACACAAAATAAGTCACATTCTAAACTACATACATAACACCTAGACAAACTATACAACATCTTGCAGTAGAACCTAGAATGAAAACCACACAAGGACATAAAACTATCCATACCTAGCACCAAAACTACATAACAAGTTAAAACAAGACATACCACAAATTTTAACTCTCTCATCAACTAAATTTTTAAAATTTTCAATTGGCAAAAAAAGTAATATACAAAGACAGAAAAAAGAAAGCGAAAGATTTTTACATAATATAATGAACTGTACAAATATCTTATACAAGGTGTCTCAAAAGAAAGTTTATATTTGAATTCAGAGCGTTATGTGGAGATGTTAGACGACTTATTGGTGCCTGAACTGCAAAACTTTCCTGGCGGGTTCCAGCAGGACGGAGCAACGTCACACACGTCCAATACATCTCTGCCACGAGTTCGTGAAATTTTCTCAAGCAAATTGATCTCCAGGAGAGGTGACATAAATTGGCCTCCACGCAGTCCTGAATTAACCCCTATGGACTTTTTCCTATGAGGTTATCTTAAATCTAAAGTTTACGCCAGTAAACCGACTTCCCTGGCGCATTTGAAAGAAAATATCCGTCACGAAATGGTAGCCATCACTGAGTCCACCTGCCGAGCCGTCATAAGTAATTTTACTGTTCGATTAAATGAGTGCTGCGAACGCAAATGTCTACATTTGGACGACATTATTTTTAAGAAATAAATTCCCAAATTGTGTACTTTAATAATTAATAAACATTTTTTCGATACACGGATTACTTTTCTTTTAACATTATTTTGAGACACCCTGTAAAATCCTGATAAAATAAATAGATAAAGAATTTACCCCCAAATCTTCATGTGTCCAAATCGTTCACTTTGATTCCATTGATGACATCTTTCTGTATTTAACATTCTTGTGTCCTCATGTTGTAATCTACCTTCTAGCAGGAATATTATTTAAATACACTTTATTCAAACTGACAGGAATTAAACAATTAACATCTATAAGTATATAGGCATTGGCCTAGTGGAGTTTCGTTTCCAGAAATCACTGTAAAATCAATAAAATATAGAATATAAATGGTAGAAAATTTTTGTTTATTATATGTATATCAGACATCTCTGGAAATGTTGTGATCCAGCACATTGATGTCCCGTAATTGTTCCATTTATGTCCAATATTCGACTGCCCTTACGTGTCCACACAAAACGAGTTATCATAAAGTGTGTCTAATTGTCGACTGTTCGGTGTGTGCGTCTATCTCTGCAAAATTAATTATTCATATTGATTTTCAAAATGCACAATCCACTCTCGTGACGAGCGTAAATTTGATTTTCGTGTTTAGGTATAGAGTTTATAAATTTATCCGCGTTCCTGGATGTTGCCGTTATGTCGGAATTTGTAATTTTGCCTGTGACGTATGTACTGATTATAAGTTTCTTGTATAAAATTGTCGAATGCGAAAGTTTCGAAGCAAAGAAATATGTTTTTACTCACAATTCAAGTTGATATAATATCGATTATGCAAATACTTTGCTAACTTGTTAAAAGAACTTGTCATTAAAAAAAAAAAGCAAGCTGCGTAAACTATTGCTTTAGTTGAATCGATATATGAAACAAAGATTTGTTTAAAATAAAAATAAATAAAACCATTTTGTTTACTTCTACTTTTAATTTCGTAAGCTCTAACGTTTTCGAGATTTTTCTCATCTTCAGTAACTTCTTAATACTAACTTAAGAAAACTAGAGACGGACTACTTAACTGCTATGACTGTGGGCGGGCGGTTGAAGTGGATGAGGGGTGGAGGGGGGTGATAGAAGGTTGGGCTATCAGTTTTAAGAGGGGGAATTCAGCGGAGGATATTGTATGTTAAATATGTGATCTTTTGGGGCTCTATTAATTTCTATTGTCTCTAAGGTATCCAATTTCTTTCCTTTGTTACATTTACAAAACACTTCCAAATATTCGTAACCAAATGTATTCCCCGTTAATCTTAAGTGATCTGCGATGTCTGAGTTGATTGAAAAGTTTTTGATGGCATTTATGTGTTCTTTAATTCTAGTCTTGATTTTCCAAAGAGTTATGTGTTCTTCTTTCCCTTATTTGCGTGGTTTGGTCTTATACCACAAAGACACTCAAATGTGATTAGTTGCATCGGCGTTTTTTCATTTAATCAGCCATTACTTAAATTATCGTCTTGAAACTTAAGTCAGGAATAAACCATAGTATTTTCTACAGTTTGACAGTTCCAGAATCATAATATTCGAAAATTCTTGTGAAAAAAAAGTACCCCTGAAATTTACGGGAATCCCTCGCTATCCGTTTGATATTTTAAAAGTTATACTTTTATGTAGCATGAATATTGTTAAATATTATGTAAACACTTTGTTTAATTTTGAATATCAAATATTTCAAAGTGATCTCATGCTAAGGAAACTTGAAATTTGATATTTTTTTTCTAATTGGTAAAAAAGCACATCACTTTCATAAAATGACATTGAAGAATTATGAAGTTTTCATAACAAAATATTGAAATCTAAAATAATTCAAAATCATTATATGAAAATGCTGAAATTTTCCATACAAAATTTGAATTTTTTGTGGAGTGACTTAGTAGTGAGCAGTATAGTATTGGCCGCGATTCATACAAGTTGATACACAATATCAATCATACTATGCAAACTTGTTGCAATAGAAAATTTTATTAAAAAAAAAAACAATCTGCATAAAGCATTGCTTATGCAGAACCATTACGCATTCATACCAGACGTTTCGTCTACCTCGTGGCTTTGTGTGCAGGATCCTTTTTGGCACTCTTTCATCGCCCATTCTTTCCACGTGTCCTGCCCATCTCAGCCTGCTTATTTTTATCACCTTGCCCATATATTAAATTTATTGATCTGTTGTTTTTTTTCCATATCTGAATTTATTAAGATATATTTATGTAGAGCAAAGCATCTCAGTGATTAGCTTAGTTAGAGTAATACGCTTAAGTGTAGACATAATGAGATATAGACAAACTTATCACTGTATTCCCAGAAAGACAATAAGCTTAAGTTTTCTTATTAAACTTCTCCCTCGGATTAAGTTTGCCAAACGACAAAATAAAAATGTCTCGGTACCCATTCCTCGTGACATTTCCGGGGGCAAGGTAAGCCGTTGTTGTTACGTCACTGTTCTTCATTCCATAATAAAGTCATTATTTTATTTCTCGTTATCGTTCCGTAAAGACATTGGAGTGACATTACCGGGTATTTATATTTTTACTTATTCTTTAATTTATTTATTTTATTATATTAAAAAAAAACGCACCCACGCCCTTAGTGGGGTATTTACATTAAACATATTGGTAGGTAGGTAGGTATATAGTGTAAGCACAATATGAACAACAATAAGTGTTGACACATTACTAACACAAACAAATACAAAAAGGAAACACAAAGGAGTACTAAAAGAAAATAAAATATTAATTACAAAAGTATATTTTTTTGGATATTTTTTTATGTTCATCTTAATTATTATATTTAATTTGATTTTATTTTATTGAACTAAATTGTCTTTATACAAATTCATGATTTGGGCATCATCCTGAGATTTAATTTTTATGAGTTTCATTGTTTCTATTGCTGACTCTCGGTGAAGGAGGGTGTTCGAGCAGGTATTGCGACCTGGATGAATTTCTTAATCATTTATTCAGATCGTAATCATATAAAATGCTTCCCATATAATACCTCTTCTCATTGTCCCCTTCAATTTATTTAGTTTAATTGTAACCCGTATATATTTAATGTACATACTATAGATCGTTTTAAAAGGCTGCATAACGCAAATTATACTTTTTTTTTGACAAACTTTTCAACATCTCAATAGAGACGAAGTTAGAATATTATAGAAGAACCAGGAACTCAAGGCACCCACAGGGCTTACGACCTGTCATAAGGACTGTTGATTTCATTGTTTTCAAATAAACCAATATCTCAATAGATGGCGTTACAAAATGGCTTCTTCGTTACTTCATTGATGGCAATAATAATAATGCCTTAGTTTCAGGTGATAAGTAACTCATTATCAAATATATAGAACTTTCAAAATTTGCATTCGTAAGAGAACTCAATTAGAAAGAATAATTGGTGAACGTTACGCAAGCGCATAAAGCCGCAAGTCTTGTAGGTGCCTCGAGTTCCTGGTTCTTATAATATTCCAACTTCGTCTCTATTGAGACGTTGAAAAGTTTGTCAAAAAAAAGTATAATTTGCGTTATGCAGCCTCTATACTGTGTACATTAAATATATACGGGTTACAATTTAACAAAATAAATTAATGAAAGTCGGGGTAGTAACTCAATTTTGTCTTTCAATACTTAGTATTCAGTGAGAAATAAATTGTTAAATAATAAAATAGATAAGTAACAATAAAAAAGAGAGTAAAAAAAAAGAATAATAAACATGACACTGATCATTGCAATGAGGAAAATAAGGAGGTTACGGAAGGATATAGAAGGAATTATGGAACTATTTGACAGATAAAATTTTATAGTTTGTAACTCAAGAACGGTTGAACTAATTGTGAATGATATCTTATTTTATCGTCTCCGCCCCAAATAGCAGAATGACTTTTAAAAAATCGGAAAAATATACGAACTAAAAAATTCACGTAAAAAAAATGCAGAATTTTTTTTTATATTTATATTACAATTATAATATCCTAATAAACTATTGAAATAATATTTTTTTTGTATTCATATTATTACGTTAGTAAAATACTAAATTAATTTTAGCTAAATGTTAACACGACATTCATCGACTGTTTGGCGGTACGAAGTTCACCGGGTCAGCTAGTATAGACAGCAATTCAGCTAGTATACTATGTTAATTGAGTGGAAACCTCATTCATAATTGATATTAATAATTTTTATACTATTTCTTTGCTATAATGTGCCAGTCAAACACATGTGGTTGCAAAAATCAGTGGTCGGAAAGTTATTTGACTATATGAGGAAAATCACAAAATAAAACGAGCGGGTTGTGGCCAACGCTAAACACCTAACTAACAAGTTAATCCACAGAGTATTCAAATTTTCTATTCAAATGAGTTTGTTAAATTTTTTTATATTTGAATATTTTATTATGAAAACCTGATAGTTCTTCAATGCCATTTTATGAAAGTGATGTGCCTTTTTACTAATTTAAAAATAAAAATAACAAATTTCGAGTTGCCTGAGCTTGTGGTCACTTTGAAATATTTGACAGTTAAAAAAATCGAGAATCACTTTTCAGATATCCTTTAAAACGTAATGGGGTTTCACCGATTATTATTAGATATAAAAATTTGCAAAATTTGAAACTAATCGGATGAGTAGTTTAGTCTGTAATCGATCACGTAAAATAAACCTGCCTTACATAGCACACAGTACATAGCACATCGTACACAGCGCGCACATACACATACATTGTTATAAAACGTTCAGAATACAATCCCAGAATGAAATTAGTTGATAATCTGCAATAAAAATTAATAGCCTTAAAAATTGCGAAATCACAACTGCCCACTATGGCCCAGTATTTCAGTCGGCCCTTAGGAGTTTAACTCAAGTTTAACAAAAATATTGCGTATTTCAGTACCAAATCTTCCCTCAAATACGTCACTAAACCACAAATATTTAACTCAACGTTTCTGGCGGATTGCGTGTCTTAATCTTGAGTTAAGTATTGTTTCTAGTCTTTTTCGCCAGGTGGCGTACTAATCGCCGCACGCTTTAATGTTTTATTTCATTTTATACTACAAATAACTATGCATAATAATTATAATCATGATTTATTTTTGATGTTAAAATAAAAGACTTGATATAGAAGTGGTTCATGTATTTAATATTTATTTTCTTTTTTACATAATTATATTGTATTGCCTGACAACAAACGAAATAAACTGTCAGCCATAATGAAACGTCAGGCACGCAACTTTATTTTTGCGATGTTTTTTCATCCCACTTTTTAAATTGATCCATCCTGTTTCTATATATATAATGTGTATTGTTAAATTTTCTACATAAGACACTATTTTACCATGATCACTTAGTTCCATATCTATCTGTAAAATGTACATACATTTTGCATTGAAGTACTACGTACGTAGTACATATTCTTCAATCACATTTTTTCACTACAATGTTTGATTTTAATTAAAAAAAACATCGATCTGTATAAAAAATTGAAAAAGTAACATGCTGTGTAATGAAACAAATAAAATAATGTGTTGTTATAACAATAAAATAATATTTAGTCACAGCTTCGCGTCACGTATCATTTAAGGTTATTACAATTTGACTTGAATTTGACAGATGCGTTATAGACAATAACCATAGAAAACGTAAAATATATCTATAGTTGAAGATTACGTAACTGACGTTTCATTTTGCACTGAAATACGCGAATGAAATTTAATCTTCCCTAAACTTTTAACTTGGAATACTAAATCCAACGATTTAAGGGCCAACTGATATCTCGGGCCTATATCTCCTTGAGTTAGTGAAGAGTAAAGAAACACATACACATACAAATCACATACAAAAGTAAAAATATACCGATACACATGTCCATTATTTCGTGTTCGTAGATTTGTAGATTGCGGATATTAAGAAAAAAGTGTTTTTTATTGCAGAAACACGGAAAACAAACAAATTATGGGCATGATTGGTATGACAGGTGGGTTGATGAAACATAAACACTTTTGTTTTCAATTGAAAAGATGAAAAGATAGAAGAAGAAGACACATACGTTTCGACAACTTACAGAGAATATATATTTAAATTCGTGTATTTAGTTTATGTCTAGATATGGGTATGTTTTTCGTTATATTTTTCTCATAATTTACCTATGTTACATATGTCTTTATGAATAAATTCGTGTCAAAAAATTGTTTGTATTAAATTGTTTTTTTTTTCGTCAAACGATAACTTTCAAGCGTCGTAAATTTTAAATAAAAAATAAATAAAAATGTATCGTTTTCCTCTTGATATATTATTATTATTGGATACGTAATTAAAACTTTTTCTAACGTATTTTGAACGTATCAATCTTTTTTATGAAAATATCTTCAATAAATTTTCAATATAGAAACTTTTTTTTTCGAAACTCATTTATCTAAAATGGCGAAAAGATCTCCTTTGACATAACACGCGTCACTCCCCTTAATTTTAAAGAAATTATGTAACTCGATTTTATATCGTCGCTTTTTACATGATTTTACGTGATAAAAAGCGTGACATGTGTATTTATATTAAGGGGGGGACTGCTGCCAACGTATCTATTTTTCAATTTGATATACCATCATTATTTCTTATCAAATCGTTTTGAAAAAAAAATAATTTAGATAGTTTGGATATTAATAAACAAAAATATACTTTGACTTTTTGATAATGTTCTGTATAAATTCTTGTAGAATAATAATGGCATACCCCGATTTTCAACGTTTATCATATATTTTTAATTAACTATAAGGCGTAGAGTAATATATTTTTTTTTAAATTAAAGAAGACAAAAATATGTAGAAAAATATGATGTGACGTTGCATTAATGCTTTAGGTTTAGTAAATAAACCTAAAAAACATTTATTTTCCATTCAGCGCCATTGCGTAATAAAAGTTTTTTTGGTTTATTTACTTAACCTGATGTGTTAATGCAACGTCATATCATATTTTTCCAGGTATTTTGTTCTTCTTTAATTTATAAATAAAAATATTTCTCTATACCTTATATTTTTTTAGATATTTAAGATAAATGTCTAAAATCGGGGTATGCTTATTATTTTCCTACAAGAATATATACAGAACATAATAAAAAAGATAAGGTATATTTCTCTTTATTAACCCAGATAATCCTATTGTACGATTTTTCGAACACTTGCAGTGTCACACGTTAAATTGACAATACTCTTAGTTTATTTTTTTATCGGTGATGTTTCTAGTGTATTTCTAATGCTAAGACAATACTTTCTCACTTACAACAGTTTGCAACAGGTTGTCGCTGTTAATTTCCGTGTTTTTGGAGTTTATTTTATTGATACTTATTTTGCAAAGATGTCGATACCACCTTCTGTTCATAAAAGGTAAATAATTTTTAAAATGTTACAATTATAAACTTCATTTTTGTAATGTATATATGAAAATGATTAATTAATATTACTGTATGATTAAAATTAACTTCGCTTACAGATTAGGGTAGTTATAACTTCTGAAACAATAGTGTATGTTTAAACGTACAATAGGATAATACACAGTACAAACAGTGGTGTATACAGTACAAACGTGAAATGTGTCAAATGTTGGATATATATTTTTTTTTGCTATTATAATTTCGTTTATAATTAATATTTTTTTCATAAATAATATTTTTTCAACCTATATTTTTTTAATTTTTACATCATCATTAACTGTTGATGAAATATTGACACTCTTAGAAGAGGATGACGAAGAAATTGAGAAAGAAAGATGTGTCGATATATTAATGCTTCCTCCAGAAAATGTGTGTGTTTATAATACTGATGAAGATTCAGGGGATGAAAAACAAATGTCTCCATATCAGTTACCGGGATCTCAGTTAAGAGCTCCAGCAGAAATGGTGATTCGTCAAAATTCTGATGAAATAGAAGATGTTATTGGAACAACTAGTGACGATGTTCAAGAGCCACGTTCATTACATGTAAGAAAGAATGAGTCATATATTATATGGAGAAATAGAGAATTTCAACCTGAGACAATGGAATCTTGGCCACCACTTACATTAGTTCACAATGAGCAAAGTCCAGCAGAACTATTTGAACATTTCTTTGACAACAATTTGATGGAAATGTTACTAAATTTTACTAATAAATATCCATTTCAAAAAAATAAAGAAGCCAATATCACCAAAGAGGAACTCAAATCGTTTTTTAGAATTCTTCTTCTGAGTGGCTATGTGACATTACCTAGAAGACGCCTTTATTGGGAAAATACACCTGATACAAAAAATGATCTCGTAGCAGCAGCTCCAACTGAAGAGATTTACCGACCATTAGGTCTTGGCCCCTGTGTAGTACTAACCTACACAGATATAATACAAAATATAGCGAAATACCCGTATCATATATTTTGTGATAATTATTTTACCACAATTCCACTCGTTGAGGAGCTGACAGCAAGAGGCATCAGAGTAACCGGGACAATAGGCTGTCGAAATGTCCATTAAAATCAATTAAAGATATGAAGAATGAATCACGTGGTGCATCTGATCAAAAGGTTACTCTCGGTAGATCCATATCGGTAACTCGTTGGCACGACAATAATGTTGTCACAGTCGCATCAAATGCTGTAGCAAGTGACCCATTCCACATGGTTTCAAGATATTCCCAAGCGCATAAAAAGAAAATAACTGTGAAACAACCAAATGCAGTTTATGTTTATATAAAGGAATGGGGGGAGTAGACAGACGTGACCAAAATATAGGTTTATACAGGATTGGTATACGTGGAAAGAAATGGTATTATTGTCTAATAACTTTCCTGCTTGATGTTTCGATACAAAATGCTTGGCAACTCCATCGATACAAAGGTGGAAATTTGGAAGCAGAATAAAGCAACACGATGTAGAGTATGTCAAAAAACATCGTTCTATAAGTGTAGAAAATGTGATGTGGCATTACACGTTGATTGTTTTATGAAAAAGAAGAATAATTTTTATTTTACTTTTTTCTTTTTTTCGCTATAATTCTTTTGTACCTACATATAAGAATAATTTTGTAATACTTTGTAATCTGGTTGGTTGGAGAAGAAGAAATTGCCTAATGGCAATAAGTCCGCCAGTGTCCAATATATTTGTTTATTTTATATCTAAAAAAAAAAACTTAACGAGACGCTCAACTTTTTCATGATGAATACTGTAATAGGTAGTTTATGTTCCTAATGTTCGAATAATCGTACACTTTTCATTTTGCAATAAAATAAAAAAAAAAAAACATTTTTGTATTTCTTCTTCTAGGACCTTATTTTTTTATCACAAATTACCATATATTCGAAAATCAAGAATTTTCGAACAAAAAAAAGTTTCAGGATTATCTGGGTTAATATACAAACTAACTAGGTTATTTTTTTCAAAATGATTCGTTTAGTAATAATGATGGTATATCAAATTGAAAAAATAGGTACGTTGGCAGCAGTCACCCTCTTAATGAAAAGTTATCTTTAAATATTATTGATATTTTTTGCACGTTCGGATATATAACTTGTTAATACTCATGTTATAAAATTATGTGAAGCACTTTAAATATGTTGTATTTGTTAGAAGTTAGAATTTCAAAGATATTTTAATATTTATGAACAGGTACCTATGTATATTGAAACATTTGCAGTGTAGTGAATAATGATGTGTCTGCTGTCATGTTTTTAAAATAAAATATTTAATAAAAAAATTTAACAAACTCATTTCATAAAAATGTTGAAAAATTTCCATACAAAATATGAATACTTTGTGGAGTGATTTGGTAGTGAGGAGTATAGCGTTGGCCACAACCCACTCGTTTTTTTTTTATGTGAAACACGTCAACATCATTAAATGTTTTATTGTATGTTGGTAGTATCCTGTTTCTTCATACAGATTGTTTTGCGTGCTTATGTTTTTTTAAGCTAATTTTTTAAAGCG
Source organism: Molanna angustata (assembly GCA_963576475.1). Lineage (NCBI taxonomy): Eukaryota > Metazoa > Arthropoda > Insecta > Trichoptera > Molannidae > Molanna > Molanna angustata. Next base: position 7,941,507 of record OY754977.1, on the reverse strand, counting down.
CTTTCAGTTATGCAATAGAATAACCGAAGTGATGATATATATTATTACGTCATCTCAATATAAACAAATATTAAAAAAAATGATACATTATTTATATTAAATATTTTTAGGCAAATATTTCATCAACTGGTTTTACGTCATCACTTTAAACGCTTGCGCATCGTTCACCGATTATGCCTTTTTTTAGTATCCAATTTTTGGAAGTTGTATACGTGTTACTCATGAAAATATTTTCGCTTGAGAATAAGCTCTAATACTATCGCCATCTATTAAGTGACGAAGAAACTTGTCGAAATCTCTGTAGGTGCCTTGATTTCCTGGTTCTCCTATCAATATTCCAACTTCGTCTCTATTGAGATGTTAAATTTTTATATAAACCCTCATCTTTGCACATATTTTTACAATATCGGCCTTTGTCTTTTTTGTCGGCCTTCGTGGCTCAGTTGGTTAGATATCTGAATGCTGAGCCAAAAGTCCCGGGTTCGATTCCCGGTGGAGACACAGTTTTTAATTGTGTTTTCAGTCTGGATCTGTGAGACAATTAATATCGTTAGTCTCCAGAATGTGGCACCTTGTTATTGGGTGCGTGTTAAATTAATATTTGACATAGTACCTATTAATTAGCAATATTAAATAAATAAATAAATTAAATATGAAACACGTAAAAAATATAGATTTGTATTGGGACAATCAGCAATGAAGCACTTTTATTGATTTTGATTTACCATATTTATTGATGAGGGTGATGAAGAAAAAGATGAAATTCTTAATATTATATTGCATTATTATACCCAGCATTATATTCGAGCAATTCACTATGGAAAAAAAATATTACTATGATGAGATCGGCAATATGGTTTTACACCGTAATATAACCTTAACAGCATGGTGTTTATATTCACAAGTCTTATTTTTAAATGAAACTTTCCGATATACGTAACAAGCAACAGCTACATATTATGTACCTACCCCTTACATTGATCACCGGAGACCAATAATGGGTTAGATGTATGTGTATAGTAGGGCCTACAAATATTCGAAATTGATCTATTCGAATATGGTTTGTGAAATAAATATTTTTTAATACTCCATGGATATTTCCTCAGCGTCCTTCGAATTATTTTTTTCCATTTTACGTTCCCCTGTATTGGTCAACAGTTAGTCTATCGTCCTGGTCATAAAATAAAATTGTTTATTATTATTTATTTATTTATATGAAAGTATTGTTTTAGTAAAAAAGATAACTGGCTTTCGACAAAATCATCGTTATTGTTAAAATATGTATGAACGCGTATTATTTTTTCATTTATTCACTAATAAACGGTATAAATAGCCTTTAACATACATAAAAAACATATATTGAAGAAAAAAAAAAACAATAAAGTATACACTTAGGAAATAAAAAAGTAATAATCTATCCATTAAAACGTTCAATCAAATATAAAATTTGTATAATAGAAGTAAGCGTACATAAAAATGATATACATTTGGACTCAAAATAAACCGGAACATAAAATAAAAAAGTATAATGAATACAAATAACATAAGAAGCAGGGTAAAGTCATAAAATATAAAAAAAAACACGAGAAATGTTTCTCTCATAGAGTAAATGTCTATATCGTCCGTTTGTACTTATGTTTGGATTGCATTATAATTTCACCTAAATAATAGTATTCATTCCCGATATCACGGAGACGACTGACTTTAAATATATTATAAAACTAATCAGAATGTAAAGATATTGAATATTTATTCAAATGACCGAGAAATACTTCTGAATACTATGTAAATATTCGATCTTGGACGAATGATTCGAATAAAAAAAATGGAATGTCCAAAAATGGGTGAATACTTATTATTGGTTACGTGTTAAATTAATATTTGACACAATACCTTTTGGTACCCCGAGAAGCAATTCATAATAAAATACTTCGAATGCCGAATATTGTAGTTGAAAGCTCTAGTACGTAGTGGAATAACTACCAATATGGAATGGATTTCGATCTTTGGAAGGATTATCATCATTTATTCAGAGTGGCGTCGTTAGCTTTTATGCGGTGCCTTGTACTATCGCCAGCTTTCCCGCCACAGGCGTCGGCTCAAAAGCGATTTTTTTTAAATATTTACGTATGCCCTCCTTCGTTGTTGGAAACGGCCGCAGTTATTCGCAAACAAATCAGTTTTAAATATAAAAATAAATATGATTTATATGTTTATGTTTTTTTTTCACACAACGGCATAAAGTCGGTACAGTGCGACGACGCCTGATCGTTTTCCTATTGAATATATTTTTTGAATCACTGATTGTCCCGATAGAAACATCAGCTTCAACTTATCACAAAGAAGTTAGTACCAGTGTGCTGCCTGCAACCCCAACAGCTGCAGGCACATGAAATGAATGGAGTTCTCTACCTCTCATGAAGATCGGTGGAGCGAAGAGCCCTAACATTCAAATAAGTTTGGACGGTCTTTAAAAAAACGAGTTGTTTGTGGCCAACGCTAATATCCTCACTGCACAGTGTATTCAAATTTTGTATGGAAATTTTCTAGGATTTTCGTGAAATGAGTTTGTTAAATATTTTAGTATGAAAACTTGATAATTATTCAATGCTATTTATGAAAATGTCGTGCCTTTTTAAAAAATTGAAAATCAAATTTATTAAATTTTAAGTTTCCCGTTCCTTGGGGTCACTTAGAAATATTTGAAATCCAATTCTTCTTCGTCCCCCCGGTGCACCATTCATAATTCTTCTTGGAACGTCCACTTAGCCCATTCTCTGGATGTGTCCGGCCCATCTGAGTCTTTCGATTTTTATTTCACATCGGATGGTGAGATCCTTGTACAGATCATACAGTTCCTTGTTGTATCTTAAAAACTAGGTAGGTACTGAAATTTAAAGTAATTGAAAAAAAAAATATTAATATCAAAATTTGTAATAATTATTAGCATTTAAAAAAAAAAATAACACGTTAAATACTTACCTACGTTAAAAACGCATCAATTTTTTATTAAATTTACTAAAGATTCTTGATATTCGTTTTATCTCCTTTTTTATTTATGATTAGATCATTATAACCATGTTCCAAACCAAAGTTACTAATGTAACTCAAGTGAGGGGGTAGAAATTAAATTGAATTTCTTGTCTTATAAATATGTCAATATTGTGTTAAATTCCTAATTATAATCCTAATTATAAGTCTAATTATGATTCAAAGTTAATTTAAACAAAAATGTCCTCAACAGCAGTAGCGGAATTGATTATAGAGGCATGAAATCTTATAATAACGAAAATCTTATAATTTTTTAATGGTTTTATTGCAATCACACTACAAGATTGGAAAATTGAAACGTATGTTGATACAATACTTTGCAGGTCACAAATGTAAATATTATTTTGGCATGTGATTTTAAAATATTTTTCGTAGTCTTTAACTATGAAAAACGTTAAATTTTCTACATTTTCCATTTTGGTTTCAAAGTTTGCGTAGTCTGAAGGTTCTAAGCACGCCCCTGCTCAGCAGAACTGTTACTTTAAACTATATAAATTTTGTAGTACACAAGTGATATTCTTGTCATTTTCATTTATTTATTTTATTTCTTCAAAATAGTCAAAAAATTCTTGAAATTATACATTTCATTAGAATTTTAGTGTGTTTTCAGAATCAGACACAATGTGATGTATGTATTACTCAGAAAAAAACTTTATTAAAATGTTTTTCATAACAAATTTTGACAGGAGCGTGCGTTCGTCATACGTTTATTTAATAATAAAGCGATTCATTTGTTGTTTTACGTTTCGTGTCGTTTTCAACGAAAACACACACCCCATAGTATAATGTACACTAATAAATCCATCAAATTACGCCCATAAATTATATTGCTTTTAAAGCCGTGCTCTTGAATTATATTTTTTTGTGTCGTTTTCAATTTTCAATTGAATCACGTGGCAACAATAATTAAAACATACCTGCTCGTGTTAACGGCGTAAATAATGAATTGATAATACTTAGTGCAATTATTACTCCTTATTTTGTAACACAATACACCCACAAGTTTCGCGATTCCCTATAATTGGATTATTTACGTAACATGCGAAAACTGAAACCGCGGATATTTAGTTATTTTTAAAACTTTTTGTGTACTTTCATAACGTTCAACGGAATCGATTATAGTTTGAGATTTCGGACCAAAATTTCGTCTGGATGAAACTAAATAATAGTATGTTAAATATTATTTATTTATTTAGTAACTTCTTGCACATTTAATTGGTACACTGGCGGGCTTATTGCCAAACGGCAATTTCTTCAAACCAACCAGAGTTTATGTGAATATACAATCTATGGCATTAGTGTACATGACAAAAATATTTCTACAAAATAAATAAACCAATAATTTTAATCGACTTCATGTTGATATCATACTATGACATGTTTGAAATGTTTAATCGAAATTCATTTGTCAAAAATTTCTAAACGCTTTAACTTTCCGGAAAATTCTATTATAATTTTTGTGTAAAAATTGTAAAAAACAGAAATAACCGCCAAAAATGTATTTGCTCTACTCCATGTAGAGGGTGTATTTTTTATAAAGTATTTATATTTAACTTTATTACTGGTTTGTTTGAAAAAATATTTAGAACAAACTAGCCACATGCTTGGGATTTTTCCTTCACTTGGAAGTTTTCATTTGACCAATTGATTGCAATCAAGCCAAATGTAGAGGTTATTGATGTTGCTATAACTACAAGCTATTGCAAGCCTGTAAATTGAACGAATTGTGCACAGATCAAACTCGCAGCCGATTGGAATAGAAAATGGTGATTATATTAGGTTTTGTTGGATTTGGTAAGGAAAGGTTAGTTAAGGTTAGTTCGTTACAATCGCCGAAGGAATGACGGAGGATAGAAACTATACAGGTCGTCCTAGAGGCAGTTTTATGGACCAGATGATCGGTGATGTGCGCTGAAGCAGCTACTAAAAAATGAAGAGGCTGGCGGTCAACAGAGATATGTGGAGAGATGGAGCAGCGCTTGGTACAAATTAATCGTAGAATTTCAACCACGATGAAGATATGTTAAGTTGCACTGTGTTTCGGTACATTAAACATAATTTATTGTTTGCTATTCCTTTTGATGTGGCTTAGGTTATGCTCGTCCCAAAACCGCGATTGGCGAGGTACGGCTGGAATCGCTTTATGTAGGTCCAGTTTGGCTTTCACTTGTGTAGGTTTGTCCGTAGCTCGGTGGTATTAATTTTTAATATTCCCCATTACCCTCGCCAACATTTACCTCCCATTTGTCTTCATATTCGACCCAACAGAGGATTTTCTTTGTATTGTTTTTTTTTTTGTTTCGACGCTACACTCTCGTTCGCAACACAGCGCTCGGCCATTTGTGGGACATTTCCCTCCATTATGTGTTTTTAATGTCGTTAAATTAATATTTGGCGATATTGTCGAAAATTAAGTGCGGTGTTTCCAAATTTACTTCGTCACAATAATGTATACAGCTGTAATTGAATGTGCTCGTAATAAAAGACCCCGAACAAAATATTGTTTATGTTGATGAAACAACAAACAAACATATTTTGTTCTCTCTTTTCATTTCAAATGCAATTGTTCGGATTAATTTGATTCAATTTAATTTAATATCCCAACAAAGCTGATCAACCTAGTAAAACTTACAATGTCGAATGTTGAATGTCGAGTTAGGATACAAGAAGACCTAACCGCTCTGATACCAGCCATACAAAATAACAGTATGAATATACATATTATGTAAATCGAATATTTTTAAAGTTGCATATTTAGGCAAATAATAGAGACGAAGTTGGAATATTACTGGAGAACCAGATACTCAAGGCATCTACGAGGCTCACGACCCGTCGTCGGCTGGTTTGCGTGATCACTTTGATTGCTTGCACAACGTTAACCAATTATGCTTTGTAAGGATACGCCATGGAAATTACATGTACTTATGCTTTTGCTATCTTCTTATCTAATCCATTAATTTATTAGCAGTATGTTGGTCGTGGTAGGTATACGAAAAGGTAGGTAAGTACATATACAGTGGAGATCTCATGTTGTGTTATATTGTACCCATGTCAAGTATAATACAATGAGAGAGTTGACATGGTGTGTTTCTGTTGTAAATTGTTATGGCATACCATTGGTAGATATGGGGAGGGGTGGAGGGGGGTCGATGGGGAGTTGCTGTCCTTCGCATCTTATTGTTTTATTATTTCTTTTGTCGACTTGTCTTTTTTTATTCGTTTTGTGTTTTGTTTCTATCTATTTTGTACGGGAAAACCTCATAGATTTGTAAAATAATACATATATTTGTATGACACACTTTTATTTAGCAATACTATTTTGACTTTGAAAAATCAATATAAACATAGACCACAATGCTCTCTTGGCTGTAAGCCGAGAGAGCCAGAACATAACCAGTTTATAATTAGAGCTTCTTATCAAAATAGCCTTCACGTGGCCATTTTGGACTTTCTTTTGATGAACGTCCCTTTCTTGATTTACCTTATTCAAATTGTTAAAAAAGTCACTTCGACAAGAATTCAACATTTGTGTCAAATATATTAATGTTCCACAACCCGCATAATACATATTCATTTTTTATTATTTGTCGTGTGTTTACAATGAATTATATAATTTTTAATGTGAAAATTACCAAAAATACAGTAACAGTAAGAATTCTTATTTTTTTGAAGATTCACAACTATACATTACATTGTTACATCTACATAATATAGGTAATAATTTAACAGCCAATAAGAAGATAGGAAAAAAATATATATCAGATATTCAGGTCGAGAGCTCCGATCCAGTCCACAAATGCAGGTGTCAACTCGTAAATATCCATCATTGAGCCTTCATATAATGCACGGACGCTGCATTATTCTTGTAATATGTGCTGCATCGTTTGAAAGGGATGGTCTCAACGCCTCACTTTGTCATGAGATAGTTACAGCGTCCGTGTCCAGTGCGGATCCTATATTTAAAGAGTTCCACAGTCTTGTCTTCTTGGTAGATCGAAACTTGGAGATATGATCGTCGGAGTACCCATGTATCTATTATCTTCCAGGTTTGATTTATCCCAGTCATTGGGCCCAGTCTCATTCAAGCTGAAGTCCTCTCTCGCAGGTTTCTTGATGTATAAGTTTTTTTTCTTTTTTCCATTAATTTACCAGGAATCAAAACAATCTATGCACAAAGGCATTAATACTTTCAGTAATAATGATGCAAATGCTCTGTAATTGAGTTTTAAACTGATCACGACTGGTTTCGGAGTTATACATCTTCCATCGACAGGTGCATAATAACAAAGTTTATCTAATTTGAACCACAAATTTACCGTCAAATCCATTGATCTTTCGTTATAAATTCCTTGTACCTAAAAGATATGTAAATCTTCATGCAGGAAACACAAATTTTACAAACATTCTTCTTCTTCTGCAACAAAGCTTAATACACTGACATCGCAGATGCTTCTTGTCGAAGAAAGAAAAAATTCCGACAAGATGGTGTTTTTCGAATTGCGAATAGTGCAATTTTTCTTTGTCGTTACAATGGTTTGTATTTTTTTGTAAACGTAAGTTTATTGTAGTTAGATTTCCACTCATTAAATTTTAACCTCAATCATTTTCAAAAATGGAAAATTAACATTTCTCACCGGAATAATAACGTCAAAAAAATTCTTTGTCCGTTGTTACATAGATCAAATTTGATGGAAAATAAAAGCCTCCTGACTAAGTAAAATTTTAATTTACGTGAGATGTATTAATATAATAAGTTGGTAGATAGATATCTAGGTAATGTCCGAGTGAGTTTTGTGAAATTAATTATGAAGTTGAGAATTAAAAGTTTTCTGCCGCAAAACCTAAAAAATACCAAAACGGAAGCCTCACAAACGAAACGGCTGCTATGAATTTATTCTGACATTCACTCCAGAACAGGATATATTGTCTAGAAAGATCTCATAGTGTTTGAACTCATAGGGGCTTGCTGTGAGCCATCGGCTTAGAATTGTTTTCAGTAAATTATTAAAATTTGAAAACACTATAGGCAAAATAGCATTTTACATAGTTTACCATCCATTTTGAGTATTTCCTTTTTAGGTGAGACGAGACTCGTAATACGTACACGCGTGGTGATTCGCACCCGCGCACCTGTCGCTGGTCACCCCACATTGTGTGATATGACGTGATGGTTTATGAATAAAAAACACGAGGGTATTTTTATTTTATTTTGTGAAATTAATATCAAATTAATATAATATTATTATAACGTAAGAACGTTTTCACAGAATACTTGGCATTATAGAGGTCTAAATATTTTCAATAGAAATAAATAGAAAATAGATAATTTCAACTCAATTAACACAAAAAAGAATTATGAATTGTACTCTTACGATTTTTAATTGTGATTTATTTCGATTTATATTTTGGTCTATGATACAGAAGTTATGCTTCCTTATATGATGAAGTCCAATTCATCTCTTAGATTGTCTTCCAGGCGGATGAATTCCAGATGGGATCTCATGCAAGTCTGACGCCGTTCTCTTCTAGATCTACTCCATCGAACAATGTCTCTTATGGTACAAATTTTTAGAAAAATATAGACTTAAATGTATCAATCCTGAGAATGCTGGCTGTGTTTAGTGAAAGCGCCTAGGCTTCTATTTTACACTAGCCTTTGTGGATATAGACACAGTTTATAATTGTGTTTTCAGTCTGGATCTGTGAGACGATTAATATTGTAAGTCTCCAGAACGTGACAACTTGTAATTGGGTGCGTGTTAAATTTATATTTGACATAGTACCTGTTAATTGTCTGAGAAGCAAAATTATATAAATTAAATTAAATAACATTCGTTCAAATAAATGGGTACATTTATTTGTAGTTTAAATATTTAAAAGAACATTCACCGTGTTCAAAAATATATTAATATCAATAATCTTTATAGGTATATGATTCGTCAAAACAACATTTATTTTATATTTATTTATTCCGATTACTTTAATAATAATAATAATAATAAAATAATTTTATTGCTTTATACAACGTGGCGGACTTATTGCCCGCAGGCAATCTCTACCAGTCAACCACCTTTTAAAGCACTTCGTGGTATGGCTCCTACTTACCTCTCCGAACTGTGCATTCCGCTTTCAATAAATGACAGACAATCATCACTTCGTTCTGCGCTGCCTCTTCATCCATGGTTGGGAAATTAGTTGAAATAAACAGGGTGCACACAACTAATTTCGGTGATCGTGCATTTGCTGTGGCAGGACCAAATGCATGGAATAAGCTCCCACACACCCTCAGACAAACCGAAAATATATCTTCGTTCAGAAAAAAACTCAAAACGCACCTTTTTCGCAAATCTTACCAGAGCCGAAATGATACAACGTAATCATTTTTTCAGCGCCCTTGAGGTGAGATATTCACAAAAACGGCGCTATATAAATTATCCAAATTTATTATTATTATTATTATTATTATACTTTAATCAGTTTTGTTTGTAAATGCGTCTTCAAGATGATGAGTCCACCACTAAGGACACCTATTTTTACTCCTCATTACCCATAGGGGATAAAGTGGGGAGTTTTGATATCCACAATATTTAAGGTTATTTTTTATTGTAGATTATCAATTAATATTATGATAAGATTATATTCTGAAAATTTCTTCACAATGAATCTGTTTGTGTATGTGCAGTGTGCTATGTGTAAAGGGTATATCTAATACTATCATAGACCCCATTAGATTTTGAAGGAAAACTGATCAGTGCTGTTCAACTTTTTTACTGTTAAATTGGTAAAAAGGCACATCACTTTCATATGCATCCGTTTCATGAAAATGCTGAATATTTTCCATACAAAATTTGAATACTTCTTCGTTTAAATATGTTATAGGTGAAATTTTGGTACAGCGAATCCCAGTTTGATTATGAATGTTCGTAGGGGAACTGTCCCACAATCACGCTTTAATTTTTTTGTGTTCCTACAAAAAGTGTAGGTATATTTTTATTTAAAAGGATTATTAGCTCCAGTTTAATTTTTATTAAATAATAAATTGTATAGTTAACCTACTTTTTTGTTGTTCAGCTGTCCAAATAACCGCGAGAAATTACCGACAAAGGGCAAAAAGTTTACGGGCATTTTTTATTCTCCATTAACCTGAGTTGAATTTAAATTTTGGACTTTTTGTAATTTAAATATACTCTCAGTGATTTTTATTTTTAAACTCCGTAGGTATTAATTTTCCTTTAACTGAATATGCTGTTCCTATATATTCGACCAACAAACGTATCATGTTCGAATAAACAGAAAATTTGTTTTGGTCATAACATTACTTTGCTAATATGTATATTCATCAAGAATTTGTTTAATATTTTTTTTTTTTATTTTTATTTATTTGGCAAAGAGAATGCCATGCCTTTACAGGGAAACCTAAACTGGCATGGCATTAAAAAGAACAACAAACATAATTACAAAGTAATACATAATCAACAAAATAATACACAATTTAAGAAATAATACACAATTTAAATACAAAATAATACACAATTAACAAAACAAAATAAAAAATACAAAATAATACACAATTTAAAAAATACAGTTTATGCAATACATAATACAATTTAAAAATAAAACATTATAAAATTGAGAAAATTGTTTTCACTGATATTGAAGACGTCAACTTCGCTCGACAAAATGTTGAACATTGAACATATAATGGTGTGTATTGGAGACAGACTTGGCTAATAAATTTGTCCGACTGTATGGCTGCAGAAACAACGCGTGATTTCTTCCTCTGATGTAATTAATTAATAGGAGCATGTATGCCTATTTCACAAAGTAAACTAGGATTATATACTAACCCATTTACTAGTTGGAAAAAGTATTTCAATAGACAAAATAATCTTCTGTTTTCCAAGGAGTTGTATCCAATCATGCCTAATAAAAAAGCAGATGGATATAACCAAGGATATGTACCATACGTCCGAAGGTAGCAATATCTGAGAAATTTTTTGTGAACTCTTTCGATCATAATACAATATGTAGCCTCATATGGAGACCAAATAATTGAGTTTGTTTCGAGAATACTCAATACAAGTGTATTGTATAAAGTTTTGATAGTGTGAAGGTCTTTGAATTTGTGGCAATGTCTTAATATGAACCCGAGCATTTTGTATCCTTTTGCAACTAATTTAAGTATATGCTCGTAGAATGTAAGTCTAGAGTCGAATACTATACCCAAATCTGTTGTTGTATTGACTCTTTCCAGAATATTGTTGCCTAGTTTATACGTAAAGTGAATAGGATTTTTTGATTTACTATAAGATAAAACATGACATTTTTTTAAAACTAAAGGATAGTTTATTTTTTATTGCCCATTCACCAATCGAGTCGATATCGGATTGAAAAAGATGGCACCATTCAGGATTAGAAATTGTTGTGAATAATTTAAGATCATCAGCAAAAATAAGATAATCTGCAAATTTAATGGTGTGACCAATGTCATTGATAAATAATAAAAATAGCAAAGGCCCCAAGATAGATCCCTGAGGAACGCCAGAAAAAACAGGAAATTCGGAAGAAATTGCACCATTGAAACTAACATATTGTCTACGATTTCGAAAGTAATCCACAAAAAAGTATATCATACCTTCCGAGAAGCCGAATTTACCAAGTTTCATCATAAGAATGTCAATGTCTACTCTGTCAAATGCCTTCTCAAAATCATAATAGGTAACATCAACCTGGTGACCCTTATCCATGTGTTTCGATATATATTGAGTAAGTTGCTGGAAACGGATTTTTTCGGTCTAAAGCCGTGCTGATTTTCATCTAAATGAGGTTGAACATGACTATAAATCTTTTCAAATAAAATAAATTCAAAAATCTTTGCAATTGCTGCTAGTATCGCAACAGGGCGATAGTTAGATATATTACATTTGTCACCTTTTTTAAATACTGGCGTTATTTTGGTTGATTTCCATAAATGAGGGAAATTTCCGGTAGATAAGCAAGTATTAAAAATATGGCATAACGGTTTTGTAAAATGATCAGCACAACCTTTGATGATAAAACCTGGTACTTCGTCGACTCCAATTGATTTCGGCTTTTTTAATTTCTTTATTGCATTTTGAACATCGTTTACAGTGACTGATGTTATGTGAAACGGTGGAGCAATATTAGTATCTGTGGCATCAGAGCCAAGAGGATTTAGTAAAGGTGGAGTATTACTATAAACGGATCGAAAGTAATCAGCGAATGCTGTGGTAATGCCATTGGGACATTTAATTTCCTTTTCATTGTAATTCATTGCAGTATGTTTAGATTTAGATTTTTTTAAGTCGTTTATATACTTCCAAAAATCGTTTGCATTTACTTTTAATTTTGATTCTATGTCCAAAAGATACTGAGAAAAAGAGATTTGAATATCGCGTTTAACATCGGCACGTAATTTAGAATATTGTATATAATATTCAGATTGAAGTTTATTTCGTTTCCACTTGACGTGAAAGCTGTGTTTAAGTTTGATATTTCGTATAATTTCAGGTGTAAACCATTTAGGATATGACCGACTTTTATTTTTATCAGAGTGGTAAGGAATACAAGTGTCAAAAATGTCGTACAATGTTGAATAGAATGAGTCGCATGCATCATTTACCGAAATGCAAGAGTATACAGATTCCCAATTACAACTTGATAACAAATATAATAATAATTAATAATAATTTCCCTTTTAAAAATTCCATTTAGGATTAGGGTGATTTTTTTTATTTATTTTATCTTTTATTATTGTTGATTTTTTTATATTTTCCGTATACTTGCAACGCATTCTTATAAATAAACATGGATGGTATGCATCTTCATTGACAAGAGGATCATCACAATGTTCCACAGTCATACAGTTTTGCTGAAAGTTACATAATACTAAATCTAATATGTTACTATTTATCTTATTTTTTACCGAATTTAGTTGTTGAAATCTCAAAAAAGTTTCAAAATAGCTAAATTCATGTTCAAAATTTTGACTGGAAGCAAAGTTGAAGTCACCCAATATTAATATATTTTTACTCTGTAAACTATGATATTCACTTTCAATTTTGGTAAAAACATCAATATGTATATTCATCATGCATTTTGTTTCTACGTATTCCACAGACTTCGTGTTCGATCCTCTTCTCGTATACTTTTGTTCATTTTTTTTAAACTCTTATTATTTTTCATTTATTCTCTCATTTATTCATGTCTTAATCATTTCAATCAAAATGTTTGTATTTAATTTTACATTTGTCTTCTTCCATTATTTTGTAATACTCATGTTTCTTTTTCGTCATAAAAAAATCTTGTTCTTCTTGTTCTTCGCACTTGTTATTCGTCTTGTTCTTCGCACTCTCTTTCGCTATCTTATTTCGAAACATAGGGTTCAAAGCAGTTCTTCTTAGAACTACTAACCGTTGGCTATTGTTTCTCTAACTTGAGGATTCGATGAACTAGGCTCTTCCATTCTTATGTATTGCAGCGGCAATTGCTATGTAATTAATGAGCGTCAAATGTATGTCAAGAGAGAGGAATTTGGCGTTCAGTTTTCTCTGCTTACCCTAATTAAAGATATGGCGCGATGGTATGGTATGGAATGGTATAGTCATAATGGGTCGATGGCAGAGCGGTTAGCGCGCTGGGATAGTAATCCAATAGTCGCGAGTTCGAATCCTGCCTCGACCGATACCGTTGTTCGATGGAGTCGATCTAGAAGAGAACGGCGTCAGACTTGCATAAACTGCAGTTAATGAGGTCCCAACTGGGCATCGTCCGCCTGGAAGACAATCTAAGAGATGATAGGACAGTTGGCCTTAATCATATAAGGAAAAATAATTTCTGTATCATAGACCAATAGGTTTTAGATGGGCCGATGGCAGAGCGGTTAGCGTGCTGGGCTAGTAATCCAATAGTCGCGAGTTCGAATCCTGCCTCGACCGATATCGTTCACCTATAGCACAAGCATTTATGCTTATTCTAGGGAATGTAGGAAGATGTATATGTACTTGTTTAACAAAGACATATTCATTTTATTAAAAATATAGCTACAGCTAAGTACTCTTCGTTACACTTCAATGTCATGTTTGGCAGATACTCATATCATCCTGGATCTTCTCATATTCAGAAAACATATATTCTTCTAGTCCTATGTATAACCCACCTGTACAGGCTTTTGTTGAAAACCATCCTTTCATCAACCAGCAGGTATAAACATATTTTTTGTTTAACCATCTTCTTACTTACATATTCAGCCTGTGATTGCGTTCAGTAATGGATAAGGGCCTCCCGCTTGGACTTTTACTGGTATCTTTCCTGTTCCACCCCCCGCCATTATGAATCCGCCACTTTTGTTATATCACCGGAACATTTGGTCTTGGGCCTTCACATGATTGTGTGTCCTGTTCTTGGCCTCCATTGAGAGGAAATTTGCGTTCACCTACCCCACTTAATTGGTATCATCCTCGGAGCTGCTCCTCGTCTGACAAAACATGGAACTACTATCAAGCATATTTCATATCACTATCCTCAACATCAATCCTAACCTCAATCTCAACCTCAACTTCAACCTCAACCTCAAACCTCAACCTCTTGGCATTCAATCTATATCAACCTTTCTCCATCGTCCACCGACATCCGAGATATATGACTCTTACAACTTCACTTTTGGCCACATCCGCTACTTCTGTGTTCTCTCAAACCAATTCATTAGTTTTGCGGTCCCTTAACGAGATATTCTTCAAAATTATTTTTTCTATCGCTTTTTGTGTCACTATAAGCTTTTTCACTTTTATCTTAGCTAAAGCGGATGTTTCAAAGCCGTAAGTGAGTACAGAGAGTAAGCAAGCATCAAAAACTTTTTAAACCTGCGATTATATTAAAATTTACATACCCACATATTATATTCCTTATTGTGTTTTTGTTTATAGAATGGAAAAACAATATCACCAAAAGAAATAAAATGCTCCTTTAAATCTTTAATTTTCATCGCTGGGTTATATTTTCCTCAGCGCTTTAAAACTTGGATAGGTCCAAGAAAATTCGGCTTTGCACAAAATATCCCCAGACCAAAACTTAACGAATTTCAATAATAATAATATTATCAACTTCATTATTCTGTTTACTCTATAAATGTTAATGTTCAACTCTCAATTCGAACAACAATATTACTCTTTGGAGGGAAAACGGAGTAAAAAAGTTTAATTCGTTTTAAATTACTTTTGTATTGTTAATCTAATTAAGGCACTCGGGCTTTTGATTTTAGAACATGATATAGCTTTTTAAGATTTTTATTATTTCATTTTGAAATAGACAATCTATTTGTCATTAGCAAAAAAATACTTATGTTATTTTTGTTCGTTTCAATTTGTATTTTGTTCACGTAACATCGACACTAAATTAACGAAGAATTGATAAACCTCTATTACTGGTCTTTATCGATTTGATCATATTGTTGATGAACAAACGAAATTTTTATGTTTATTTCTACCATTCCCTTCTTTTCTCTTTTCATTTCTCTGGTTTGCTTTGTAACAAAACTTTTGCGGTGATTTTGTGAATAAAATAATTTATATTATTTATGGTGTGATGATGCGTTTGTAAGTAATAATATAATGGAGTTAACAAAATAAATTATCCTTTTCAATTCTAATCTTTTATTTTGAACTGCAAGATCTTAATTTTATTCTGTACAAAATTAACAGAAGGGGTCCTTACGCTGATCCTTGAGGCATTCCGGATTTCTAAATTTCCAATGTCCTCATTCCACAATGACTCGAACCTGCCTGACATATGTGTTCACTTGATTTTGAAAAAGTCTAATAAACCAAATAATCTTAGAATCGTTTTCTTTAATCCTAGTGGAAACGTGTATTTTATTTTTTTTAATTTTATATTTATTTATAATCTGGCGGAAAAATCATATGTTTCTCTCTGTGTAATTAAATTTCTTTTCTTCTGGAAGATTCACGTTAACATTTTTAAGCTGCTCGCTGCAGTGCTGGAAAATATCATGGCTCGAGAGCTCCCTCAGATTTTTCCCGCCATTATTTTTAATCTAACCGCTAATAACGCGGTTGAATTTCGCAACCGCCATTTTGTTTTCGCAACCGCAAATGGCGCCATTTTTACTCTTTTATTCCTTTTGGACGTTTGGTCAATTTAACGTTTGGTACTTATTACTCCGCAGGTATTGTTATGTGAAATGATTCCACGTTATGTGGTTTTGGTTTTAAACCGTTATAATCTTTTCATGGCTTGTTTGTATTTTGCAATATTCGTGATATTAAAAGTTGTGCTAGCGTGAAATTTCTAACTATTTTTTAGATTCATGAAATATCAGTGCTTTGAGATAACATCTTAAGCCATTTTTTTACTATTCTTTAACAAAAACATCTTGCTTTAAAGAAATCCCTCGAAAATAAGTCATTAATCACTACCAACGTGTTTCTCTGGACAAAAACGTTGGTTTTTGTATTTTGACTTGGGGACCAGCTTGTAGCTGTTGTGTGTTAGTTCTTGGTTACATTGATGTTTCTTCGATGAATTCGCTTAACACCTAGAACTTTTATCCGGAAATCGCTGTGCTGTATTATGAACCGGTGTTTATCTAATTTTCTTATGACTGGTGTGAATCTGCTAAATGATGGTTTAGGTCGTCCAAGATTTGTTATTTAACGTCAATATGTAATGTACACTAATGTTTAGTTTCATTTTGTTTATTAATATTTTCTGAATTTCTTTTATGAGCTCATACTTTTTAAGTTACACAATGAATCCGGTGCAGGTTAGCTTTGTTTGTCTGGTTGTCGACGTTTTATTCGACGAATTGATTTTTAAAATAAGTAATTTTCAACAAGCAAATATTTCTTTCCATGAAGTAAATGAACAAAACATCGTTGTTTAACAAATTGTTGTGAGATCTACTTTCTTTTTTTATATCCAACGTTTTTTTTTATTGTAGCTTTTTAATAAAGAAAAGAACTCCAAGTAAATTAATTAACTATTTTGTTAGTTCTTTTGGCCTTACGAAATTTCTTTCTTTGTCGATAGTAGGTTTCTGTTTAACTAAAATTATGAAAAAATTATATTTAATTTTACGTTCTACTTAAATTTTTCGCAAACGCGACTCCCATTCACCGGTATCGCTCTATGCTGAGCATCGTTAGAATGGTCAGGAAGGTTTCTGTTTGTTTATCACAATACCAAATCTAGAATTCACATTCTGACCCCGTCCAACGTCTACTTAATTTTTTTTTTCTGCCATAATTCACTAATATCAAAAATTGTACAATTGAATATTCCTTGATAAAAAATGAACAAATCATTCAAAAATTTATGTAGTTTTAAATATGCATTCATGACAAATTATCGACTAATTTTGAAATCAAACCAAACTTGTTGAATGAAAAAATATCTAAATGTTGTTAACAAAATAATTTTGACTATTTTTAAATTGGTATACCCACAGACAGGCTGTGCCTTGTAGGATTTTTGTGTACACGGTTGATTTATTGTGATTGATTTAATGTCTATGTATATTGTATGTTAACCATGTACCAAATCATAAATAAATAAATAAACGTATCATATCTATGCCTTTCCAATTCTACTTATTACTCTTTTATTACTCTTCGTGTTACGGGGAATATGTTCCCTTCTTCAGTAGGATAATTACTCGAAGCGGCGTTAAACAAGGTTTTACAATCTTCCTCTTCTTCCTTAAGCCATATTTCCACTGTTGGATCTCTTCTTCTAGATATTTCCTCTCATCTCTTCTTTGATTTACTTTTAAATATAACATAAGCAAAAAGTTTTCCGAAGTATTTTTTTACTTTGTTAGATTTAAGTGTCTAATTATATCCTATCGCCATGATACAACGGTTTGATTTTTGAAAAAAAAAATAAAGTTTATTTTATTCATTTATAATTGGGCACGAGTTTTATGCCTTTACCCGAATTGCGATGTTTATTTTTGGACATTTTCTCAATTATTAGTAAATTTAAATCAAAGGCGGTTTCGAAATGAAATAATTGCCTCCGATTGCGGAACCCGGTGGTAAGCAATTTTACCCAAGGTTATTGATCAAATTTCGAAATATTAACCACCATTTTAAAGTGTTGGTACAATTATTTTCAAATAATGAGAAGGATTCGGTTTTTCGTTATTGTTAATAATTTATGTTTCAATTCATATTTACACGGATCAAATCATTTTTTTTATTTATTTAATCATTTTGCACACGTGATAATAACCGTGTTGTAAAATTTACAGTACCGTTTAACACCCGTCTAGGCAAAAACGTTACCAATAACGTTTTTAACGCTGTGTATCATATCAGTTGGTCAACGACTGTGTATCTCTCATACAAATTTTACACATCGCTTGCACGCCTGTTCTAGGTAGTTTAGCGGTGTTTTCTGACAAATTTCATCTATCAAAAATCGAATTTGATTTATACAAGGTGTCCCGGAAGTCGACGTCAAGCCGGAAACGGGTAACAGGCTAAGTCATAATAGTAATCAGAAAAATAAAATAAAAAATCTATGTTATGTATTTAAAAAGTTATAGGTATTTAAAAAAAATGAAAAAATCGACACTCTGTGACGGTTTTTTCACTCCTGTTACTACAGATATCTTTTTTTTTATAAATTTTTTCTGTTATGTAATCCCGAATACTGCTTCTTTAAATTCTGACCTTAAATTTTAAGCCAGCTGCTCCAGCTTGGAAGTAAATCTCACTTTTTGCCCAACCAAAAATTCAAACTTAATACTTTGCCCAGTTTTAACTGACCATACTGAAAAAAAAATGTACTAGGTGAGTTTGGCAAGTAACTTCAAAAGTTGGCGCATTTAACAAAGATTCCAAAATGGTATGACACTTGATATTTTATTTCTTAGATTGCGGACATTTTTTTTCTTTTCCAATAAAACACAAGTTTGAACAATTTTTTTTTACTTACTTAAAAATGATTTTAATGTACCCGTGGCTTTTCTCAAGGCCGTAACTTTGATATTCCAGTTAGAGTGAGACGGAAAGAGTCATTTTATGAAGTGTGAGCGAGACAGATAGTGACTCTAACGTGATAGAGACGACGGTGAGGATCATCGGGCGTCACTATCTGTCTCGCTCATACTATCGATGTGAGGAAATTATTCGTTATATTTTCCATATTATTATTTTGAAATGTGAAAAACATATTAAAATATTAACTACGACAAACATCAAAATTATAATTGCGGATGGGGGTTGGCGGCTTTGCGCATGCGCGAGTGCGAAATTACAACGTTGTCGGATTATTTTTTGTTGTACTCTTGTTGTAGCTACACAGTCGTTATACAGCGTTTATTAGTAAGATTTTCAAATAATCGCTGCACGGGCTTTACACGGTGTGTACCTAAAACACTGGTAAACGGGTGTGCAGTAGATTTTTATTAGTAAGACTAATATGTGTACAGCGGCGGGCCTATTGTCATATGACTATATCGTCAAACCATCAATATCCATTTGGTGATGTTAATTGTGTAAGTGATATGTACCAATTTATTTGAATAAAATAATAGAAACAAATAAATCATATAACAATTGATACAATAAAAAGAAGCGGAGAGGAGAAGAGGGAACAAATATATGATGAGGAGAGAAATTTAAGTTTTATGAATGAGAATGCTTCGAGTTTCATTCTGAATTCAGAATTAAACTCGAAATTTCGTTGGGATGTGATTCCAGAGTCGTGCTACTTGTACGGAGAAAGATGTGGTGAAAAAATATGTATTGGTTTGTCGGTACGTTCACAGAATATATTAAATACTAGTTGCATGTAACACATGAGATCCAACTGTCGATAGCGATAGTATGTATAGTTGAAGAATAAGTACCAAACTATAAACCCATAAATCCAAATTATTGAATATTTTAGGATATTTTGTTTTCTATACAACACATGTAGGTATGTATGTCAAGATAGGATAGTATGGAGGTCAGTCTACCCAGAATATGAAAACAGCATGATGGTATGTATGTATGTTTGGAGATTTAAGTATCAAACTATTAAGTCTTCTTACATATATTATTGTGTATAGGCGACTGCCATACAAATTGTATGAAGCAATGTCGTCACTAAATTCAATTTTTATAAAAATAGTTTAAAAAAGTTTGAGATATATTACTATAATGTATACATTTACTATAGAAAAATTAATTTCTCTAGTTTACATGTTTCGGCATTTTTCGATATTTTTAAAATATATGGAAATAAAGGCAGTTAAAGACATAAATTTGTCATACCAATTTTTTACTTCTTAATAAAAACAGTTTGAGAAACCTTGGAACTGTTTTTCAAAATTTATTTCGAGATATTATATTTGACTATATTTGTACAAAATTTCAGCGTTCTGGCTTTTATAGTTTTTGTGATATACTGTGATGGGGTGCACAGTACTATCTCCTCAATTGAATATTGGGGATGGTCTTCTTCAATAAATAACTCAGCAGTTATCTCTGTAATCAATCTCTGTATTGTCTCAGTACGGGCCCTATGGCAGAATGCCTCCTACTCCTTCATACCAAGCCTATATAGGCACAACATCAGTCTCTTTCACACACGATATCCCTTTCACACTTACGTACACTACAGTTTTTGAGATATGTGGACAAATGCTATAAATTTAAAATGTTGATAACCCCTGACTGGAACAAAAATTCTAAATACTGAGTATAAAAGTTTTGTGTACCTAAAATTGTCTATATATTCTTAATCAATAAAATTGTCTATATATTCGGATCAAAAGTTATAAGGGGGGATGGACAGACACACAGACACACAAAACTCACATAAAATGTTCTACTCCGAATTCTGAGTAAATCTATGTATGTATGGGAACATATTATATACTGCGAAGCCTCTAAGTTGGTGTTTTTAGCATGCAAAAAGTCCACTACGCCATACAAAATGTTCCTTCGTACACGCATTTTGGCTTAATACTGTCGATTCATTCAGAGAATTGAATTCTCATGAACGAATCAACAGTTGGAATATTGTGCACATATATTTGAAATATAAATATAAGTACATTCCAAATACATTGTTTTCCATTTTTAACCGACTTACAAAGACGGAAAGGCTTTCAATCCGTAGTTTTTTATGTATGTTTAGCGATTACTATTTACTGCGTGGTTCGATTTGGACCATTCTTTTTTCATTAGAAAGGTCAAGATCTGATCATGGGATCAATGAGAAAATCATTTAACTCTTTTCAATTTTCACTTAAGCGATAGTAATTATTAAATATATCATCCGATTTTGTTGATTTCTTTTCTAATAGGATGAGAGTGCTTTAGAGGTGATCACACATATCGAGTTCTGATGAAAGGACTCACGAGAAAAAATCATCAAACTCTTCAACTTAACACGTATTATTGTATACCCTAGTTGTATAAAAGATATTATTACCTCTCTGATGGTATAAAAGGCAAGACAGCGCTTGACAGAGCATCGTAGTTACCAGCATCTACCGTGAAAGCATACATTTCGAAATTGTTCTCTAATTAATGTGAAAGTTGATATTGTGATATACATATTTATATAATTTTGAATTGTAAATATACATGTATGTAAGTAACTGAGCCTTTCTATTTCTTTCTTTTTCTTTGAGATTCCTACACGGCTTATCATAATTTAAGTTTGAAGTTAACTATTTCTAAATGCTTTTAATTACTAGCTTCAATATAGCAACAGGCTGCATTACCTCTATAGACTAAAAAAATAATATGTTTAATATTTTATCTGTGAATTATTATCTAGAAATAAATTACATATGTAGGTGTTTTGATTCACAAAAGTTTGTATATACATGTGTGTGTTTGAGGAAATTGAGTTCTTTGAAGCGTGAATTCTAATGTCGCAGCCTAATGTTCGACTATTACTTATCATGGAGTATAATTTATAGCTTGATTAAAGTGTGTAATATAATTACGTGTTATAATTTGTTCGAAATGAACATTTCAAATCAAACATTTGCACCAAAAAGTGAGATAAGATTGATTTTAGTTTGTATTTTCTAATATAGCCTCGACAATATCCTGTTCTTTGATCTATAGCCATTTTAGGTTAAGCGTAGCTATAACTCTAATCTTACCTAGCCCAATGAAAAAAAGATGAAATTATTTATCGTAAATCAACATTATACGTAAAATTCAGTAACTTTTTGAACTAAAATAGGAACGTTCTAAAATTTTAGAAATAAGGTCAATGGAACTGAATTTCATATATTGTAACTGACGTTGTTCCTAAAACTAAAATATACAAAATTAGTGCACCGTAGATAATAATTTCAACTCACACTGTCTATGGCGCAGACTACGCATGCGTACTGCGCACTGTTCGGCCATTTTTATTTATGTCGCCGTGATGTCGCCTAACCCAACATTACATTTCAATTGATCTGAGCAGATATTCTTTGGTTTTTATTTTCAACATTTTCCATTTTTATTTTTTTCCGTACTCAACTGATATTTTCAACTCAAATAAAATATCCCGGGCTGCTGTGAATACAAATAGTACGCTTTCAATAAGGTGTAAACTAAAATAAGAACGTTTTGACAGTTTATTAGACTAAAATGTGGAAGGTACGCACCTATTTTAGCCGGAACATTCTTTAAAAGTTATAGAATCGGACGTATTATGTCTTAAATTAACTAAGGCTCGAAAATAAACGCAAGTTATGCCGGCTGAACGTTAGTTTAAATATTCCAACTGTCAATTTGTTCAAGAGAACGTTGTTCTCTTAACATATCGACAAAGTATTGAGCCAAGATACGCGAGATTTGTATGCAGGTTCTATATTTTTCACGGTTTTTCCAACTTTGAAGTCAAAAAACACCAATTTAGAGACTTTGCAGCATATATGTTCCAACGATGGATTTTCTCAGAATTCGGAGTAGAATATTTAGTGTGTCTGTGTGTCCTCCCCCCCTTATAACTTTTGATCCGCTACAGAAATATTACAGAAACTTTGTCTCTGACAGACATCCCCTGTGTGACAGTGGTGGGGGCATAATTAAATGAAAAGTCCACTTAAAGTAGACCCGTTTATTCGTGACAAATTTTCATAAGCAGGTACCCTCCTACCGATCTCTTGTTACTTCCTACCAGCTATCTTTGTACTTACGCAGAGACCCGACCGAGAACAGTCGCTTCTCGTTATATCTTCGTACAAATTTTTATGCGACGCGTTATCGTACAAATTATTGTACGATGTATTAACGTACAAATTTTTGTGTAATTTATACGATGACATTTGTAATGATAAATTATCATTATTATAAAACTGGGACTTTTGCCGAATGCTCAGTGATGTGGGAAACATTCCATCTTAACAGTCAGTTTTCAGAGGAAAAAAATCTTAAAACAAAATATTTGTGATCATTTTGAGATATATAAACGTGGTTAAATAGAGAAACATTTCTTTAAAATCCCGTATTTTTGATTATAGGAATTGATTTTCACTACTTTCACTTCCATGGGGGGGGGGGGGGGGGCACTGGATGTGAAATATTGAATTAGTAAATCAAAGAAAATTGATTTTGCTTCTAAATAGTATGTATTTTGTATGAGACCATGTATGAATATCTACATAATGTTCTACATAATATTTATTTTGTATAACACCTGATTATATCTTCCTCTCCTCTTCCTTTCCTTATCCTTTAATTTTACTATCATTGCTATGAATTGTTCTTATATGCTATCTTCTTTGTTTTTTATTTTTACTTTTCTTCTGCTATTTTTATTTATTTTATAATGTGATTAACTTATTGCCATAGTACACATTGTTTTGTATTCTTAACATTTACTCTGGTTGGTTGGAAGAAATTGCCTAATGGCAATAAGCCCGCCAGTGTACAATTATATTTGTTTATATTATGTACAAGAAGATGTATAAATAAATAAATATATAAAGATACATTAGGAATGGTTACATATTATGGTGATATATTGTGTGAATGATGTGTGAAATTGCATATATAAATGTGTCAGTATATTGAGTGTTAAATTTGATTATGAGGATGAAATTTTAAGTTTGATATATTTTTTAAATGTGGGGGCGCTAAGTAAGAATTTGTTGTTGTAGTATCTCCTTAAAATTAATACTAGCGTTCAGTCCAGAAGAATTCATTTACAGAGATCTTGGTCATTTATCTGATTTTTTACATGTAAAAAGATCAAACAATAAAGACAGTCCACGAGTTTTGCACCGAAGTGCCATGTTCATGTACCCGATTTATACTATATAAATTCTTGTACTATAACTGACGTGTTAAAATAACAATTTTCATTAATTTCCAATACTGTTAAGGTTGTTATCTCCGAAATCCACCACTACTCAGGGTTTGTACTATCCAATTGTTGTTACCTGCTGTGGTATCTTTTTACAGAAAAAAATCAGCCTTCATACTATGACACAAGTGAAAATATAACATTTTTGAATATAATTGCATTTTTTACTGAATTGTAATTTCGACATTATTTTTTGTATTTCAGTGTCAACCTGTGATGACGACGAAAATAAATTCGTTCATATATTTCCACGCGCATATGTAACAGCGGCTACAATCTAACGTCCATTTTGATTTTGTGTTCTCTGGCGTTTTTTATTTATTTTTTGTTTTTTTGCTTTTGGAAATACATTACACGCTGTCTGATTTGAATTATGCAAATGAATTATTGGAAAAATTTCCCGTCCGATCTGACAAGGTTCCCGTTTTGTTAGATACGTGGCGTACACTGTACGCGTGGTTTAATGCGGGATGTGTAGTCCACTTTGCTCTTTGATGGATGTATGAAAATTATTTATTTCAGGATGATTTAAACACACTCCCTCATCTCAATCGAAAGCTACAAATGGTGGAGTAAAAGAAAGAGTTACACGATATCAAGAGCGCTTCTGATATGCTAAAAAATGTCTTCATTTCATTCATTAAAAACTAAATTAAATATAATGATTCTAGAGTTTTTGTGTTTACAGAGTGGAAATCCATTTTAAATTAATAAAAAAAAAACTTTGTATTTTTCACAATATTTTTTTTACTAACGACCGAACGTTTTCGCCAAGGTGACTTGGCATTTTCAAGGTCCTTTTTTCCTAGTTTCTTTTGGACCTTGAAAATTCCAAGCTACCTTGGCGAAAACGTTCGGCCGTTCGTATAAAAAATATTGTGCAAAAATACAAAGTTATTTTTTTTATTCATTTAAATTAAATTTGTTTTGAACTCAAAATTGAATATCACTTTAATACAATTTTCAAGTACTTATATATGAAATTATTTAAAAAAGGTCTTTCTGACTCTTTCTTTCTCAATGCTGGCCATTATTTTGATCAATCCTATGTCGATCTACATTATATTGATATTTGTTTTACATAATACTGAGATATAGGAAAAAGATCAAGAAAAACTTAATCTCGCTCAAAAAAAAATATAGAAATGTATAGTGAAACTTTGTGGCATATCTTCTACTTCTTCTTATCCTCAGAAATTTATCTACATACTGCGCTTCGTATGGGATGTCCCCCTTGATTACCATAATATGCTTAGCGACGGACCATAATATAATATGCCATATAGGATATTATTATCCTCAAAAAATATGCATAAATAAACACAATTTAATTAGTAAAGTTACGGCTTAACCTACCCAACACACACCAATAAAATTAAACAAATTCAAATCAATTTCTTGAAAATGTTGGTGGACAACAATACAAAAAATCAAATAGCCAATATGAAAAATTATTTGAAATATGTAAAATACTCCCAATACAAAATAAAGTAAAACAGTGCATCATTTTGGAAGAATACAAAAATGAATCTTTTAAAACAGAAAAAAGTCACATATATGGGAGGTGGGTGGGTGGCTGGCTGGCGATGGAGCGTACCCTGCAGGTACCTAAGACAAACAACGTGTATGGAGATGAGATCGTACCAGGAAACATCTTTTACCGCATATTATTAACGCGTTGCCGATTAGGATAAGAAATATTTTAAAGTCTGACGAAACGAAAATAGTTACTATAAAAAATACTCTTAAACATCTGTATCTGAATTCAAGCGTTCGTTAGACTTTGAATTATTATTGTTGATCAATTATAGGTATATCTAATGTATATTATGTGTAAGGTTTATTTAAAATTTTTTTTTCTTTCGAATTTTCATGTTTTTTTTTTCAGATTTTTGTTTGGTCTCTGTATCTTTTATATTTGAGATTAATTTATTGAAATAATTATATGTGAAATTTATAATATTATGTGAAAGAGAGAATCTGCTCTGCCAAAAAACTGCTTTGCAGTTTGGCGGGAAAATAAGAATGTATTACTTTTTATTGAAAAATAAATATCTTAAAAAAAAAAAAAGTAAATAAATTATTAAATGAATATATAAACAAATGAATATATATTTTCGGTCTATAGCGAGAATTTACACGGCGCAGTATGACTCGGCGCATGTCGTTACGAACGAGTGGAGATTTATGGAGATGAAATATGTACGATTTCTGTATGACATCATTTTTAGAGGTCTTGATGTCATCGACTTATTAAATGTCAACGTTACTGACTTAACATCAACAATCAATTTGACAATTCAAGTAATAATATTATCAGTTAACGTGTAATTTCTTATTTTTATGTTTTTGTTAATATTTTAAGAATTGTTTCAGAAAAAAAAACAATTGAAATTCAGCAGAAGTGAACCTGTCGTATGAAATGACTCATTTGTTGTTTAAATAAGCTAAAAAAAATAAGTTAAACAAAAATTTTGAGTGTCATAATATGAGATTGCAAACATTGTTTAAAATTTGAGTCAATTACGTATTTAATAAAAAAACTGTACTGTTTCACGTTGCAATACTTCCATTATTCCAATTTAAAAAAATCCTCTGCGATGAATTAAATGAAACATTTTAAGCTTAATCTCTTTGATATGACATACAATAGTGTATATGGGTATGTATGTACGTGTATACGCATTAATAATATATTTTAGTGGTATCAGTTTTCCCAAGCCGTATATGTATGTCAACTCCATTAGTTTGTGATCTTCAGTATTACTTACCTCTCCAGATCAGGCCAGATATAGATTATGTCCTGGTATACTCCCAATATAATAGGTATACAAGCACGAAAGTCAGCTTAGTAACCCTCACCACCCCACTAGCCCCAGATTGTTTTAGAGGGGTGGGTGAATTGTAACTGATAAACCAAAGCTTTCTAAAACTATTCATTAGTTACATTAAACAACTTAAATGCCATTTACATATTATAAAAAAAAAACAAGTACGTGGTAAATGGACGATTAAGTATCATCTGTAGAGGTACTTAGGAGAGCAAATGTCGAGCGCGAGCTGGTTTACACAAGCGACGAAAAATATCATATTTGGGTCACGAAGTTGTTATGAAGGGCTGCAATAGAGGGACACCAGAATAGGAAGACGTCATATGTCATGGCTCCGCAACATTCGTGAGTGGACCAGCATCAGAGACGTTTAAAGGTAGACTACTTGAAAATGTGCTTAGCACATAACGGGTTGTAGGCTGACGTCAAATATATAGTGGAATAATTTTAAAAGTTTTTATTTTTCCTTTTAAAATTGACAACCTGGCATTTATATTTTATTTCGACACTGTCCTGATTTTTATTCACCTTTTCATTCAAAACCGTCATTTTTGTACTAAGAATAAGATGACTTCGTACAAAATGTCTATTTCATTTGATTTTTCAATTACTTGTTATAAAATTGCTTGATTTCACAGTGTTGGGCATTGAGGAGGCAGCCCCTCTGGCATACCTTTATATATTCTCACCAACGGGGGACCCACTAGTTCTCATTTAACGTTTTCTCGGGCCAGTCGCACTAATAAACAGCATGTAACCGAACACCAGTAGTTTTCATAATATCTCACTATAGGAACCGCTATAGGTACCTTCACATATACAGTGGTGACCCGAACGTGATAAACAACAGAAATATTTTTTGGTATCGTAATTATACTTTTTAATAGTTAAAAGCACTTTATGAGGAGTTCAATTTGAATTTTCTCGCTCCGGTGTACAATTTGCTTGTCTGTAAATTTTCCGTTATTAGAATTTTAAGTACATACCTACAAGTTATTCGCATTATCAGTGTTAGATATCGTTAAAATTTGCAATGGTTCCTCCATTTTAAGGATTTTAATAGAGGAAAGAACGTAATATTTAAATTTTTGTAGTTTCTAAATCAATTTAATTATATTTTTGAGTTTAATAATAAGTATATGCGCGTAAAGTTCCAAACTTCGATTAATTTTCATTTTTACATGAGAATAAGTAGATTTTTTTGCAGTAAGACTGATACTGATTATAAGAGACTATAGGAATGAATGCTATTGGGATTGTTATTTAATTGAAAATATAATATATCAGAAGGTTGCGGTTTAAAGTGCGTGTTCAAATTACTTCCCAAAAACATACATCACTATATATGTAAGATATTGCATTTTGATAATCAGTTAATCAGTCAGAAATAGAAATATTAATTGAGTGATGAAGGTTTTCATAATAAAAGATTACTTACGTAATTAACATCTATTTTCGGTTTAAATAAGTTATAACATAATACTTGATAAATTTACAGGTATTCGCGATGTTTGGGTCGATATTACTAAAGAGATTACACTGTTATCGCCTTGTCGGTTGATATGCGAATGGCAAACCGCGCTGCATATTCGGTTCAGGAACTGATGCCATCTTCGTTAATATGAATGAGATGCGAGACTTTACGACGAATGACGTATAGCATCGCCACAAGAATACCCTTATCGTGCGCTAGGTCTTCACTAGATGTTGTGAGTTGTCTTATTTATTGAAACGTCATTAAAGATCTTGCTAGGATCTATTAACCCCCAGAATATTTCTGTTCAACTATTTTTGATTTAACGCAATATTGTCCATGTGGAGGATCACTGACAACACATGTAGATCTTCACAGACGGCCGACTCTTGGGAAATGTAATTCATTTGCTTTAGTACGGTTTTGATATTATGTTATCTCTAGGCGAAGGTGTTCTCTGTATTATGTATCGGATCCCTGGTTGCGCGGCATCACAACGTCATGATGTTACACTAAGGTATGAACATAGATCTGTACCTCCCCAACCTACGGTTCCCTCGTCCCCGACCCTGACCACAACGTGTCTTTATGACATTGAATCCTTTGAGAATAGTTTAGAACGTGGTGAGCTGATGTATGAAAGACGAAACACAGCCGTTGACAAGAGTTTAAACCGTGCATCTATGAGTCTACGAGTACTGGTTTGTGATAACCAGTTTTTATTTTCAAAACTCTTCATAATATATTTTTTTGGAATGCTCATTTAATCCAATTATTGCTGATGCTTATATTTATTTAGTTTATATATGATCGGCCTTCGTGGTTCAATTGGTTAGGTTTCTGACTGCTGGTCCAAGGGTCCCTGGTGAAGAAGTACAAATGTGCATCTGTTATCCGGCTCGAAGGACCAATGAAGAAGTTAGTTCCTTGTAATATATATATTCCAGGTCGCTGATGGAGGCTGACTTCTTGTGTTAATAAATTAAAACACGCGTGTATCTAGTTGAACATTTATTTTTAGACTGATTGCATAGAATGTTAGCAAGTACATGGAAAAGGCAGACAGATACAGGTCAATACATTATCTGTGACCATAGACAATATATTTCATTGTTGGGGTAGATTCCAACACCTGGTTCGATTCCCGGTGGAGACACAGTTTTTAATTGTTTTTTTTTAGTCTGGATCTGTGAGACGAATAAGATCGTATGTATCCAGAAAGTGGCAATTTGTTATTGGGTGTGTGTTAAATTAATATTTGACATAACTACCTGTTATTTACTAGAGAAGTAATATAAAATAAAAATAATAATGTACACCGAGGGGGCTTTTTTGTCATATGGCATTCTCTTCCATCCAATGCGCAACGTGAAGCCTCAAGTAAATTGTGTACAAAAGTATATCACAAGGACAAACAATTATTGGTTCATACCTAGTACCTAAACTGCAAAACAACTTAAAACAAGACATATCAGAAATTTTAACTCTTTCATCAACCAAAGCAAATAAAAAATAATATTCAATAGGCTATTTAAGAAAGGCAGAGTAGAGATCGTAATATTATTACATGTAATGAACTGAACTAATATCTTTTACTATAATATTACGTTTTAGCAGGAATATATTAAAATACATTATTCAAACTGACAGGAATTAAACACTAAACAACTATGAGGATAATGGAACTTCGATGCAGGCATTGGCTTAGTCGAATGTCGAATCGAGAAATTACTTTAAACCAATAAAGGAAAGTGCATACATAATAAAGTAACAGAAGAAAGAAATACGTTCAATTCAGCCACCAGAACATGCCTTGGGGCTTGTGGAGTGTAAACATCCATTATATATATAGTCTTTATATTTTGTATTTTCCTTTTATTTTTTTTATACTGTACTGGATTTTTGTGAGAAATAAACAAATATAGTTAGTTCATAAGAAGATATGGAAAATAAATAAAGTAACAGACTGGCTACAGCAATAGAGAATGGGTATTAGAGATGAGAGAATTGACGAACGCGGAAAGAATATTGTCTAAGAAAAATATATATATTTATTGAAAAATTTTATATTGAATATTTTTTCAGATTGAGACAACAAATCATTGTTGATGAAAATAGTGACGTTAAGTGTTAAATGTTATATAAAAAATATTAATGTTATTCTTCATCAGTCAATAAGGTCTTTATTGAACGTAACGTTCGTCTAGTAAAAAAGGTTAATAAATTTTGTAGACCATTCAACTTACTTGATTTTCAATATAGATACTATTTCGTTCTAGAATTCAAACACCGTCTGAATTTTTGAAATCAAAAGTTCATACTTAGGGTAATATCAGAGTAATATTAGGATAATGACGAATCGGAGTGGGACATATTATGAATATTTCGAATTGTGTGAAGGATTTTGTTTTTTATGAATTATTGTGTTGTTTTTCTTTTGTTTAATGCGAGTTTTGTTTTATTTTTACCATATTTTTATAATGGCCAAGAGGCCGTGTATGTAATAAATAAATAAATAAATAAATAAATATAATCACATCATGTCCCTAACGGTAAAGTCAGAGAGAATCGAACTCTTTATTTTTCTATTGTGGCACGCAACCATCACGTCATCAACATTCATACATGTGCGTCTGTTGTTCATGATTCTTAGATATTCCTCTTTAAAATTGTCATTCACACCATGGTCGAGCCATAGTTTTCTCATACGGCCCCGACATTTGATTGTATTCCTGCCTGCATTTTAGGTATATTTTCTCCATCAGGAGTTCTCTATTTATTCTCTTTGTAGCAGCACTCCTGTCAGCGAGCTGCAATGCGTATACCCTCGATGATTCTCGAAGATTCACGACAATTTACGAAGATCAACGAACCACAGCCCATCGCTGTCCATGCAGGCCAATGCACAGGTATTCATTCATGCGTCAATCGTTTTATATAATAGAGTCGCGTTAATTCTTAATTACTTGCTTAACGAGTCCGAGTGCTTCACCACTAGGCCTTCCCACTCCAGAATACAGCAACCGCAACGGCATTGTCATTAACAATCTTTAAGTCCTCTTCGTCGCATCTCACTGGCATATCTTGACAGATGAGGAGGTGTTCTTAATTTATTAGTCCCGACCCACGACATCATAATTTAACTTATTATTCTTTATCTTATTCCGAATATACCAGTGTTGATCGTGAAAGTAGATCTTTTATTTGAAACCCTTCATCACCATAAATTAATATTATCAATTATTTAATGAACTGACATTTAGCAAGAACATATTTGGAAGTAGATGTTTCAAATTAAATAAAATCCTTTTGAACACGCACATATGTAACACAAGGTGTCTAAAAAGAATGGTTATATTTGTGTTCAGAGCGTTATGTGGAGATAATAGACGATTTCTTGGTGCCTGTACTGCAAAACTTTCCTGGCTATAACCAAAGAACATGGTTCCACACGTCCAATACATCTCTGCCACGAGTTCGTGAAATTTTCCCAGGCAAATTGATCTCCAGGAGAGGTGACATAAATTGGTCTCCACGCAGTCCTGATTTAACCCCTATGGACTTTTCCTATGGAGTTTTCTTTAATCTAAAGTTTACGCCAGTAAACCGACTTCCCTGGCGCATTTGAAAGAAAATATCCGTCACGAAATGGTAGCCATCACTGAGCCCACCTGCCGAGTCGTCATAAGTAATTTTACTGATCGATTAAATAAGTGCTGCGAACGCGAGGTTCTACATTTGGACGATATTATTTTTAAGAAATTAATTCCCAAATTGTGTAATTTAATAATTAATAAAATTTTTTTTCGATACACGGCTTACTTTTTTCAATCGATCCACTAAATATAAACTTTATTTTGAGACATCTTGTATAATCCTGATTTACCCCCAAATCTTCATGTGTCCAAATCGTTTAAATGTGTTCACTTTCATTCCATTGATGACATATTTTTTTATTATACATTCTTTCCTACTGTCCTCACGTTTTACTCTGTCATACATCGTCTTGATACGTATTCTTTCCAGCGATCTCATTTCAAATGCATTTCCTTTTATGCGTCTTCTGCCACGTGCTCATGTCAGGGTCGAGACTTTAAATGCATTATGTTGACAACTTTGGCTTCCTACGATATGTCGCGATTATTCATAACTGGCTTTAGTAGTCCATTTTAACATCGAAACAATGTAGGTATAGGCTGGCCAATCTTGACTTTGGTATGACTCATCGCAAAAATATGTCGATCGAACAAAAATACTTCTGCTTTTAATGTATCTATTTCTTATTCTCTGTATATAAAAAAACAAAGACGGAAGATGAAAGTAAGTCGCAGTGAAAAAACCAAACTCCCATATAAAATGTTGAAACGTACGTCTTTTATAAATCATACACTTATTTCGAAGATACCACGTGACGTTTGTGAATGTGAATGACGTTTTAAAGAAATATTTCAAATCTTCGTCTATAGGGTGACAATTTGTCCTAGTGCGTATTTTTAAACAACAAAAACATTATTTTAACAAATAGAATGTATGAAATTTGTT
Source organism: Molanna angustata (assembly GCA_963576475.1). Taxonomy (NCBI): domain Eukaryota; kingdom Metazoa; phylum Arthropoda; class Insecta; order Trichoptera; family Molannidae; genus Molanna; species Molanna angustata. The sequence goes on along the minus strand of OY754977.1, from coordinate 7,908,255 downwards.
TCATACACACCACAACCATTTATTTGTCATTGATATTTTATTATTTATTAAATATGATGTGTTTAACATGACCTGTTTTACTTTTGAAAAATTGTTTATATTGTGTAAAGTCCTCAGTTGCAACATCAAATCACAGTAAACCTTCAACATACTCGAATCAGTTGCTTCTCGGACTCCTCCATTAACACAGCAGCCCTACTATAGAACAATCTTGACCGAATTCTGTGTTTCACCTTCTCTTATTATAAGATCGAAAAAATATATTATTAATTTATCAGATTGCAAACCTTCCCAAAGGCTACGTAGTGCACTACTTCGGAAGCGTAGAATGGACCTAATTCCTTATAGCTGCCCTTACGCAGACATGTTAAGTAAGGTAAGAATTAATAATTACATTCTTTATTGTCTTAAATGATGTAATAAGTGAAAATGGAAAGATGATCAAAGTTAAATAAAAAAATTGGGTCCATTGTAAACAAAATGATGGTCACCGTATTGGCATCCAAATTACATGTAAAAACATACGACTTACGACGGGTCGCATAGTTTTTTGATGACGTCATACTAAAGTCAAGCGTGGCCGGCCTATATTTAATGGTATCTATTTAGTTTTGTCATTAAAATACATACATATACTCGACAATTGGAAACAAATTTACATCTACTGCATGAACCTACGGTGTTGGGTTTTGCCATGTTACAAGGATAGGATGCTGGTGATTTATTGTATAAATATAACTCTATATATTATATTATTACTATGTATATTCATTCCGTAGAACCAGAGTAGGTACCTAAAACATCAGGAAATTCATCTGGTTATATACGTAAATCATCGCAGCTTATCGTAACCGAATACACACCTCACATCCTCAATTAGATAAACTACACGCTATTACATATATTTGTTTATATATTATCAAGTATTTCATTGAATGTTGAACATGTTTTTTTTATTTTATTTTATTTAATTTATAATACATATATAAATAAAAACAATGAAAAAATATAGAAAAAGATACACAGTAAGAAAAAACATATTTCCCTTTACCAGAGAGCAAGCAATTTGTACAAGTAAAAAATATTTTATTTGATATTGCTTTTCGAGCGACCAATACATATGTAGGTACTACGCCAAATATTGCTTCTCGAGCGACTAACGGGTAGGTAGGTACTTTGCCAAATATTTCTTCTAGAGCGACTAACGAGTAGGTAGGTACTTTGCCAAATATTGCTTCTCGAGCGACAAACGGGCAGGCACTATGCCAAATATTGCTTCTCGAGCAACAAACGGGCAGGCACTATGCCAAATATTGCTTCTCGAGCGACAAACGGGCAGGCACTATGCCAAATATTGCTTCTCGAGCGACAAACGGGCAGGCACTATGCCAAATATTGCTCCTCGAGCAACAAATGTTTCTAATACTGTGATCAGGAGGAAGAGACGTTGAAATGCTTATTATTAAATATATGAAAATAAAATACTGATTTATAATCTTCTTCTGCTTGATTTAATAGACTAACTAGTTTCGCTCAAGACGAGTATCTTCAGAGTAGATGTTCGTCTATTAAATCAAGTGGATTAAATTAAAAATCAGTATTTTATTTTAGAATTCCATCAAGTATTGTCGATAGAAAAAGTTACCAAAAATAGGTAATTTATTTATTTATTTAATATTGCTTCTCGGGTAACTAACAGGTACAATGTCAAATATTAATTTAACATGCACCCAATAACAAGTTGCCACATTCTGGAGACTTACGATATTTATCGTCTCACAGATCCAGACTGAAAACACAATTAAAAATTGTGTCTCTACCGGGAATCGAATCCGGGACCCTTGGATCAGTAGTCGAATACCCAAACAACTGAACCACGAAGGCCGCTTTTTTTACCATTACCGATTAGCTAATAATAAACACAATTAATATATCTCTAATATTTCCCATATTTTATTAATCCAATCTTTTTAAATTAACTAAAGAACTTACAGTTATAATTACCAATTTTTCACTTTAATTTCATTTCAAATCCTGTTTCTACATTAAATCAAGGCATACAGCATTTTATCTAGGATCTTACCCGACGAGAAGTCGGCGGGGTTTTAGACTGCCTCAGACTCAGGCAGGTACACAAAATAATGTGTATTACAAAGGTTTTCAACTGTTTAATGATTTTCCAGAATGTGTGAAGGAAGCATCTGGTCTTGCCACTTTTCGTCGCCCTAAGTGTTGAATACACAAAGGAAAAGTTCTTTTAAGATATTGTGTGCTTCATTTGAATTTTTGTGTAATTTGAATATTTTCTTGTTTTTTGTTGTTTTAATATATTTCTTACTGTGAAAACTTTTTATTTTTTCAACTTGTTAATATGCTTATTGGTTATACTAGATGTAAGAAAATGTATTTATTTTTACATCTAAATAAACTATACATATACTGCGGGGACGCCCAAGAAAGGGATGGCACGACCATGTGAACGAAATTTTGAAAGACGGAAATGTTAGAAGTGTGAGCAATAGACGAGCATGTATGAGACGATGCATGAATGTGGACGAAGCGAGGGATGCGTGCCAGGATAGGAAAATGTGGCGTTCGGTTCTCTCTGCCTACCCCTCAAGGGACATGGCGTGATGGTATGTGTGTGTACATATACTGTGTTATTAATTTATAAAAATAAAATTGGTTCAATTGAACCCGGTTCAAAGTCTTATTCTGAAATTCAAATATTCTCATAGAAGAATTATTTATTTTTATGATATATACAAATTGTCAAGAATACAAAAACGAGTGGGTTATGGCTAACGCTATACTCCTCATTACTAAGTCACTCCAAAAATATTTAAATTTAGGATGAAAAATTTTCATAATTTTCATGAGATGAGTTTGTGTAATTATTTTTGATTTAAATAGTATATTATGAGAATTTGATAACTATTCGATGCGATTTTATGAAAGAGATGTGCCTTTAGCAATTTGAAAATAAAAATGTCTCATTTTAAGTTTCCCGAGCTTGGGGTCGCTTTGAAATATTTGACAGTTAAAAAAATGTGAAGCACTTATCAGATATCATTCAAAATCTAGTGGGGTCTAAACGAGTAGGTATTAGGTATACAAATTCGCAAAATTTGAAAATAATCGAATGAATCTATAATGGATAAAATAGAATTAAAACGCCGTGATAGAACATTATACACATCACACACACACACACATAGGTATATTGTGATGAAACTACGAAAATACAATCTCAGCTTGATACAAGTTGATAATATGCAATCAAAAAATAACATTTAAAATTGCGAATTCATAACTTCCAATTTTATCCTCTTGGGGTAGTGAGGAGTAAAAAAGTATGTAATATAATATTATGTACATCACTTTATCGTTCGCGAAACCAATGAAGATATTTGATTTTAGTATAAACTATTATTATGCTAATTCTACATCACACGAATAATTTCTTTTCGAGATTATTTTTCTTATCCCGCCAAGCTTAGTTATATATTTCGTATAGATACGTGTTGTTCATTCAGACACATAACAATGGAAGAATGAGCTATATATTTAACAACGTTAGAGACAGTACAATTCGATACAATACAATTGCATAAGCAATAAAATTAAGCCTCTAAGAATGACAGTTTATGTGAATTTGATTGCGTTCTAAAACGTTCATCCCATCCATTGAGTCGAATGAAATTCATTTCAAGTGGAAATGTAATTCTGAAGCTATATTGTCTATTGTGTCACGTTTCTAGTTTAAAAGTAGTGTTCTACTTTTATTATTTCAACGTTTGTTTAAATTAGAAATGGATCTGAAACTAAGTAAAGTTAATATGCGTGATTTGAAGTATACAGATATGTCATTATATGTTTTGATTGTACCTACACAATTTAAAATGCTGAAGAACTACATTTTATTACATAGTGTTGAGATGCCAATGAAAATAATTATTCTATTATTCAAGTAAAACCAATTAGACTATGGAATATTTTAAGTTAAGATGATTCGCCGTCTCAATCAATGCAAATATTTATATTTCTCTACTGAAAATGTGACAAGTGTATGTTAATCCTAATGTCGATTTGTTCAAGAGAATTTATTTCAAGAGAATCATATCGATAACAGTATGCAGCCGCCGGGTATTGAACTTCTTTGGTCACATCGTCTGGAAAAAAGTATTATCACAGGAAGTGTACCAGGCAAAAGAAGAAGAAAAGGTTTATCTCCTGCGCGGTGGTGTGACCAAATTAAGGAGATGACCCGGAATGACCTTTGTTCGGCGGTGCGAGCTGCGGAGGGTAGAGAGGACTGGAGGCGACTCGTTCTGTCCATTGGCGGCCCCATAGATCACGAGCCTCAGCAATGAGGTTAATTGCCAAGACGTGAGTATTAGGGGAGAACATTTTGTATGACTTAGTGGACTTTTTGCATGCAAAAAAACAACTTCGAGGAGGCTTCACTGCACATAAAATCAGAATTCAGAGAAGGATATTTTGTATTTTTTGTGTCTGTGTGTCCCGCCGCCCCCTTTTAAATTTTGATCCGCTTGATGCACAAAGCCTTTAATTTTTAGAATATATAGAAAATATAAGGCCTACAAAACTTTTATACTCAGAATTTTGTTCCAGTCGGGGTTGATCAACATTAGAATTTTTATCAATTTCCACATATTTCAAAAACCATTAAACAAAAAACACTTAAAATTTGTATAAATATAGACAAAACAATATCACAAACCGTTGTTGGTATATAGAAAAGTTCCAGGGTGTAAAAAATTTTTTTACGACAAATTTGTATTTTTAACTGCGTATTTAACAATTTTTTAAAAATCTTTTTCAAATCATATGTACGTACATCTCGTTGGTACAAACTTCCATCTATATTAAGTTGGTATTTATTTGGCTAATTTGATTCCTTATTCGCTCAGTTGGTGTGTACTAATTTAATGATCCTTTTAATAGAGGTAATTTTAAGTATATATCTAAACAAAATGACTTACTCATTATGCATTATCCGCGAAAGCCATCGTGGCAAATGTGACTATAATCTAAAGTAATAAAGCAATCAAAATGTTAGTGTATGTGTGTGTGTGTGTGTGTGTGTATGTGTGTGTGTGTGTGTTTGTCTCACGCCTTCTGAAAAACCAAGAGCATCTAAAAATCTAATTTATGTGCGAACGTGTACCTGTATACCTGATGCAGTGTCACGCTAAAAATAATGCGATAAAAATGCTGAATTTTAAAAATATTTCAATAATTATTTTTTTCATACAAAATTTTCCAAGTCGTATCTGTCAAAAAAGTGTACATTTTGCACGCATATATCTGTTAGTTTAAAAGTTAGAAGTACGTATTTACACGAAAAAAATTTACTTTCAAGTATAACTTAGCGTTTAAGTGAAAAACATGGTGAATATTTTGTATAATTATAATGTTTAACTTATTTTTAAAGTAAGCGTTTTGTACATAAATGCCGCCATTTTAATATCTTTTCATACAATATTTCATTTTCCTACCGAATGAATATGTTCTTGAAAATAATAAACCTTTGAAATAAATATAAATATGAAATAATAAAATGAAACACAAGACATTACAGCAAGTTTTAAGACGTATATTGTAAAAGTCTGTTAATTATTAGTAAAGATATGGGCATAATAAAATTGCATAATTTGTATATAATATTTGATATTTCGGACAATTTTCATTTTTATGGCATCGAACAAACCAATGTAGGTACCTACATATTCAAAAAATGTATCCGAACCATTCGATATTACTTACGTGTTCGAATCGTTTCCATGGCTACAGAAAGAATGTGATATTCAAATAAAATTTGTTAGGAATCGGATTTATTTAGAAGGTTGTTGTAGGTAGGTACCTACCTAATACTATTTACTTACAAATCAACAATAATATACCTATACTGATTTCCTATAGGAAAATTATTTTATTTATTTATTTATCAACCGTTTGTCCGATTATAATGAAACTTTGGTGAATTGTCGAGCGTATGCCCAGGATGGTTTTTGGATTTAAACTTTTTTCTTATTCTTCTTCTTCTTCGTGTATTTGGTCGTTTTACCTATGAAGGGGGAGTATCCTGGGAAAAGAAGGTCCGACTGTCCCTCCATCTCTTCACAGGTCTTCCAGGACGGGTTCTGCATATAAAATTTTTTCTTCTTTTTCTTCAACGTGTACTTGGTCATCTTACCTATGAAGATGAACTATCCTGGGAGATGAAGGTCCAATTTTCCTTCCATCTCTTCGCAGGTTTCTGGATTTAAACTTTTTTCTTCTTCTTCTTCATCGTCTATTTGGTCATTTTACCTTTGAAGGTGGACTAACCTGGGAGAAGAATGTCCAATTTTCCTTCCATCTCTTCGCAGGTATCTGGATTTAAACTTATTTCTTCTTCTTCTTCTTCATCGTGTATTTTTGGTCATTTTACCTATAAAGTTGGAGAATCCTGGGAGAAGAAGGTCCAACTGTCCTTCCATCTCTTCGCAGGTATCTGGGTTTAAACTTTTTTCTTCTTCTTCGTGTATTTAGTCATTTTACCTATTAAGTAGAGCATCCTGGGAAAAGAATGTTCTTTCATCTCTTCGCGGTTCTTCCAGGATGGTTTCTGGATTTAAACTTTTCTTAACCGACTGATGGGACGGGATGTAATGAAGGGAAGGGATGCACTAAAGGGCCTGAAGGGATGGGAGGTATAAAACTGCCTGAAGGGACGGAAGGTAGTGAAGGGTCTGATGGGAAGGGACGTAATGAGGGATTAAAGGGACGGGAGGTACTGAAGGGCCTGAAGCGGCGGGTCCTGGAGTCTAATTCTGTTTCTTCTTAATTTTATGTAGACCTTTAGGGCAGTTTTTATACAAACTATTTCCTATTGTCTAATTCATCTTCTTCTTCTTTTATGTATACATTTGGGTCATTTTTTTATAAAAATTATTTCCTTTAGTCTAATTATTATTCTTCTTCATTTAAGTACGTAGACTTTTGGGAGAGTTTTAATACAAACTATTTCCAATAGTCTTATTCATTTTCTTTTATGTAGACCTTTTGGTCAGTATTTATACAAACTATTTCCAATAGTCTAAATATTCTTCTTCTTCTTTTTTGTAGACCTTTGGGTGAGCTTTTATACAATCTATTTCCAATAGTCTAATTCTTCTATTAGGTATAGGTATGTATTTTTACTTATTTTATGTAGACCATTGGAATAGTTTTTATACAAACTATTTCTTATAGTCTTATACTTATTTTTCTCTTTTTTATTTAGTCTTTTGGGTTAGTTTTAAGTCTAATAGTCTATTGTGCAGAAATATTATTAACGATATGCACACTTGATGAAAATACATATGAATTGAATGGGATATGGGATGTGACGATATAACCTGCACTAGAATCTTTTCAATACTTTTGTTTAATTAAATTTAAACCATTTATATCATCCTATTTTGAATAATTTTCAACACCTAATATTTAAAGAATGGGGGTTGTGGCCATTACTGAACTCTTCACAACATTTATATTCAAATTAAAAACTATTTACTATAGTTCAAGTCTTCTTCTTCTTCGTTAATGAAGACTTTCAGTCAAATTGAGCAAAAATATAATGCACACGTGATGAAAAAATATAAAAACGAATGGGATGTGACCAATACTAGATCTTTTCAGCACCTACGTTTGTTTAATCAAATTTTAACCACATCCCAACATCCAAAATTACTTAATTTTCAATAGGTACACATTACAATTTGTTTTCGATGATAATATTTAAAAATGGGGGTTGTGGCCAAACCAATCTCTTTACAACGTTGATAAACAGTCATATTTAAAACCATTACGCATAGTCCATGCGAGCAGAAATTGTATAAATATTATACTTCATTCACACTTTATAGCAATATATAAAAAAGAATGGGTTGTGGCCATCACTTGAACATTTTACAATACTTAAACTCAATCAAATTTCAAACCACTTTTCATAGTGTGATATTGCAAAATAATTGGGTGACAATATTATAAAAACGATTGCTTTTTCTTTCACAATTTTACATTCTTGGCCAACGGCGGGACATAAAAGCTAGTACTGTAAATAATATAGCAACATTGATCCCGCGAGAGCATTGTTTTCCGTCACGTTCCCTCACAAGGCGAGCTGCCGACTTCGAACGGGGCGGAGAGGATAAACGGATTCTTAATATTGAAGTCAATTTATACTAGTCACTTGGAAATTTAATGCATTTTTGATGCTTCGTCTAACGTTGTAAGGGGGAGGCACGACGCAATCGATGTACTTACTATTAGAAGCTCCGCGAAGAATGTGGAACACTGGAGACTTCCGCGCTTCAAGTATACTCAACTTTTTGTACACGTAGTATTGTGGGGGTTTATAACAGCCCAGTGGAATCCTCTCGGGTCTTTTTTCAGATGGTTGTGGTTTATTTGAGATTATAGATAATACTCGATGAAACTTTTTGCTTGAACACCAATATTGAAAAAGACCACCCTATGGAACCTACAAAGGTACAACAAAATTTCCACTAGACCAACATCCAGAAGGACATACAATTTTTGCCACGAATGTATTAAAAAATTGTTTTTTAGTTCATCAATGAGGTTCACCACCCATTCTGAATGTAGTGCCTTTTTAGGTGAGACGAGACTGGTGTGTGGGTATACACATGTGTTGTGCTCCCTTTTATAAGTCAATGCACACCCGCACACCTTTCGCTGGTTACCCCACATTGTGGGATATGCCGTGATGGTATGAATGAATGAATGAATGTTTTATACATGCCATCACATCATTCAGACATCTCTTGTTTCCTTTCTTTCGAGATATAATTAGTTGTGGTCATGTCAGCTCTTTCGTGACCTTACTCCTTAAACGAATTTCATCAAAAACATGTACTTATTGCTATATGCGTTGTTAAATGTTGAACAATTTAGGTTTAGAGGGAGCAAAATTATTCCAATAAAACAAAATAGCTGAAGTAAATTTGATTAAACTGTTCAAACTTTCCAAATAAATTTGCAGTAGATTTTAAATTACCATCATGTCGAATAAAATAACTCATTCATATTTTAAACAATTTCACAAATATTTCCCATGACTGCATTGCACGCAGTACTGGAAAACTTAGAAATTCCACCGAGCATATTTTTCTATCAGATTCTTATACAGAGCATTTGTTCGTCTCACACCCCGAGTCAATCGAAAGTTTCCCCCTGGATTCTGTCGAATATGAAGTATTTTCCTTGAGATTCCGTTGGAATGTTTCGACTTGTGGAAGTCTCAACGTGGCGCCAAGTGGATTGCAAAGTCTTAGGAAGTATTCGTGCATAATGGAATGCGAAACGTGATTGTTCGATGCTTTTCAATAAATTCCATACTGATTTTATCCTTCTTCGTTCTTATACATATATATTCACTCCGCTTCTTGTCATACTACTCAAAACTGGGGGACACAATATTGTTTTATGTATTTTAACGTATCGGAATATTTCGATTTGAAAAGGTGATGTTTTGAAGATGTGCCAATTAGTCGAAATGGATAATGATTTCATCGTTCTGTATCTGAAGTTCAGATTTTATTTGATGTGAAAAACTGTTAACATCAAATAAAAAGTGTAAAACTTAAGATTTTAGCAGTTAAGTTGAGTGTAGATTGATTTGAAAAAGGGACAAGGTCATTCATATTCATTAAAAAATATTTGTATAAATATTTGTAAAGAGGTTGTTAACTTACAATGCGATGTATGGATAGAGTTGAGAGGGACCTTCAGATAGCCGGTGTGTGGAATTGGAGAGAAAAGTCCATGGATAGGGTGCAATGGAGCCGATTCCTTGAGGAGGCCAAGGCCCATCCTGGGCTGTGGAGCCACTGATGATGATGATGATGTTAATTTACAATGTTAAATTGTACTAGCTGTAAGTATGTACTGTCTTCACAAAATATTATTAAGGTATTTTATAAAACTGGCTAAGATGTGTTGTGTTGTATCTGCTGTGTATTTCTTATTGTGTTAAACCTGTTATATTCTGTGGCAGGAAGGATACACTTGGATTAATTAATGGTTATGAAGTGAAGACGTGTTCTGTGCTTATGAGCCGATCCTTGCCTGGTATAGGTAACTCTCTCCCCGCAACAATTCGCACTTTTATCCTTTTGTGCGAATTTCGTGATTCTCTCGCGAATTACATTATGGGTTACCCGGGGCTGCGTCTACGGCATTCAACGCCCGGAGGACATAGTTTTAAAAGGCGCCCCGCTTCCTATGAAATTCAGTTATGGGAATATGTGGCATATACCCTCGCAGATGGCGTTCCAGTCAGTTCTTTTGGGCCTCATTCTCAATAAACATTATGTTACTAAACACTAAACACGCAGTTTTAATTTCATCTCACATATAGGTATCGAAATACTGTCTATAGTGGTGACCTTGACGTGATCAGTATATTTTTTCGTCAATTATTTTACTCTTCCTTACAGTTTGTATGGGGAGTATATTATGAATGAAACGGCACTTTTTATCCAACCAACCAGTATTTCCAATGCAGAAAACCGAGATTTACACGAGAAGTGACTGTAAATAAATTTATCTTTTAAGAATCAGCCCCCCTAGACAACATGCCATTTAAGCTAAGGGTTATCTCGCTAAGCGATATTAAATGTATTGGTGGCTGTCACGTGACACAACCACCAATTCCATACATTTACTATCGCTTAGCTTAAATGGCATGTTGTCTAGGGGGGCAGGGTGCTTGAAGCGACGCCAAACGGCCGACCACTTTACGACGGCGATAATTATTTATATATTTATTTAAAAATTAAACAAAAAATATAACGAATCTACTTATGAATTAAATAAAAGCATGGTTTAAACGTCATCAAACTTAAACCCATCATCAGGAATCACTTATTAATATTGGTAACGACGCCATTACATGCTAAAATCCATCATTAGTAAAACATTTGATTATGATGATGGGTTCAAACTCGAAAACGTTCATACCGAACTTTAATCGACTTACTATGAAGTGAAAGTATTACAAAGCTTTTTTTAATATCAGTCTTAGAATATTCGTCCCGATATTGTTTTAAAAACGACCATATAGGCAGCGACTGGACTACACGTATTTTGTTTTTTCTTCTTTTTCCATTATTTTACTCCTTATTTTTGGCGCCCCAGATTTATTAGCGCATAACGCAATCGAACCGTTTGAAATAACGCTGGATAGGTCCCTGACGGGGCCATACAAAATGTCTGTTTCGACGGAAGTAAAAAGCCAGGGCGACACACAGCACTGGGATGGGATTCTGGAAATCTTCACCCGGCAAAAGTTTTTCGTTAGTAATTAACTCTGGGCGAGGGTGGATTTTCGCATTTTTTTTACTTTCCATTCCCTTCCTTAACACCGTCCTCCGTTGCCGAATTAAGAATTCAGCTTGAGGATGTAAGTATGCGAAGAGAGTGAGATAGAGAGATTATTCTGTGTCAGTCCACCACTTACGACACGTAGTTTGGGTGAGTTTTACCAACTTTACCATTATAAATGAGTTTTACTCGCGAGTCTTTAGACGAATATGCTGACTGACAAATTGTGTGTTGCGTATCTTGAAGACTGAAAAAATATAATATATGATGGATGAAATTATTTGTATCAAGTTGAGAAACTGTTTTATTTTAATTCAAGTTTTTTTGCGAACCAAATTGTATTAGTTGTACTTGTATTTATTTTGTCATAAAAAATAAATTAAAACATTAAAGGACGTAATAGGCATGATGACTAATTTTGAAAAACTATCTCACGATGTTTTTACGCATTCACTGTTTTCAAATATATATACATTTCTACATAAAATAAAGGTTTAGTAGCAAAAATCGCCATTTTAAAATCAAATTTGACATATACGCCAAAAAACGCTTGTAGTATCATGGCGGCTGCCGACCCTGACGGTGACGTCACGATATTGTAAACTGCATATCACTACTATATGTAATATATGTATTCTAGGACGATTTGTGTATTTATAATCAATTCAAAAGTGCATAAGTGTTGTGCGGTCCCTAAATGTACAAACACGACGAAAAAAACACCTACTGAGGTATATGTTTTCGTCCCACGCGAAAAAAAAGAGAAATAAGTGATTAAATTTCGCACGGCGAGACATAAGTGTATTTTATTAATAAGTACGCGTTTACAATGAAGTACAGTATTTGTTCCCCCACTTTTAGCTCTCAATAATATAATATTTACCATTATTTAGGCAATAAGCATATAAAGAACTTCATTAATATCCAAACGTCAAAATAGGCCATCATACGTTTCCCGCGTATGTTTTTAGCTTATGAACACATAATGTAGAGAGAAGAAGGAGCATATTTTATCGATTTTCGAGATGTAAGTTGTATTTAAATTACAGATAAATAAAGTACTTATATGTACTTATTATTAAGTTTTTACGTTTCGAAATTCTGATGTCTTTGTTCGACGCAAAGAAATATCCGACCATCAAAAGTTCCATTCTAGTTAAGAGTAGTTAAGACAGGCAGAAAAATAACTACTATGGCTGCTATTGCTAAAAATAACGATAGCAGATAAATATAGCTTGTTATTAACACAATACAAATAACGAGCGCTATGTAATAATTCGTATGCTGCTAAAATTGTAACGATGTTTTAAAACGCATGCTTCGCGTAATCGCCGTCGTTTCGCGAATCGCTTCATTGCATGAAAAAAATATAGCTTGCTAGTTTAGTTTGGCAGTGACCAGCATCATAACATGTCGAACGTTCGTCAGCTCACCATCGCGTGACAAAATTGTAGAATACTAAAACTAAATTAGTTTACCATACGTTGCGAGCGTTCATTATTTATTTATTTATTCAATAAGAACTAAGTTACATACAAAATACAATAAACTTAGGCCCGATATTACAGTCGGCCCTCAACTCATTGAGTTTGTTAAACTCAAGATTAATGTTAAGGGGAGATTGAATCCATTTCCGTATTACAGTGCAATATAACATGTCAGTTACTAAATCTTCAATTATAGACATATTTCACTTTTTCTGTGGTTATTATCTGTCAAATTTAAATAACCTCAAATAATACGAAATACAAAACGGGACGCTACGACTTTAAATACCATTGTTTTATTATCCAACATGGTAAATTTAATTTTTTTCACCAAAATAATGCTTTTAAATGCCCATGTTCAATACGGCTGTCAGTTTGTTTTGTTGTGTGGCGCCACCGTCGATACAACTAACGCCTTTAGTAATACAACACTGAAACTACACACGTTGCCTAACGCCTCTAGTGATAGAAACTGAAACTACACGAGTTGCCTAGCAAATGACAGTTGACTCACAGTTAAGTACTTAATCTGCCAGAAACGTTGAGTTAAATATTTGTCGTTTTAGTGACATATTTGAGGGAAGATTAGGCCTAAACGGACACTGTAATACGCTATATTTTTGTGAAACTTGAGTTTAGCTCTTAAACTGACACTGTAATACCGGCCCATAGTATCCCCCGATAGGTAGGCGAGTATCTAGGTAAATTGAAACTATTTGCTTTGATGAATCCTTGTTCCATTGCTATTTTATTGTTTTGTTTTAGTTTTAAATACCTAATTAAAATATTAATATATCAAAAACACCAAAATAAACATTGTCCAGACCGACAATTAATGCGTATATTGTATTGAAGACTATCAGAAGAATTGACGCGACCATACTATGACGTCGTGCGCTCTGATTGTTTTTTCTCATAAAATGGCGGACTAACACATTTTGTATTTTTATATTTATAATATTATTATTCACTCCTTTAAAATGAAAATAAGTACATTTTTTAAATCTTTATAACCTATTTTATTTTTTAAAATCATAATTTCAATGATTTTTTCTTAGTCATCACACATTTTACATAACATTCTATTTTTTTTTAATATATTAATCATAATATGTATATGCATCATAACAATTATCCCATATGTATATTAGATTCATCATAATACATTGTGTATTTCCATTTCAACCTCATGTAACACTGTACAACTCCCACAAACAATATAATAACATCATTTTATTTTATAATCAAGCAATGAAAGCCACCAAGTTATTTATTTCTGAAACGTTAAATATTCTCCACCACGTTACAATACTCGGTGCGTGTTATAACAGATGCGTCAACGATTCAATAGAGCGGATAGCGATATTATTTGGTTTATCGTCCCAAATAAACCAAATAAATCAATAAATAAAAATAGCATGTTAAAAATAAGCAGCATATTCCATATAGCTTGTTATGAAAAAAATAGCCATTTCGAACAACACTACAGTTGACAGTAACAAACACAATTGACAGTAACAATATGGTGACGTCATGCGCTCTGATTGGTGTTTCACATAAAATGGCGGACAAACATATTTTGTATTTTTATTTTAATAATATTAATATTATTCGCTCTTTTAAAATGATAATAAATATATTTTTTCAAATCTTTATAACATATTTTATTTTATAAAATCAAAATTTCAATGATTTTTTCTTACTGTCATCACGCCTATTCTCAAGCATTATCCATTTTATCTAGATCTTCTTTTTCTTCCTATATTTAAAAGCCTGTTGACCTGTTAAAGTCCTGTGACGTTCATGAGTCTGTCATTCTTGACACAGTCTCTTTCCAGAACCTTCTTCTCTGTCGACCCCATCTAATGTGTGATATCCTCAACCTCAACTTTATTGAATTAAATTATCATTTAAAATTTGTGTACAATTTGATTGGTTTAAAATAAATATTCGTTTTATGTTTTGTTTCAGGTATGAAGTGTCTCTTAACTATTCAACGCTAAATAGCTGTTGGTGAGTTATATATTTTTTTCATTGCTATCGACTGATATTTTTGCACCTCATTATATTTTCGCTCTTCTCACGGGCGAAATTGAAATGTGGTTTAATAAATTTATAATTATTTCTGCCGTCAAGATAATTGAGTAAAACAAAATCCAAACTTCTGGAGGTCTCGTGCAATGTTATATAATTGTATATTTTCTACATTAATATAAAATAAAGTTTTTGTTTTTTAGCGGTTAAACATGACTCCATGAAATTCGTAAAAAATATATCAAACCTTAGCGCTTTTTATCGAGACAGCCATTATCATAAGCGCCAAACGTATATAATTTTTGGAATTGTTGTGACCTTTGAATATGCTGTCTATGTATAGCGTAAGGCTTATTGTTTTATAAAAGCTCGATGTCCCTCAGCTCCAGCTATTCTTTCACGTTTGGTTGGTTGGTCTACCTTGAAGATGATAATTGCCAAAATGTTTTCATTGGGAGACAGTCTCCCATTTCTGCTACGTGATTTCGCTAGAATCGTCGTTGACTACTGCACAATCTCTGACAATGTCTTTAACATGTCTATGTTCAATTTTCGGCCCATGAGAATGACTGTTACGATGGAGCGCAGGGTTTTCGTCCCGTCGTCCGGTGCAGGCTCTTTGTACTAGCAGCATCCGCTTTGATTTCATTCGCATAGATCAAGATGGGTCATACACATGTTTTATAGATTTGATTATTACTCTCCGTTATCATTTATTTGTTCTTACGGATAAATTATTTCTCGGACAGCCAGCAATGAAAACTGCTTTGTCAGTTTGCAATTTGACTTCCTCGTTCTCGTTGTGTTTCTAACTTTTTTTACAAGAAGAACAATAAATTTGTGACCCAATTTGCTATAAATTTTTGACGTACAGCCAACTTCTCCTGCCTAATTAATACTTTCGTGTCCCTCTTTCAAAACTTCCCTGCGTAGGTGTAACTGTTGTTATTAAATACAAACCTCTTCCTGTAACAGAAGATTGTTCAGCAGTCCTCAGTTGGATACTCTTTCTACCTTCGCAGAGTAGCGTTGCATTACAACGAAAAGTAACTTTGGCGAAATTCTTTTGTTTTCGTTTTAGTGTAGTTTGAAATCCTTTTTGTTTTCCTGGTCGGGCAACGAAATCGCGAATCTTCCCAAGAATTTATTTCTTATGAACGTTCAAAGTTTGAGTATTATTTTAAACAAAAAGACCACCGCTGCTGCCGGATGGGACGGAGTTGCTTCCGAAACTCTCGAAGTGTTTCTCATCTTTTTTTCTACCTCCTCTTCCTGTTTTGAATTTCGCGAATAAATATTCTAATTATGGACTTTGTATATAATATACATACATAGCTTCAGGTACGGTTCATATACTCAAACCTGTTTTGGCGAAACCAATTTGTATGTAAATATTTCCTCACACGCGGCGGTTAAATTAAGATTACTCTTGTAGAACTAAACAAACACGTAGGTTTTATGTAAAATACAATAAAATATGCAATACTTAATGGAATTGTCATTTTTATTGATTGTTGGTTGCCACCTAATGATGTCCTCTTATAGATCGGAGCTCCTCGTTGCTCTCTGTGGGCCTCTTCAAGGTCCCATTGGTCATGCGGATTTTGTGATCTCGACGATCAATTTTAAAGCCTTCACTAAGTTCTGTCATTGTTATGGTGCCTAACTATTGGTTGATTCCATTAAGTTTATATTTTTTACAGAGATCTTAGTCACACCCTTAATGCTTTACATTTAAAAAGATCTGAAGTCGATGTCAGTCCACGAGTGTGAATCTTCTATTCACATTTTTCGATTGTTCTTTTTGCACTATGGTGCCGAGATTTATAATCCAGAGGGCACCATGAGATGTTTTTCGTTCTATGCATTTTTTGTCGCTCATTTTGCGTTCTGTGAAGGGACCATTCCCAGTCCCCACATGATGAGCGGGTGGTGGTGGTGGAAGTTGCAACATTTTTATTGAAAGGTCGAAGCTATTGCCAAATGAAGACAAATCATCTGGTGCTAATCAAACTCAGAACGTTAGGTCACGAAGGTTGAAATTTTTTTCTGAATAATTATTTTATGAGTCGTGTTTCGCCGTCTTCCACTAAAGAACGTTATAAGACATATGTATTGTCCTGTTTATCCTCCAAGGGGGGGGAAGTGCTAGACCTTCACGTTGGTCCCTCCTGTGAGTAATGCCGAAAATGAAGGAAAAGAAACTTACAAATATGAAAGAAAAAATAAATACAAACAGATTAAATGTTTATGAATCAACAAGAAAAAAGAAAAAAAAAAAAAAAAAAAAAAGAAAAGAAAGGCATGAAACCAACTAGCACGCCTAGGCGGACAGACGTCTCTAGTAGACCTCCTGTCCAGGGCTCAAACGGTCCTTCTCAGGACCAAATCAACGAACCTCTCCGAGGGAATACTCTCAGAAATTTGACAACAAATAATCCTAGACACACAAACATGACACAGGATACACATCCCAAGACAGAGGGACGAAACTTAGCCAAAACCACGAAAATCGGACAGATAAATGTGGAAGGCCTCACTAGAGCGAAGGCGGAGATTCTCTCTAAAATGATGAAGGAGGTGGACATATTGACCATCCAAGAGACCCACATAGGGGAGAATGATACACGAAAACTGGAGATTTCCGGTTTTACTTTGATAAACTCCAAGGGCCATAATAAACACGGAATAGCAACATATGTCAGAACCGAAAAATCAGGAGAGGCCATCGCTCTGGGAGAAGATACAAATTCCATATCCATAAAGCTGGGTGACCTCACCGTAGTTAATGTATACAAACCTCCATCTAGAAATTGGCAACCACAGGAACTTCCACAATACCATGAACATCCATGTATTATTATAGGAGATTTTAATTCACGCAGCACACAATGGGGATATTCAGATGAGGACAGAGATGGGGAAGCGATAACGGAGTGGGCTACTTTACATAACCTGCACCTCCTATATGACTCCAAACAGGGAGGCACCTTCCACTCCGGCAGATGGCGGAGCACCACTTCTCCAGATCTGTGTTTCGTCTCCACAAACAAATTAGGTGTACCACTATTGAGCAAAAAAGACATACTTCAGAAATTCCCAAAAAGCCAACACTCCCCAGTCATTGTGGAGGTGGGACTGCACATACCGGTATTACATCAACCACAGATTCCAAGATGGAACCTAAAAAAGGCAAACTGGAATTTGTACACATCACACATAGAGGCAAATATTAACAGAATTAAACCGGTAGCTCCAAATTATGACCGTTTTATTGGATTACTCAAAGCAGCTGCGAAAAAAGCAATCCCAAGGGGCTGCCGCCAAAACTACACCCCAGGTTGGAATGCCGAATGCGAAAAAGTTCTAAAGGAGTATGAACAAACAGGAAATGAGGAAACAGCACATCACCTTATTGATCTCTTAAATGAAGAGAGATGCAGGAGATGGACCGAACAAATGGAACAGATGGATTTCACCCACTCCAGCAGAAAAAGCTGGTCACTACTCCGCAAACTCGGATCGGCTCCTCCGTCCAAAAAGGAACATACCATTGGAGTCAATCAATTAGTAAGCTCCATATTCCAAACTTCCAACATTAAACCACCCAAGCAACAGAAACGCCAAATTAAAGAGCTAACTAAATTCAGCCTACTAAACGATGTGGACAAACACAATCTCACAGAAGAAGTGGTATTGGAGGAGGTGGAGGCTGCTCTGAAGCAGGTCAAAAAGGGCAAGGCAGCGGGAGCTGATAATATTCTCCCCGAATTCCTGAAATGTTTGGGAGACCGAGCCAAACTGTGGCTGGCAAGATACTTCTCTGCTGTCATAAACAAGGGACAAGTGCCCAAGCAGTGGCTGGAAGCAAAGGTCATTGCCACCTTGAAGCCCGGTAAACCACCACAAGACCCCAAGAGCTACCGCCCAATCTCCTTGCTTTCAGTTATATACAAGCTGTTTGAGAGAATCTTGTCAAGGAGACTCACGCCCATCTTTGAGTTGGCCCTACCCCCGGAACAGGCTGGTTTCCGACAAGGCAGAAGTACATGCGAACAGGTTCTGGCACTGACCACATATGTGGAAAATGGATTCCAGGAGGGAAAAAAATCGGGCTTAGTGCTTCTGGACTTAACAGCGGCATATGACACCGTGTGGAAGAGGGGTCTGTTATATAAGGTTGCCAATATCCTAGGCTCTCAAAAAATAGTTAAGCTACTAGACAACATGCTTTCCAACAGAAAGATTAGAGTTCACCTCAGCGGCGATGTCAGCAGTCCCAGGTTTCTACAGAACGGACTCCCTCAAGGATCGGTATTGTCCCCGATCCTATTCAATGTCTACACGGCGGATGTGCCAAAAACCTCGTCAACTAAATTCACCTATGCTGACGATATGGCAGTAATCATACAAGCCAAAACCTTTGAGGAGCTGGAACGTACTTTGAACGCGGACTTGGAGATCCTTCAGAAACACTACCAGAACTGGCATCTTCAACTGAACCCTAAGAAGACTGTTGCGTTGGCCCTCCATCTTAACAACCAAGAGGCAAATAGGGAACTTAATATACACATTGGCACGGAGAGGATCCCAAACGAAAAATTTCCTAAATATCTGGGGGTAAAGTTAGACAGATCACTTACTTACAAGCGGCACATAGAGCAGGTAAAAAATAAGATTAAATCCAGAAACAACATCATCTCAAAACTGGCTGGTACAACATGGGGCAGCAGTGCTGAAACACTGCGGACTTCAGCAATGGCTCTGGTTTACAGCACGGCGGAATATTGTTCCCCTGTGTGGGCGAGGAGCTCGCACTGTGGACGAATAGACACCGAACTGAACCAATCAATGAGAACCATTGCTGGTACAGTGAAATCTGCCCCGGTCCCGTGGCTCCACGTTCTTTCTAACATCGCCCCTCCTTCAATCAGGAGATATCAGGCTACTGTAAAGGAGGTCAAAAGGATAAAAGAAAATCCAACGCTACCAGTATACTCCTATATCACTCAACCACCAAGAATGAGACTAAAGTCCCGAAAACCAATATGGGGAGTGCAGGGGGAAAGTGTTAGTATTGAGGATGAATGGAGGGCCCTGTGGACAGACTCAGGAGTGAGAAACAATAATCTGGTCCGGGATCCCAACATTCGTGTCCCTGGGTTTGACCTCCCTCGCAGAGCCTGGGTGCAGCTCAACAGAATAAGAACAGATATGGGATGCTGCAACTATCTCCTGTGGAAGTGGGGAAAGAGGGAATTGCCGGAGTGTGACTGTGGCGCTGAACTCCAAACGATCCGCCACATTGTAGAAGAGTGCCCGCTGCGCAGTTTTCCTGGGGAGCTGGAGGACATCCACGGGGCAAAACAAGCGGCAGTGGACTGGCTGCGGGGATTAGATCTAAGGCTCTAGCGAGCTTCATGGACGCAGCCTTTACTGGGCGCAGAAGAGCCTAGCCATCCGAAAAGTAAAGTAAGTAAGTCCTCCAAGTGGCTGCTCTTCAGACAACACAAGGACTATAACCGAGTATATTCCATACCATTGCCACAAAGTCGAACATCTGCCAGGGGGCTCGCTAATCAAACTTGGATCCAGTACCGATAGGCCGCTGGCGAGGGGCTGCCTCTCCCCTTCGTACTCGTTTTGGCGTTTCAAATCGATTCACCTTGGTTCATCTTGAATTTCGCTTGAACAAAAAATATTAAGATCTTTTTATTTAGCTTCTGATCTGCTGGGTGGTTTTTTAAAATTTTGTGTCATTTACCTAGTCACTTTATGTTAATTTTCACATCGGATGGATGGTGACATTCAGTGAGCGAGCGTCACTAAATGTTGGTAGAGTTATAAGTGATGTAGCTTGAATCATTTTTCCTCCCGCTTCGCCTCGCTTGACGTAGATACAGAGTCTTGTCAAATTATTAGACTCGCTGAAAAAAATATATATATATAACTTTATGGAAAAGAATAGTATGGTATAGGAAATAATGGGACGGTGTCATATCTTTCTGTTACCAGGCGTTGTATATATGTCTGCCGGGATCATTCCATTATCATCGTAATTTTACAAAAGTATAACTTGTATTTTATACCTATATTCTTCGTTCTTTGTGGAACTCGCACAACGAAGTATGTCGCCATCGATAAAACCCGTGAAATATGACATGCATTAAAATCTATTTACATTGTGATGTGAAGCAATATATTATATTCATAATTTTAGTGGGAGGGGAGTGTGATGAGATTTCGCTTAGTCTCTCCCATGAACAGCGCAAAAAAATCCAATGATCGATCGTGAATTGTAAAAAAAAACAAGTAAATGAAGCAAGTATAAGCAAAGTTGGCCAAACGTCGAAAAATCTCTCGGTGAATTCAGAAAAAATGACTGATGCAGCAGGGTATTGCTGGTTCAGTAGTTTGATATGGTCATGTTATGTTGAGATTTTATGCACTGCAGTTTGATAATTATGGACATCTTGTATATATACCAAAAGGACATATGCACTTACCTTGAATAGGCCAGCAGATCCTTGGGCAGAGGGCACTCTTCACTCTCCTCCGGTGTTAACGTGCGTTTTCGATGATGACGAAGCGATTACAGCGGTTAAAAAACTGTTGAAATATTTGTAAACTGCGATGTTATTGTTTAATTAGGCGGTGAAGATAGCGAAGATAATGCGGTGAAGTTAGTGGTCGGAAATTAGTGAGTTTTATTAATTGGCGACGGTCACAATAACGGATAATAGTCAGCGATGGAGATCGCGATCCACTTCCACGCCGGCGACGCTATAGAGCCCATTGGCCCTGTTCACCACCGGACGCAGCCGCAACATCGGACAAACACAAAATATCCACCATCCATCGGGTTCAACCACTGCCCCCGAGAATCCAACCTCACACGTCAGGGCCTCTGATTGGTCTCAAAATCGGCCGCTATGTACACTCCGTTTCAAGTCGGAGGGGCTTGTACCCCGACCCCTCGGTCCTCGTGTTGGCGTCCGAAGGTTCCGCGGGCTAACACCGGGGGCATCCGACGCAATCATCACCTGTCAGATTTGACGTCTAGTTGTCAACACAGGATGTCTGACCCGACGCCTGCGCCGGCGGTGTGCCCGAACCACACAACAACATTCGCCACAGTTTGACGAGTAACTGCCGAGCGAGACTGAAGACGTTCGTCCTGCTCTTCTCTAAGTACAGAATTGACGAGGGCACAACAGCGTCGGCCGCCCACCCCCGCCTTTACTGCCTAGGCCCTTAGAGCCTCAACCTAGGCCCTCAACTTTTTGGTCAGCGGTATGAGAAGCTGATGATGATGATGAATCCCAGAAGAAGCCTCTTGATCGCCAATGGCTATTGGCTTAGCGCATTACTTCTTCCAGCGATACATTAAGGAACCACAATCCATCGAAGGCGGTGCATTTTGATGTTATAAGTTTGTTATTCAAGTAAAGAGCGCGAACAATGGCCTTTTCATGACCACACGGACGACCACAATAATAGATCAATGTTATGAAAACTCCGAAAAGATCTATTAAAGACATGTGTGTGGAGTATTTTTATTATATGCTTGTGTTTTATCGAAATTTAAATTCTCATGAAACAGTCTGGTTTATATCACCAGTTTTCATAGACGATGTTTTATCGAAATTTAAATTCTCATGAAACAGTCTGGTTTATATCACCAGTTTTCATAGACGATAAGTTAGGAAGAGGCCAAGAAGAAGTCTGGTTCAGACAGGTGGAAACCGCGCCGACAGGCAGTGTGCACGATTATAAAGATGCGGTTGATCCGAGTGGTTTGCATCCGCGCGGGTTCCGCCTGTCTCTAGAGTGGTTTGCACTAACCACTCGATCTGACCACTCACGATATTGGTTGTTGTACCTTTTGAAATTTTATGATTGTTTTGAAATGAATCCGATCACAATAGTTGTAATTGTTTGCCAAATCAATTTTTATCCAATGGTACACATTTTGTTTATTGTGAACATGCTATTGTATTGTTTATGGTCAAAAGCAATTGTAACTATATTCTGATTAATCTGTTATTACTCAACACTTGTTTTATTAACTAAAACAGATTATATTTTGATATAAACATCACATCTAAAATTATACAAATCAATAAAAACATTATATTTGTCGGTCGGGTGGCTATAGCGCAATACATTGGTCCTAGGGCCTGGACCAACACAGCTTCTTCCACCATGCGTCTCTTACCTCCTAGTAGTGACCGACGGGCAACGGACTTAATTGAACATTGTGAACCAGGCTATGGCCGTAGACATCCCCCGATCAACGAATAGGGGAAGACCAAAAAATACATGGATGGCGCAAAGGAGTTCACAATTGATGAAACAAGAATTGACATTGGAGGCAGCCCAGAACCGAAGAGTTGGGAATCGACGATAAGTTGGGAAGAGGCCAGGAAGAAGAAGAAGAATAAAAACATTATTTATTTATTTATTATATTTGGATATGCCAAGATTTTTCGGACAACGTAAGTAGGTACATATATTTAAAACGAAAAATGTACGGTTAGTTACTTAGGTTAAAAATACGTAGGTAGGTACATACCTACCTCCATAAATCTTCTCGTAAGTTAGGTTATAAATATATTTTGCTAAGAATAATCAAATATTGAGTATGAATATTCGATACCAATACGTATAAAAAATCCAAAATGTCAGCGACACAAAATGTGGTAATGAATATACATCCCATCAACAAAGTTTAAATTTAGGTATTTTATCTTTAAATCATTGCAAATATTCCGTCAGTTTCCTTTTAATCATCAACTAAAGCCAAAGATACATATTCTTGTGCCATATTAACTGAAGATCCAAATATTTAATCGAACAAAGCACGCTTTGACCGCTTGTTATGATTTTCTTTTTTATTTATATATTAATTTATACAATTTACATTTGGCTATATAAATTTTGCATTAAACTGTATTAACAGTTTGTCAGTGCAAGTTCCTCTAGTATACTGTAATTATATTGTTATTCAACCAATATACCAATTCAGTGATGTGCGTTCAGAATAACTATCAATCCATATTGACGATTGCCGCCATTTTGTATTGTGATTAAAAGTCAATCGTTGTTTATTGTTTCAGTATCACCACCATTATCTGCCAGTCTCTTCATCTCTTGGTAGCTGGTATAGCGTAAATCCTGATCACCTAAGATTAATTTTTGTTGAATCTACTTCTTTTTACGAAACGAGGTTGAGTAAATTAAAAAAAAATGTTGTGAAATATGTTACGAACAAAGTTTTATTATTTTTTATTGTTTATTTGACTTTGTTATTAAACTATTTATCTCGCAAAAGTAACTTTATGGGTACAATAAAATGGAGGCGTGTTCCGATATTGAATACATAAACTTGACAAAGTGATAATTCTACCTCGGAGTTGCTTATATTTTCCACTCACTACTTCATCCTCATAGTAAAACTTTAAGGAACATTATTTTATGAAGAAAACGTAGCGCCCGCGTGCTGGATACATACATAATAATATGAGCGTCTATGTGAAAAATGTAAAAATAATATCGTCGTAAATAATTCTCTATTGGGTTAAGTATATAAGATTTTGGCGCACTTTTAAAAGCATACGTAGTTAGTTGAAATCCAAAATGAAGTATCAAAAAAAACAAGACTCACAACAATATAAACACACTAGATTAAGTACGACACCTTAAATATATCATATAATAAAACCACTTTTGGACAACGTAGCGAACGATATTATTCAATAAAATTTTTCAATAGTTTACTATCAAATATTAAAAGCATTAGAAATGCAAAAGAGTTTAAAAAACTAACAAAAAGATGGGTCTATGGAATAGATGAAAAATCCCGAAAGAAATAATTCTACCAAATGAAATGTAAAAAAAAACAAATAAAATGTAAAATGCACTAATACATACAACATTATAGACAGTAGCATAAAACTAGCTCACCTTAGCACAGGCTGTGCCTAGAGAGGGGACTAGTAACAAAAAATACAAATAAAAAACAAAAAAAACTTGTTTTTGATAATAGAATGGAATTATGTAATTTTAATTAATTAATTTCACAGTAATTTTCAAGACTCTGGAAGCTATGACTCTTCGTCAACTATACGCAAGATCTGCACTTCTATACCATTTTAAACACAACATACCCACTATACACAATACACAACCTCCAAGAACAACAAGATCCTCTATCACCAACACAATAAACATCCCGAAGTTGCAAACTATTCATGGACAAAGACACTTTAAATACTATGCCATCAGACGACATAATTGCCTACCAACCTCACTAAAACTGCTACCACAAAACATCGTCACAAAAATACAAAAAAACACATAACAGCATGGATATACATCACCGGTTCAGAACAAATCAATAACATAATTACACCCAATCAAATATAATTAAACTTAACATTTTATTTTCAATAATAATTTAATGTTTAATTTAATTCAAGAACTATATACATAATGTACTATCTATGTCACACAACTGTTCAAATGAACACCTCGGCACAGGACTTCCTAGTGAGGTTTTCATCGTATTCTATCAATTACAATACTTATCATTAAATAATACACATACACACACACATATGTACACACGCACTTAACTTATAACTCTAGTATGTAATTGTATTTGTAACTTCAACATTTATTTTTATTTTTTATTTTATTTTATTTAACTAAGCACAGACACAAGCATAAATGCCCAAATATTTCTGCGCATAATAGCTGTTTATATATGGGAAGTACATATCATACTAAGTATTGGTTGTAGGTATATAAATTTCCTACCTACACTACACTACGCAGTGTACGGAAGGTGCTGTGTCTATTTTACATGTATATGTATATAATTATTATGTTGCGGGTGGAGATTCAATGATTAACATTGTATTGTTTATAGTAAATAATTAAATAAATATGTTTTTTTCGGATTCAATTGTAAGTGTATTGTGACGGGCACACATTATTTACATACATACTTTATTTTGACGCGCAATGAGTTTGTAAATAAAATTTACACATTAGTTTAGTATAGTTAACTAATTTCAAATTCATTTTATTTAAAAAAAATTAAATTTTTCTTAATTATTATGATAAATATGAATACATATATATATTCCACAACGAATTTATTTGACTTCCGACGACCGTTTCGGCTTACAAGGTCATAATGAACTGGTCATAATCAACCAGTTGATTATAGCCTTGTAAGCCGAAACGGTCGTCGGAAGTCAAATAGATTCGCTATGAAATATATATGTGTTCATATTTATTATAATTATTATGGAATCCTACAGTCCGGAAGCCGTGTTAATCGACAGATTGAAAACTGCTAACATTTCTTCTTCTTCTTTAGTTTCCATGGCATTCCACCAAATCAAATAGGTATGATATCTACCAGTTTGAAATTGTTTTTAAATTATTTTGAAAGCTAGAGGTAGTAGATTAAAAGTAAAATAATAAAGGCGAAAATAAAAAGATTTTTAGAAATCAATTCCTTTGTGCGAATGGAGAGTTGCATGTTTACAAATATAGTAGGTCGATTATGTAGTTCGTTAACACACACAAGTTTTGCACAGCACTACTACACGTACAATGTGGTGGTGTGGTTCAACCAAATTGAAACAGATTTGAGATTGGCAACTGAATATACCTAATGAATTCAAAAGAAAAAAAAATAAAATAGACTTGTTAAATTTGACTGATTTCTAAAATATATTCACTTCATTTTGTATAGCAATAATTCTTTATATATAATATTTTGTCTCTTTTGTTTTAAAATGTCTCCTTTACACACAAGTGCTTGCACTCTGGTAAAAGGCAATATGTATTTTACTGTACATCTTTTTCTGTATATTTTGATTGTGTTTTTTTAATATAAATTATTTGAATACGTACAAAAATTAAGAATAAATGGAATTAATGTAGGGAATTGAATGATAAAAAATATAACATGCATATTATAACATTGATATTTTTAGATGTATAAAAATCTAAATAAGAACAAAACCAGAATTAAAAAATTTGGTTTCCATACGTAGAATGAATCAAAACAGAATCGAAACTTTTTGATGTGTTCATGGATTTTTGAATAAATTTCCGAATTTTATATTTTATAAAACGAATGTTGATTGAATGAATGAATGGACAAATTCAACGAGGCATAGACAGATCCAGTCAGTCGTAAAGTGATTTCGAAAATCGACGAATTGTTATGGACGAATAATTGGTGTCGAGGTTATGTAATTGACATTTGTACATAACAGATGTAAATTTTCAGGTAGGAAGATGTATTCGAGTGTCTTGTCCATCAGCGATGTCGGATGAGAGCTCTTAGACCCATGAAAAGTATACGAAATCAAATTAGGTCCACTTTCGACCTTTTGTAGGCTCCCTTTCCCCCCCTCTCGAGAATAACGAAAGACTAAAATAAAAACACTCGAGATTCAAATTGAGTTAATCTCTCCGAAGAGTTTAAAATTAAGCGTTCTGGAAAAACATTTTAACTTTATTAGCACGTGAAATTAACATCGTCATTTTGAAATGAAAATGCGAGGTTTTAATGGAAACTAAAAAAAAACTTCCGTCTGCGAGAGACCTCTACGTTTCTCTGTATAATTGGCTCCTAACCAGTGGTCCAAGAGATAAAAATACTGTAGTCCGCGATGGATTTCAAAAAAGTTTTTTGCTTCATTTCTCACGCAAATATTGCTTCTCTGGGCTGGAAACACTGGTTAGTTGGAAGAAATTGCCATACGGCAATAAACTCGGCACTTGCGCAAGGTGCAAGGAAGTGTTTATTTTTATTATTTTTATTGTTTTTGTGGTAATTAAAAGGATGTTTAGTGAACTCGTACAGAGGATGGTTGATTTTCTTCTAAAAATGTTACTTTTAACAATTTTATCAGTTATTTTTTTCTTTAAATTAGTGCTCCCTGATAACAATAAAAAATTCAAAGTGGTTCCTACAGAAGATGCCACAAGAAAAATCATATTGATGCTTATCAAGCTTGATTTTCCCAAATTTTTAGTTTCTTTTAATTACCTTTTCTTTATACTAGTGCTCCCTGCTAAGAATAAACGAGTGGGTTGTGGCCAACACTAAACTCTCCACACCATAGTAAGCGTTTATTTTTTCTTCTTCAAATGTTGACAATCTCAATATGGTAAAATATGCTTATGTTATATAAAATATTTTATTCATTCTAAATTTTACTACCAGGAATATAAATTTTCTAACGAAAGTATATTTTTATATTAAGATAGACAAACTTTTAATGCAGTATGGTGAAGAATGCTTATGTTGTATGAAATATTTTAATAAAAGCAGATAAATTTTGTTTTAAAGAGCGTTAGAGCATTTTGAAAATTTTGACACGTGATATCATATGAAGTTATTTTATGTTATTCATGGAAAGCTAATCAGTTCTAAGTTCAAGCTATTAATATTCTTACATCAATATGAAATCAGATAACTGAACATTGCCAAACATAAAAAATCTCTTGTTACATATAAGTTTCATACAGAAATCCATTAAATAAAATATAATTTTTCAAACCGTTGAATATTTTCATTTTATCATTGACCAACTTTGAATACAATTTTATGAAGATTCTTGATGTTGTATAAATAGTTGAAACCAAATTAAAATATCTCTAATTTCCAGGTCGTGAGAGCATTTTTTCAATTTTAATAGATGAAATCATAAAGAAACATTGAGAAAAAATGAACCGTTGTCTATGGAAAACTAATCAGCTCTAAGTTTATGGACTTAACACATGTGATATCAATATGAAGTCATTCGTATTTTTACATCAATTTCTCAATGGGTATCATGTAGAGAATGCACACTATGAGTTTCGTCGTGATGTGTTTGTGTGTATGGCGTATACGCTGTACGCCGTACGCCGTACGCCGTAGCATTTATCTTTTTTGTGTCCTCTCTACAGCCCAAACTATAAGTCTGATCGACTTCATATTAACATCATATGTGTAAAGTGCAAAGACCTAGAGCTGATTAGTTTTCCATAGACAACTTTTGATTTCTTCTCTATGAATTCATCATTTACGTTGTTTTTTTTTTGTGTCCTCTCTGCAGCCCAAACTATAAGTCCGATTGACTTCATATTGATATCACATGTGTTAAGTCCATAAACTTAGAGCTGATTAGTTTTCCATAGACAACGGTTCATTTTTTCCCAATGTTTCTTTATGATTTCATCTATTAAAACTGAAAAAAAGCTCTCACGACCTGGAAATTAGAGATATTTTAATTTGGTTTCAACTATTTATACAACACCAAGAATCTTCATAAAATTGTATTCAAAGTTGGTCAATGTTAAAAGAAAAATATTCAACGGTTTCAAAAATTATATTTTATTTAATGGATATTTGTATGAAACTTATATGTAACAAGAGAATTTTTTTATATTTGGCAATGTTCAGTTCATTGATTTCATATTGATATAAGAATATTAATAGCTTGAACTTAGAACTGATTAGCTTTTCATAGATATCATAAAATTTCTTCATATGATATCACGTGTCAACATTGTCAAAATGCTCTAACGCTCTTTGAAACAAAATTTATCTGCTTTTTTTAAAATATTTCATACAACATAAGCAGTCTTCACTATACTGCATTAATAGTTTGTCTATCTTAACATAAAAATATACTATCGGAAGAAAATTTATATTCCTGTTAGTAACATTTAGTATGAATAAAAATGTAATTAGATAAATTTCTATTTATGGAAACGTTCAGTAATTTGATTTCATGTTATAATGTAAAGAGCTTGAACATAGAACTGATTAGCTTTCCATAAATAACAAAAAAAATCTTCATATGATATCACCTGTCAAAATTTGGAAAATGCTCTCGCGTTCTTTAGAACAAAATTTATCTGCTTTTTTTAAAATATTTCATACAACATAAGCATTCTTCACTATACTGCATTAATAGTTTGTTTATCTTAACATAAAAATATACTATCGGAAGAAAATTTATATTCCTGATAGTAACATTTAGTATGAATAAAAATGTAATTAGATAAATTTCTATGTATGGAAACGTTCAGTAATTTGATTTCATGTTATAATGTAAAGAACTTGAACATAGAACTGATTAGATTTCCATAAATCAAAAAAAAATCTTCATATAATATCACGTGTCAAAATTTTGAAAATGCCTTCGCGTTCTTTAAAACAAAATTTATCTGCTTTTTTTAAAATATTTCATACAACATAAGCATTCTTCACTATACTGCATTAATAGTTTGTTTATCTTAACATAAAAATATACTATCGGAAGAAAATTTATATTCCTGATAGTAACATTTAGTATGAATAAAAATGTAATTAGATAAATTTCTATGTATGGAAAAGTTCAGTAATTTGATTTCATGTTATATTGTAAAGAGCTTGAACATAGAACTGATTAGCTTTCCATAAACAACAAAAAAAATCTTCATATGATATCACCTGTCAAAATTTGGAAAATGCTCTCGCGTTCTTTAGAACAAAATTTATCTGCTTTTTTTTAAATATTTCATACAACATAAGCATTCTTCACTATACTGCATTAATAGTTTGTTTATCTTAACATAAAAATATACTATCGGAAGAAAATTTACATTCCTGATAGTAACATTTAGTATGAATAAAAATGTAATTAGATAAATTTCTATGTATGGAAAAGTTCAGTAATTTGATTTCATGTTATAATGTAAAGAGCTTGAACATAGAACTGATTAGCTTTCCATAAATAACAAAAAAAATCTTCATATGATATCACTTGTCAAAATTTGGAAAATGCTCTCGCGTTCTTTAGAACAAAATTTATCTGCTTTTTTTAAAATATTTCATACAACATAAGCATTCTTCCCTATACTGCATTAATAGTTTGTCTATCTTAACATAAAAATATACTATCGGAAGAAAATTTATATTCCTGATAGTAACATTTAGTATGAATAAAAATGTAATTAGATAAATTTCTATGTATGGAAAAGTTCAGTAATTTGATATCATGTTATAATGTAAAGAGCTTGAACATAGAACTGATTAGCTTTCCATAAATAACAAAAAAAATCTTCATATGATATCACCTGTCAAAATTTGGAAAATGCTCTCGCGTTCTTTAGAACAAAATTTATCTGCTTTTTTTAAAATATTTCATACAACATAAGCATTCTTCACTATACTGCATTAATAGTTTGTTTATCTTAACATAAAAATATACTATCGGAAGAAAATTTACATTCTTGATAGTAACATTTAGTATGAATAAAAATGTAATTAGATAAATTTCTATGTATGGAAAAGTTCAGTAATTTGATTTCATGTTATAATGTAAAAAGCTTGAACATAGAACTGATTAGCTTTCCATAAACAACAAAAAAAATCTTCATATGATATCACCTGTCAAAATTTGGAAAATGCTCTCGCGTTCTTTAGAACAAAATTTATCTGCTTTCTTTAAAATATTTCATACAACATAAGCATTCTTCACTATACTGCATTAATAGTTTGTTTATCTTAACATAAAAATATACTATCGGAAGAAAATTTACATTCCTGATAGTAACATTTAGTATGAATAAAAATGTAATTAGATAAATTTCTATGTATGGAAAAGTTCTGTAATTTGATTTCATGTTATAATGTAAAGACCTTGAACATAGAACTGATTAGCTTTCCATAAATAACAAAAAAAATCTTCATATGATATCACCTGTCAAAATTTGGAAAATGCTCTCGCGTTCTTTAGAACAAAATTTATCTGCTTTTTTTAAAATATTTCATACAACATAAGCATTCTTCACTATACTGCATTAATAGTTTGTTTATCTTAACATAAAAATATACTATCGGAAGAAAATTTACATTCCTGATGGTAACATTTAGTATGAATAAAAATGTAATTAGATAAATTTCTATGTATGGAAAAGTTCAGTAATTTGATTTCATGTTATAATGTAAAGAGCTTGAACATAGAACTGATTAGCTTTCCATAAATAACAAAAAAAATCTTCATATGATATCACCTGTCAAAATTTGGAAAATGCTCTCGCGTTCTTTAGAACAAAATTTATCTGCTTTTTTAAAATATTTCATACAACATAAGCATTCTTCACTATACTGCATTAATAGTTTGTTTATCTTAACATAAAAATATACTATCGGAAGAAAATTTACATTCCTGATAGTAACATTTAGTATGAATAAAAATGTAATTAGATAAATTTCTATGTATGGAAAAGTTCAGTAATTTGATTTCATGTTATAATGTAAAGAGCTTGAACATAGAACTGATTAGCTTTCCATAAATAACAAAAAAAATCTTCATATGATATCACCTGTCAAAATTTGGAAAATGCTCTTGCGTTCTTTAAAACAAAATTTATCTGCTTTTTACTCTCCACACTATGGAATAGGGGAGAGTCATGATTTCGCAAAATTTAAGCGTATTTTTTTTACATCAATTTCTCAATGGGTATCATGTAGAGAATGCACACTATGAGTTTCGTCGTGATGTGTTTGTGTGTATGGCGTATACGCTGTACGCCGTACGCCGTACGCCGTACGCCGTACGCCGTACGCCGTAGCATTTATCTTTTTTGTGTCCTCTCTACAGCCCAAACTATAAGTCTGATCGACTTCATATTAACATCATATGTGTAAAGTGCAAAGACCTAGAGCTGATTAGTTTTCCATAGACAACTTTTGATTTCTTCTCTATGAATTCATCATTTACGTTGTTTTTTTTTTGTGTCCTCTCTGCAGCCCAAACTATAAGTCCGATTGACTTCATATTGATATCACATGTGTTAAGTCCATAAACTTAGAGCTGATTAGTTTTCCATAGACATCGGTTCATTTTTTCCCAATGTTTCTTTATGATTTCATCTATTAAAACTGAAAAAATGCTCTCACGACCTGGAAATTAGAGATATTTTAATTTGGTTTCAACTATTTATACAACACCAAGAATCTTCATAAAATTGTATTCAAAGTTGGTCAATGTTAAAAGAAAAATATTCAACGGTTTCAAAAATTATATTTTATTTAATGGATATTTGTATGAAACTTATATGTAACAAGAGAATTTTTTTATATTTGGCAATGTTCAGTTCATTGATTTCATATTGATATAAGAATATTAATAGCTTGAACTTAGAACTGATTAGCTTTTCATAGATATCATAAAATTTCTTCATATGATATCACGTGTCAACATTGTCAAAATGCTCTAACGCTCTTTGAAACAAAATTTATCTGCTTTTTTTAAAATATTTCATACAACATAAGCAGTCTTCACTATACTGCATTAAAAGTTTGTCTATCTTAACATAAAAATATACTATCGGAAGAAAATTTATATTCCTGTTAGTAACATTTAGTATGAATAAAAATGTAATTAGATAAATTTCTATTTATGGAAACGTTCAGTAATTTGATTTCATGTTATAATGTAAAGAGCTTGAACATAGAACTGATTAGCTTTCCATAAATAACAAAAAAAATCTTCATATGATATCACCTGTCAAAATTTGGAAAATGCTCTCGCGTTCTTTAGAACAAAATTTATCTGCTTTTTTTAAAATATTTCATACAACATAAGCATTCTTCCCTATACTCCATTAATAGTTTGTCTATCTTAACATAAAAATATACTATCGGAAGAAAATTTATATTCCTGATAGTAACATTTAGTATGAATAAAAATGTAATTAGATAAATTTCTATGTATGGAAAAGTTCAGTAATTTGATTTCATGTTATAATGTAAAGAGCTTGAACATAGAACTGATTAGCTTTCCATAAATAACAAAAAAAATCTTCATATGATATCACCTGTCAAAATTTGGAAAATGCTCTCGCGTTCTTTAGAACAAAATTTATCTGCTTTTTTTAAAATATTTCATACAACATAAGCATTCTTCACTATACTGCATTAATAGTTTGTTTATCTTAACATAAAAATATACTATCGGAAGAAAATTTACATTCCTGATAGTAACATTTAGTATGAATAAAAATGTAATTAGATAAATTTCTATGTATGGAAAAGTTCAGTAATTTGATTTCATGTTATAATGTAAAGAGCTTGAACATAGAACTGATTAGCTTTCCATAAATAACAAAAAAATTCTTCATATGATATCACCTGTCAAAATTTGGAAAATGCTCTCGCGTTCTTTAGAACAAAATTTATCTGCTTTTTTTTAAATATTTCATACAACATAAGCATTCTTCACTATACTGCATTAATAGTTTGTTTATCTTAACATAAAAATATACTATCGGAAGAAAATTTACATTCCTGATAGTAACATTTAGTATGAATAAAAATGTAATTAGATAAATTTCTATGTATGGAAACGTTCAGTAATTTGATTTCATGTTATAATGTAAAGAGCTTGAACATAGAACTGATTAGCTTTCCATAAATAACAAAAAAATCTTCATATGATATCACGTGTCAAAATTTTGAAAATGCTCTCGCGTTCTTTAAATCAAAATTTATCTGCTTTTTTTAAAATATTTCATAAAACATAAGCATTCTTCACTATACTGCATTAATAGTTTGTTTATCTTAACATAAAAATATACTATCGGAAGAAAATTTATATTCCTGGTAGTAACATTTAGTATGAATAAAAATGTAATTAGATAAATTTCTATGTATGGAAAAGTTCAGTAATTTGATTTCATGTTATAATGTAAAGAGCTTGAACATAGAACTGATTAGCTTTCCATAAATAACAAAAAAATTCTTCATATGATATCACCTGTCAAAATTTGGAAAATACTCTTTCGTTCTTTAAAACAAAATTTATCTGCTTTTTTAAAAATATTTCATACAACATAAGCATTCTTCACTATACTGCATTAATAGTTTGTCTATCTTAACATAAAAATATACTATCGGAAGAAAATTTATATTCCTGATAGTAACATTTAGTATGAATAAAAATGTAATTAGATAAATTTCTATGTATGGAAACGTTCAGTAATTTGATTTCATGTTATAATGTAAAGAGCTTGAACATAGAACTGATTAGCTTTCCATAAATAACAAAAAAATTCTTCATATGATATCACCTGTCAAAATTTGGAAAATACTCTTGCGTTCTTTAAAACAAAATTTATCTGCTTTTTTAAAAATATTTCATACAACATAAGCATTCTTCCCTATACTGCATTAATAGTTTGTCTATCTTAACATAAAAATATACTATCGGAAGAAAATTTATATTCCTGATAGTAACATTTAGTATGAATAAAAATGTAATTAGATAAATTTTTATGTATGGAAACGTTCAGTAATTTGATTTCATGTTATAATGTAAAGAGCTTGAACATAGAACTGATTAGCTTTCCATAAATAACAAAAAAATTCTTCATATGATATCACCTGTCAAAATTTGGAAAATGCTCTCGCGTTCTTTAGAACAAAATTTATCTGCTTTTTTTAAAATATTTCATACAACATAAGCATTCTTCCCTATACTGCATTAATAGTTTGTCTATCTTAACATAAAAATATACTAACGGAAGAAAATTTATATTCCTGATAGTAACATTTAGTATGAATAAAAATGTAATTAGATAAATTTCTATGTATGGAAAAGTTCAGTAATTTGATTTCATGTTATAATGTAAAGAGCTTGAACATAGAACTGATTAGCTTTCCATAAATAACAAAAAAATTCTTCATATGATATCACCTGTCAAAATTTGGAAAATACTCTTGCGTTCTTTAAAACAAAATTTATGTGCTTTTTTAAAAATATTTCATACAACATAAGCATTCTTCACTATACTGCATTAATAGTTTGTCTATCTTAACATAAAAATATACTATCGGAAGAAAATTTATATTCCTGATAGTAACATTTAGTATGAATAAAAATGAAATTAGATAAATTTCTATGTATGGAAACGTTCAGTAATTTGATTTCATGTTATAATGTAAAGAGCTTGAACATAGAACTGATTAGCTTTCCATAAATAACAAAAAAATCTTCATATGATATCACGTGTCAAAATTTTGAAAATGCTCTCGCGTTCTTTAAATCAAAATTTATCTGCTTTTTTTAAAATATTTCATACAACATAAGCATTCTGCACTATACGGCATTAATAGTTTGTCTATCTTAACATGAACATATACTATCGTTAGAAAATTTATATTCCTGGTAGTAAAATTTAGAATGAATAAAATATTTCATTGTCAATATTTGTGGTGTGGAGAGTTTAGTGTTGGCCACAACCCACTCGTTTTATAAAATGTATTATAACTCTATGGTGAATGATGTACCTACGCTATTCTAAGGAGATAAGTTGCGCATGCAAAATATTTTCAGAAAATGCATAAAGTTAATTTAGCTGCTGACATGATTAAGTTAACCACGCGTGCCTTGTCAAAACGTACATCCCTATCTTGTCGTTTTTCTATTTGGAGCGGACAAGAGAGATCCAAACGACACCCTATCCTTTATTGACATTCGACGTTCGCATACTTAAAATCCGTGCATCGACCCGTGCTTATTTATCTTTTATCAACTTATTTCAGTTTCGTGGTACACTTGGTCTATAGTAGACGTGTTGAAAATAGTCGCATTTCTGTCAAGAGAAAACAGAATTTCTGATACTGTCTTTAAAATTTCATGCAGAGTAGCAAATAAAATAATATACAGAGTTGACGTAAGCTACGAATTTAGGTCTGGGCATTGGTACATAAAACATATTCAATGTATAAATAAAAATCAGATATTAATGACATATTTATATAACAGTAAAAGTATTTGCTTTTCAAAATTTAAATCCCTTTTTAACAACATGTACCTTTTTTTGTATAAAAGATAGCAACGTCAATTAATTTTTATATGGATGATTTTTTGATGTTTCCTTCCTTATTAAATATAGGTATGGAATAGATAAGTATGGCACCTGGGAGTGGTTGCGTTTACCAGTGCGCATCCCCTTTCTATAGGTGATAATTGCAGATGTAAGTATCATATTTTGTATCTTTGTAGGTAAGTCATTTTTCTGCTCTTATACTGGCCATCCGACTACAATGATACTTGGTGAGTTGTTCAGCGCACAATCGGGAAGATTTCTGAAAAAAAAAACTTTTTCTTTTTTTATATTTTTAAACATATTTCAGTAATTACGTATATCGCAAAAGGACTGATTTTATATTATGTAC